>JAWZYV010017372.1:0-600000 GCA_038373885.1 Cheiracanthium punctorium
AACAAAATTATTTAGAATACATGATTTTGGATAAATTACATTAAAGAAAGCCAAATTAAATAATTATGAAAATTAGATATGTGATCTTCATCACAAGATACTTACTTGAAATGCTAACGTTACTGCAAAATGATAACACAAAATTTATGTCAACGTTATTTGAGATCAAACAGAATGTAAACAGTGTTTTGCAGACAAATCTGTTCGCTTTCAAAGTGCTTCTGCAGGATAGTTTCGTCTTTTTCGTTTACTTCTAAATAACGTTACATATTGTGGTCCACTGTTTTATTTTATCTTCTAGTTCCTAAAGTTTGAGCGATGTGTAATCTCAGTCATTCTGCAGAACACCTTGGTAAAATTCTGCCCAGGGCCGCAACTAGAGTTTACGTCACCCGGGGCAAACCTTAACTTTGGAGCCCCCTTCCCGATAGCAAAAAAAAAAACAGGCATGAGAAATACTTGAAAATTTTTTAAAAGAAAAAAAAATCAATAAATAGAAAGAAATAAAACCTGTTTCTAGCATTTTGGCGACTGAAGCAGCAGAAAGATGTTATTGTCAAGTCGGCGCAACTTTAAATGTATTTAATTTTAGTTCCAATTAATTTTACATGCGATTGTGTTTTTAAATTAACATTTAAAACCACAACTTGAAATTTTTTATTAGTACTTATGAAGATTAGTAATAGCAATATCGAAATCCTCTGTTATGTTTTATTATACATAAATTTAAAATAAATTTTCATTTCAAACTTCACTTTTTCAAAAATTTTGCTTACGAGCTTTCTTTGCAGCAAAAGTTTTTATGATGTCATCGTAAGATATCAATGCTTTATGATCATCATATCAATGTAAAATATCAATGCTTTATGCAATATGATGCTTTTTTGTGTTCGATTGAGATAATACTCAGATTTGAAAGTCTGTTTTGCTCCATAGAGTTTCTATAAAGTATTTTTTATAATTTTCAGTTTACTGAAACTCCTTTCACCTGATGCAACTGTTACTGGAAGAGTAAGAAATATTTTCAGGGCTGTTGTCAAATTTGGATAGCCTTCTTCCTGTTTATGCTTATGGATGAGGCTCAAAAGGGTTGATGCAGGTGCTGTTTTCATAGCGTCGTCAAGCAGTAGAGCGTGATGTTTAAAACTTTCTATTTCTCCTAAAAATTCCTCTGTGCATATGCCCTGCTTATATGCAAATGCTAACTTTTGAGCTTCCGATTTTAAATATTCTGTATCCATTTGGTGGATTTTAATCCCATTCAGAAATCCAAACCTGTCATTAAGTACTTCCAGAGACTGGAAACGCGTTTTAGCTCACTCATTATTTTGTTGATAATTTCTAATAAAGAAATTCCGAATCGATCTTCCTCTGAAAATTTCGAAATTTCATCTTCACAAGATTCGCCAAACATCAATTTCTTTTTCCTTTTCCATTTTTCTTTTAAATCAGGAGGTAAATTGTTATTTTTAGCCGTTATTTTTGCTTACGCAATTGCATCGAATACAGCTTTGTCTCTCGTTGATTCCAGAAGATTCAGAAGACCTCGAGTATGCCTGACTGCTTCATCTACAGTTCTATCATCTCTTTGGAGAAATTGGTTCACGCGGCCAATTTTTTTTAAATGTTAAACCAAAAACACGTGAAAACGATAAATTCAAATTTGTTGATACATTTTTTAAAAAGAGTTAGCCTCGGTCTTTGTTTCAGATGTAGAGGGAGCAAGGTCGACCTGCCCCCATAATGAAATAACCAACATCTCCGAACCTCTTAGAGGCCCAGCCTACAGTAGACAGTTGTCCCATCCATTAGAATGAAACAGAGACCCATAATAAGTAAACAACCCTAACCCTTTGAAGCGCGACCCTTTCCCGATGTCGAAAAAGCGCCGCACAGCCGGTTGTGCCAACCATGTTCTTTATCTTTGTGGCACGCACTGGGCGATTCGATCGACCGCCCTGTTCCTGTGCGATGGCAACGGCTGCATTTTTTAGACATTGGACAGTCTACCTAGATGTCCTCCTTAAGTATTTAATTGAAATGAAATGCATTCTTCGTGAATCAGAACACCTGAAATGTCAGAGATGTGTCCTCCACAGCGAGGACACCGCGCGTTAAAGGGTTAACCCAACAAGTGCACCCCTCTGTAGTATGCTGTGATTGCAATTAAATAGTTGTGTCATTTTAAGGGTAGGGAGGTTTAAATTCCCCAAAAATACTGTTAAACACACTACAGTTTTCTTAAAATATGTTTATTTTAAGAAAACATATTTGGTTACTTTAACTTGCGGTAGGAGGTGTGACTCTCACATGGCGTTCAAATGCGAAATTATTTGTGGCAAAGGAGTTGGATGGAAAATAAAGTCGTGGATGCTTATAGATCGGAACAATTCATCTCATAGACTGTTATTAATTGTTTGTATCTTTAACCTGAATTTAGTTGTCCAGTTACGATGGCCATAAATTGAACACAATCATTAATCACTCAAAGTACATCATCATTATCATATCATTCTGGAATAACGTTTCACGGGAGAGTTTTCTTTTCTTTTCCCCTCACATTTTTTTAAAACATAATTTTTTATGAATGAAGAATTTTTCAATGTATCCCCATCCACTCATCCTTGGCGATATTTTTTTCTTTACTAAAAAGAGGGTTTTGTCATGCGTATGCAGACCGTCTATTTCGGTCGTAGTTTGCATGACCCTGCAAGTACAATTCTACAGCCTCTCTCTCATCTCTCTAGCCTTTCCACAAAGTCACGGGGTTCATCCTCGTTTCCCATTTCCAACGGGGTTTTGAAGGGCTCTCCAGTCTCTTTCTTACTCTCTGGATCTATAACGTGGTGCTTTGTCTCTCCCTTTGAAGTCAATGGTTGTGTAGTATAGAGTGTGGCATGTGATAAGAGGTAGTTGAGAAAGTGTGGCGAAGTGCGATACTTTGTGATAAAGGAAGGAGGGGGGGAGGAGGAAGGTAAAAATTATTGGAATGAAGTGACATAATTTATGGACGGTCCCCTAGAGATTGGACGGGGACCGTGGCTGACACGAATATATTTTTTATAGATTTTATGAATATACTTTTATATGAGAGAATTACATGGCCGTTTTGCCTTAATGGACAATGTCGGTATCATTACCATTGGCGAACTAGATGGTAATTTTGCTCTTTGCTAGTGAGGAGGTGTGGCTATAGCCCCTCCAGAGGTTAGCATTTCCTATTCTTTCAATAGAAAATATAAGTTTTCTAGAGGGGGCTAAAAGTTTACTAGGGAGGGCTTAGCCCACCGTAGCCCCCATCCAGTTACGCCAATGATCATTCGTTGCAAGACCGATTCTAAGAGTTGGCGAGGGAGACAGTTGCTCAGAGCGCAGTTGCGCCAAAGTGACAACATTACGGTTAAGCAGACAGGGGCGTCAAAGCCAGCTAAGTTTTTACTTTTCTGCTAAGGTGGTGGAAAACTGGAAAGAATCGATACTTTCCGCCCCTATGTGGACCATTACTCTGACAAATGTACACCCACTCAAAAAGGTATTCGAGTGTAAGCCAAATCTCCTATTTCATTTGTGTGAGTAACCAATTAGATTTTTAAGATACACACAGTACAACCTGAAAGAAATATCAGAAGTTATTGTTATATGTCGCTTGAAGCACTTTTTCTGAAGAACCATATTTTACATATGAAACCGATGTAGGAAATCCAACTTACTCTCGAATACATTTTTGTTAGGTTGTATATGTAATATGACGCCCTGGGCTAAAGCCCACTTAGACCTAGTAAGTACACCCATCTTGCCCCTCCTCCTATGTACAAGACATTTGACAGATATAACGTAGGATATTTTTAAAATACCCCCTTACAAGCTAAATTATTACTTTCTTTCCCAATATAAAGTCGAAAATGACGCCCCTTGAAATGGTTTCATCGTTTATTATGTCTGTAAAATGAGTCCCACAGCAGCACTTATCCATCTTTCAAAACTGAATAGGTTCAGTGCCTTTTCCCTTTTCTCGTTTATATATCAATATAGTCTTTTTACTCTCATACTTCCTTAATAAATTCATTCAGAGACCGTATTCTTGTTATAAAAATAAGCGTGAATTTGAAAAAACACATTACTTATGAGGTTTTGTCCAACGGTTTGTCTTGAAAGGGACAAACCGTTTACATTTGGACAGGGATAAGGTGACAGCTTAAAATAATTAAGACTACCCTAAAAAATAGGGCGACAGGATCAGAGACATAGTAGGGCACGAAGTAGAGACTACACGTGCTGTTCCTGTAAAAGTATCATTTCGCATAATAATGGAAGTGTTTCGCGAAAATAGAAACGAAACGATTCACGAAGTACCACTGATAATGCAGTAAGTAGTGAAGTATTTGACACTTTTAAAAATGCTAAGAAAGACTCCACGTCCATTTAAAAATGTGGCTGATGTGCCACAGTTAAAACCACAATTACTATCTTTTCTACAAATATTTGCACCCTCTCCTTGAAACAGAGGCGTAGACGGTCGCCTGCGGTCTGAGACCTTCCCTTCATCAACTGATATGTATATCGGTTCTCAATCATTGCCAGCCGATGGGTCTCCCGGGGATTTTTCCGTTGCTTTGTGACAAAACTCTTTCAGAATATCCCTTTCAGAAAATTGTTTGTCTCTAAAGAGGTGACACAAGACAGGATTTTTCAGATAGGTCACTTGGACAAAGTCACAAAACCAGGAAAAAAAAATCTTCATTCTGTCTAGGTTTTTTTTTTAAATTTTTTAAATTTTTTTAAATAATAAAAAAATATTTGTTTTGACGTCTTTCCCCGCTCTCATGGAAACATAACTCATTTTGGCGCCACCCCTAGCACCGCGCCAGGGGCACGACCCCTATTTGCCCCCCCCCTCCCCCTATCTGCGGCCCTGTGCAGCTCGAAGCGATTTTTTCACAAATCGGCCTAGAATTTTTTTTTTTATTTTATGTTTAAGGCGATTTTTTTAATTTTTTCTCACATAATTCGTAATAACGATGGTAATTACGCTCGCAGCAAAACGACATTTACATCATCGGGTAGAGGAGAAAATTTTCTTTAAAAAAAGTTTTTTTCTGAATATGTAACATAATTTGCATATTTTTTGGAGTTTTTTATTTAAAGGTGACTTTTCAAAAATTTTTTGTAAAATAATTTTAAAACTGTCGCGTCTTGGATTCTACCCGTCATAACTGTTTTTATATTTTGGCAAATGATAAAACATTCATTTCGCCCTCTTTTAAAATAAAAACGAAAAAATTATACAAATTAATTGATTTTTTACGAATTTTAATGTAACATAATGTTTAGAATTTAATAGAATCAATGTGGAGAGTTGACGCCATTAAATTAATAAATCATGGCACGAGAATTTATCTTCAGTTGCCACAAAAAGGATTAGAAAAAAGGTTTTTCAACCTATTCATAGAGTTTTTAAATGGGGTACCAGATTTTCAATTCGCAAGTTAGGATCAATGATGTCCGTTGCTTAACTCTTTGAGGGGCACTGTTTAAAAATTTTTAAATTTTATCTTTATAATATTAAATTTGGGATCATTTAGATCATTGAACATCTGTTTTGACGTTAAAAAAATTCGCTTACCTCTTAGGAGATATTCTGTGTGATGCTGCGGCAGCATCGCCGTCCGTCTGTGACACTTGAACCAAGCGATGATGTATATAGGAATGCCTCGAAAAATATTTTCCAGGCATTCTCAAAATTTAATGCAATACAGCATTCAAAAATAAAAACTTTTAAATGAAAAATTAAAAAAAAACGAATCTAAATATTCAATAAACAATTTAAAATTTATAATAAAAACAACAAGAAATATCTAAGAAATAACGCTTAGCTTGAAAAAATTGAAGGAGCAGAAATAATCAACTGTTCTGTCAAAAGACAGAGCTAAAGAATACCAATAAACGCAACCTCCTATGCCATTCCCTAAAAAGACCCCATGAAAAGAATTTACATATGTTTACAATATCATATTACACCCCTTCATAGTCCAAACAGAACAGCGAAGTGTGAAAGGATGTCTAGCATTCCTTCCTCCCTTTGAAGAACCCAGAAGGGCTGTGATGCACAAAAGTATCACATAATTCTCCCTATCTGTAAATTAGACTAATTCCATATAAGAATTTAGATAAAATTATTATTAAAATAAGTTAATAGTTTACTTATATTTTTGGTGATTTTTTAAAATAATGTTCTTTTAATTTTTGAAAAAAAAAAAAAAAAAACTGGATAAAATACAGGACTGCCTAGCATGGTAAATTAAAAATTTTTTGACGTGCTAGCTAAACGAATAGATGTTTGGTGCTGCCATCTACTGCTGAAAGTTAAAACTATAAGCTGTATTTTCCGCACTGAACCTTTTTTTTTTTTTTTTTCCCCATATATAAAATTTTGAATACGTGATGACGTTACAGCATAACAGCCCCTGGAAGGGTTAAGATACGTATAAATTACGCCATAATTTTAACGCATTTATTCTCGCTCTTTTTTTAACACATCGAGACGATATTTTGATTAAAACTTACTGTAGAAATAAACTAAGAAATTCACGATTATTATCATTATAAGTGGTATTTTAAACCGTTGCTTATTTTAAAGTTGAAACGTTTTAACGCAGCTGAAAATGTTCTTCATTTTAAAAGTTGCAATGATCGTTTTAAAGCGCGATATATTAAAATTTTTCTATTTACTTTTTTATTTTTCGCATTTCATTATGGCGAAGACATACATGTTTTCTAACATACACATTTTAACGTTGGATTACGTTCCTCCATAAAGGTCCTATATAAAGCAAAGTTTTAATATGATACCGTTTTTAAACTACTGTGCGAAATATCGACATTAACACCCTCAACCAACTGGGGTATCTTAACGGCAGTTAAACAGTGACGTCATAAATTTAACAAATGTGCGAACTTTGTAAACTCTGCAACACTAACGCACTGTCACAATTAAGGCGATTCTAAAGAGCTCCTCAAGATTACACAGTTTGATGTTTTTCAGGAGACAGATTTATGGGGTATTTGTAAGATATCGCTATATTGGATCGGTCCGGGACATTTCACCGACACCCTTTACACCGACAAGACATTTCACCGACACCGTTTCACCGACTGGATATTTCACCGACATGGACTTTTCACCGACTGGACAGTTCACCGACATGGATTTTTCACCGACTGGACATTTCACCGACATGGACTTTTCACCGACTGGACAGTTACCGACATGGATTTTTCACCGACTGTACATTTTACCGACACGGATTTTTCACCGAGTGACATTTCACCGATACGGATTTTTCACCGAGTGGACATTTCACCGACACGAATTTTTCACCGACAGGACATTTTACGGACGTGGATTTTCACAGACATGCGTATTGTCTCCTGAAATTGTTGATATCATATCAGTGACGGATCCATGGGGGAGGCTTCAGGAGCTCGAGCCTCCACCCCTAGAGTGAGACGGTGTCGACAAAATGTCCGATCACCAATTAGTGTTTTCTTGGAGTTTCAAAACTTTATAAATTTTTTCCCGCATAAGGAACTTTTCTGTTTCATACAACTAAAAATCTCCAATTAATGTTTCTTCTGAAAGTTTAAAAGATATATAATAAACTTCCCATTTTTCCATGTTTACTTGAACTTAGTTACCGACAAGGCCGTATTAAACGACATATATGCTTATTTATGGTACTGTGGCCGAAGTGTGAAGGTCGCAGATTCGGGTCCCATCACGCGGTCGTCGATCTAACGGTCTGAGTTTTGGAAGGTTTTCTCCAGATGTAACGTGAATACGCGTTAGAACACCTCTGAAACGTACATACATGGATAGATGGTGGACTACGTGGATACATGGATATTATTTAAATTAGCACGGCTTGGATATTTTCCCCCCACGGTGAGATGAAATGTTTTGCATTGCTAAATACGCCAATCTTATAAAACAATGCGTAGATAAAATATATGTGGAGAGCTTCTTTAATGGCAACCATTATGTGAAATGATTATTGTTATGCTAATGCTTAAATTGCAAAGAATCGCCATAGAATAGGTCTCATTTTTGCCAAATAATCTAAGTTGTTTCTTTAAATCGAGCCTTGAAGTGAGCCTTGCGACGACAGATACTATTAATATGCGTAATAGGTAGTATTAGTAGATTTGTAAGGATAATATGAATAAATCACAATATACCACGTTAATAAATATTCCATGAAAATAAAAGTATTCTGTTCATCCTTTTTTAACTGTTGTCGTGCAACCAATTAAACGATAAGTAATTCTAATTTGCGTTAGTATATCCCGCGGTAATTTCAAGAGGAGATTACTTGAACTTTTTTAAAAAAGAAATTCTGTTTTGTCACATGCAGATATGATTTTAGTAAAATATTCGCTTCTTCCCGTATGAAGAGCGGGTGCGCAGCTATTTTTTAAATAAACGATTGTCCATTTCATGTTGTGTCTGAGGAATTTCATGCTACAACTTGAACCTAAAAACCAGTATGATGTAGAAATAAGACATTTTGAAAGTCAGGAGTTTTCTGCAAACCGTCAAGCTTTTTACTTTTCTAATCGCAAATGACGATGACGTAGTTTTTGTGATTCATTATATTGCAACGATGCCAGGTTAGTACTCATGACGCAAACTTTACATCAAGAGTAAAAAAAAAATTTGCTTTTTTTTTAGATTCCGCATCACTGGAATCAATTCGAATTACACATGTAAGGAAAATTTTCGTTTAATACCGTGCGAAGAATGGGCACGCTGCTAGTTTAAGAATATAGTAGTAGCTGTTCTGAAGTTAAGAGGGTGGCAAGGGACTCAGTGGTGTAATCCTAAGAAAAAAAGTGGGGGGGGGCACTCATTTTTTGAGGAATTTAACTTAAACGTATGAAATTAGTTAATTGCGATTACTGTTAAAAATGAAATTTACTAAATTATTGATTAATTTTATTTATTTATTAATTGGTTATTATTACTTGGGGGAATTAAGATTTATTTGCAAAGCAATGTAATTTTGATCAACAATGCCTTGAAAAAAAACAATTTTTTTAACTGACAACATGAGATGTGTATTCAATTTCTATGGATATGTTTACATTTTTTAGCATTTAACAGTTTAGCATTTACAAGTCTCTAAAATCTACTTTGGTGGTTTAAAATGTTTCTTTAGCCTGCCTTTCTTCTGCAGAATTACAGATTGAAATTTTAACATGTTAAAAAGATATTTGAGTACCCTCCCTTGAAAAATAGAGGTGGGGTGATGCATAGATTCAAATAAAAAAGTAAGGGGGCGCTGTACAAACCCACGAGTACATCACTGAAGGCATTTTAGTGGGGATTCTGTTTATTTGATTGTCAAAGCCAATGCACAGTTTATCTATTTACAATCCAGTTAACCCATTTGTGCCTGGATATTTTTGCGACTTTCTTCGATTTTTACTGAGAACAGAAATAACAGATAAATTTCTGATGTCAACTTCTTAAACAAGGGATAATTTCTTTTAAAATCTTTATGCATAAAAATAGAAATATCAACATCCTACTTGGTCATGTTAAAATATTTTGTAGAGTTGAGGCTCAATACTCATGAATAAAGGCTAGGAAAAATAAATAACGTTTTCGACTAATAGCGAAAATGCCGTCCCAAAAAAGGGACACTAGGCATAAATGGGTTAAATATGGTATTAAAAAGATGGGTATTGAGAAATTTCTAAGTTATTTCACAAATGAAAGGTATAAGAGAGAAGTTGAATTATGTTGAGATTTCTAATGATTTGAAGAAAATTTATTTTTTAAAACTGAAATGTGGCAGCACAGTGGAAAATGCTAAACCATAGACAATTTCATGGTTAAAAAAAAAGCAAATGTAATGTAAAATTCATAAGACAAAGAAATAAGTGATATCTGAAACAACAATGAAAATGACCTTTAAAAGTAATCAAACAAATAATATAAACAATAAAAATGGATATTAATAAGTGGTGTAAATCACATATCTTCTCACAAATCAGAAAATTATATTTGGAGGAAATTAAAAAGGATGATAAGTAATAAATTTTAAAACAGAAATATGCATATTAGTAATATTAAAAAAATTACATTAGTGAATATTAGTGAACAATTTTTAACTGCTATAACACACTCTATAATATATTTTAATACAACTCTTTTATCCATAACAAAATTCTTTTAAAATAAACTCTAAATTTCCATTATTTCAAACATAATACAATCTTACATTATATACAACTCATTATATACAATACAATGTCTGAAAAAAAAAAAATCCTTAAATAAAATACAGACTGCTCATACCAAGTATGTATATTAGTCATTCATTACAATATTTTCGAATTCAAAATAACTATTTCCATTGAGACGCAGCACATATGTGCTAGATATGCAGGATGAATCTAAACTCTTGCAAAACTTTTAGGGGTGATAGTACATATCGAGACAAATAATATTAAATAGGAAACTAAGAGTCCAAAACATCTCCCGAAAGAGATAGGTGCCATTAAATTTTAGGGTCCAAAATTTCAAATGATTATAAAAAAAATGGAAAATTGGTCGGTTAATTTGCTGTTTTCGCTAAAATTATTCTTCATGTCAGTATTTTCTTGGAAATAAATTTTAAAGTTCAAAAAAGGCCGATAGAGGGCGCTTTAGACTTTGGAGTACCGGGCAATTATTTTTTACCGTTATTTTTTGTATCTCATTAAATGCTTTCCAAATCTTAGACTTAAATTGAGCTTAAAATCTGAATTGTTGGGAATGGTTAAGTATCGCAAACTGAACTGTGTTCAGAAGTTGAAATTTGAAACACACACCCCTGAACATAGTTCAGTTATTTCGGATCTTGTTTGTCTTGATGTGTACTGTCACCACTTAAAGATACCGCTCCCACCACACGACATAGCATTTTGAACTGCATATATATTTCTATATTTTTATTTGTGCAGAAAACTAAATGTACCCTCAGAGGGGGCAACGTTGGCTTGCTTATCGAGTGCCCCATCTTGAAAACGGACTCATCATGAAAACGGAAATGTTTCGTTTTTCAATTTTAGATATTTTTCAGCTTTTCGCTAATAACTTTGGAGTGGTTTCTAGCGAAAACGTCACAGTTTAATAATTAAAGTGTATAAAATTCTGAGTCGAAGGAGTGAAATTTGATTTTGATTCAATAACATGGTCGAAATCTAATGTTGGAAAATGGAAAAATTCTCCGGTTCTCCAAAAAAATACAACAGAAGCTTTTGAACGCCAATAACTTTAAAACGGCTGATCCGAATCAGAAATCACAAAGATGTAGAGTGCCAAATGTTAGTTTTGTGATTAGTGAGTATTTCTTGTGACGACAGTAAGTAGAAACATGAAAATTTTCATATTCTGTCTCTTACCCTCAGCATAGGCATTTTTTTCTTCTAATCCGGAATATTGTAGGTATTTAAATTCTCTACAAGGTTTGTCAGGGACTTTATAATGAAGTGTTACGGAGTTATTGAGATTAAAGTGGAAAAGAACATAAAAGGTTCTTAAGTTCGAAATTTTAGCCCAATTTCGAAACTTCACTGATCCGTTATTATATAGATGTACAAAAATATTTTAAATACTAAATTCGTAAGAAATTTTCTCTTCGTAAGCAATACTTAAGACTGCTCTTTGTAAGAAATACTAACCTATATACATATATAAGTCTCCAGGTGACCTTATTGCGGATAAATATCCTGGAAAGAAGTTATTGGCGAAAAGCTGAAAAGAGAAACAGTTTTTAAAGGCTCTAACGAGATCGAGGAAGGAGCGGTGGAAAGAAAATTGTATTAAAATTTGGATTTTTCACTAACCAACCATCTTATAGAACATATCAAAAACTTAGAGCCACTTGATCCTTTGTGGGGTAAAACTCAATTTCTCACTGGACTACCTTGGAATTAGATCACGTAACAAATTCTAATCTTATGCGGCCGCTCCCATCTACAAATGCTCTGAACTTTAAAGCTTGAAATTAGTATTTAGTGCTCATATTGCCTAGCTAGATCGTTAATTCAACACATGTTTTTCTTATATCTGGCTCTGTCTGGTGAGATACGCCATTAAAACAAAATGTAAGGGACGAAAGGAAGATCAAATGGACCAATTTAACTTGCAAAATGCAAAGTAGATGTTTTTGCATTGATCTAAATGCAAAGTAGATGCATTTTTTATATTAATTCATTATACGTTTACGGGTAGATTTAAGACACGCGTATCCTTTAGTTTAGGGACGGAAAAGTAGTAACGTGTGAACAGGAGATTGAAACTGTTGTTCCCAGGAAGAGGTTTCTAAAATTAATCATTCGAATATTTTGCTAGGGGGACCATAGATCGTTCGACTTTTGATGACAAATATTTTAAAAATCTTCAAAACAATAAGCAGGCACAAAGATGCAATGCGCCAAACTTGCCACGATTTGCCCGCCCCTCATTTAAAACATATATTTTAATCTAAAACTCTATGAAAGGAGATCACTCGATAAATTCTAACTTTTTAGCCGGTCCCGTCTGAAATACTTTAAACATCCCTGAACAGTGTCGGTCAGGGGAGGTGACATTTACTCTCACAATTATACTTATACTTCTTACCATGGATCACGCTCATGCAAACCCCACAATTTTGACTGTGCTTCTGTCTATACCCAGTGACGGATGAATGCAATTTTGTGAGAGGGGGAGGCTAGTTGAAGATTCACACACACATTCATTCTATGAAGGTAAAATATGATCTTTTATGTTAATTTCTTTTTTCTCGAGAGGGGCGGTCGCCTCCTCCACTGTCCCCTTTAACCCGTCCTTGTCTATACCTTAGTACTTACTTTAATCATCTCATATTTTTTTAATTTCTCCTAAATATTTTTTCACTTTTAAATTTTATAAAATAAAACTGTCTGACGATGAAAAAATAAAATGTTCGAAACAGAAATAGATGTAATATATACAAAGTTTTGAGACACAGGTATTTTTTTTTTCTGGCTACACGATTACTACTAGAAGATATCTTAAAACAAAAGGAAATCGTATAGTTTGAAAATGATAATACAAAATAAAATCAAACCCATGATACGAGTGAAGTTAATAGAATTATATTATAAAATTATTGTTAAGTTATGATGTAGTTTGTTTTGAAAGATAAAAACAAAGGTTAAATTAGTCTCATAGCCATGGATACCTTGCGACTGAGATCTCCGCAAAAAACACGATGATTGACAGAAGCCATCCAGACACCAATATATAAAGCGCCCCCGATACATCATGGAGTTGTACTGTCATGGCCGTTACAGATATGTCAGATCCGAACGACCTCCTCTGGAGTTGAAAAAGAAAGTCGCTGTCGCCCTTGAGTTTATCTAGTAGTCCAGAAGCGACGATTCTAAGAATAACTTTAAATAACTAAGAATAACTTTTTTTTTCTAAGTATAACTTTTAATTCTAAGAATAAGACTCTTCAAGCGATTCGGACAGCAGAACTTTCTCGAAAAAGGAATACTTTCGAGCATCGTAAAAAACGAGTCTTTTGATATAAAATAGTTCGTCGAGAATTCAGTCATAAAATCCATATTTGCAATAATAGCTCTCTTGGAACTACTCTTCCGAAACGCATCGAGGGGGGCTTCCGGATCCGACATCGTTGCGATTCAAGCACTTGTCTATGTCCCTCAAAGTACTGGAGTCAGATTCCATGAAATTCCGGATCAAGGACTTGCCTTTCACAGAGATACACCTGAACGACCTGCCAGTCGATGCCTCGGACAAATCGGAAATGCCTTCGATTCCGCTGAGAGTTGGGAAGGACAAGAACGGCAACAGTACCGCTTTGCAACCGTAAGAGAGAATCATGACACTCAAAATCCAGGTGAGGGTGAACATCCTGAGTGCGTTCGTTTTCTTCTGGAAGCTTAGCGACTGTTCGAAGATGCTTCCCGTGGTGATCAACAGCACGCTTTGCTGCGATTTCTTTCTTTTCATCATGAAGTAGAAAACGACAGAGACCACGGCTAAGAAAACGAAGAGAGTGATCCATATCTCGTAAGTAAACGGGTAGAATATGGCTAAGTTTTTGGGCTGTGGTTGAGGCTTGTCCGTCATGAATGTAATGCTAGACAGGACGTGGGGGAAAATAAAATTTACTGCTTCGTATCTCTCTTCTGTAATAAATATCCCGCTCATGGCCAGGTCAGCTTCGGAACGCGTGATCATCCCTAATACTCCATTCCAGTTTCCATCCGGCTGCCTCGCTCCGAGTGAAACGTCCAAGGCAGTGTTTCTCAACCTTTGTGCCGCGGCCCACTAATGTGCCGCCAGGCCTTTTGAAAAATTATTAAAACTGCGTGGTGTCATATCAGCGATATGACATTTTCTATTTATCATGTTTTGTTCACTTTCAATAAGCTATACACCAAGAAGAGCGAAACTTTTATTTCATAGCATGGAAAACCGTTCTGTCAATTTTTGAAAGAGCAGTTTGCAGCAAGTCCCATGCAAAAACATGCTTAGCCCTTTCATTGAATGTATTATTATTATTATTTTTTTGGTAAATAAACAATTTTTTAAAGTTATTTGTATTTATCAATTTTTTGTATCACACAACCTTTGCATTTTTTATGTTCAGACGTGCCAGAAATAATTCTAGATATTTTCAGTGTGCCGTCAGCCATTACAGGTTGCGAAACACTGGTCCAAGGGGTAGAAAATCCCATACTGTACTTTAAGTCCTGCCGAAAGAAGACGGGTGAGGTCGATGTCTAGAACATAAACTGTATTTCTATCTTTGTTCACTATACTATATTTTTGTAATTTTGGATAATTTAAGGGGGTAACAAATGTAACAACTTTTGGCTGATGAGCTTCCATAGTTCCTTATGACTTTTCGTCTCAGCTCGGAATATTATGAAATTTTACATACATGAAACGTTAATCAGTTCACTTATAGTTTTTTAAAATGAACTGGATGTAAATCTTGCATGCATTCTTGATCATTGCTTAAGAAATACATAATAACAACTGTTTTTATAGCAAGTATAATACTATGTATATATATTTATTGTGCATCTTTTATTTTAAGCTAGTTCACAGTGTCTGTTGTAGCTTGAAAGTGAGGAAGTGCACGGTTGATGAATTTTTAAGTAAGAAATATTTGAGAATCCGAAACAGCTTATTTTCATAAAGAATTGTACTGTAGGATGATTTAATAAAAAATGTGTTTTGATTTTCCACCAATTTTGTTTATGTTAGAATTCGAGAAGCTCTTAAATAACAATACAATCTTATTTTTTTATTTGAATTCGTCTGAAAAATTTTCCCTTTTCGCCAAATATCTCTAAAATCTGAACCACCAAATCCACTTATTCAAAATTTTGATATACTGTTAGTTTTGCAATAGGCAACCAGGTGGTGTATCTAAATTAAAACCTATGACAGGAGATCACACGATAAATTCTAGCTTTGTGGCCGGTCCCATCTGAAATACTATATACATCCCTGAGCAATCTCAGTCAGGAGGTGACATTCATTCTAACTAATACTATTTCTACTTTTTATAGATCTCGCAAGTGCAAATCTTAACTTTTTTACTACGCTTCAGTCTAAACCATAGTGTTTAGTTTAATTACCCCCCTTTTTTATTCTGCATATTTTTAGCTTTTAAATTTTATAAAGTAAAACTGTCTTGCTGTGCGGAAAAAAAAAAACATTCAGCTCTAAACTAAGAGACATAATCCTCTTATATAATATGCTAACGTATGCGGTACCAATATCGACGATATTTAAAGCTGCAAACGGTAGCAGCTAGATGAAAACATTAGTGCAATAACAATAACGGAAGTGCAAAAATCCAAATTAACAATTACGTGACGACAAATTTAACAAGCATATGTCACGCAGTAGCTACATTCCACAATAACAATAAAGGATACACAAATATGTAAGATCTTTCAGACTTTTTCCAAGCTTTAAAATGTCGTATTTACAATACTTGGCGAATTCATCGCCCTTCTACAAAACGTCACCGTGCATTGGGCTGAAGAACATTTTCGCCATTCGCTGTTTCTAAATCGGCTTATAGGATGACACTCAAAATATGTAGCAACCCTAACCTGAATAAATTGAATGAAAAATACTGTTAAGACAAAGAAACATGATTTTCATTGATATGAGTCCAGGTATGGGGTGGCGAAGCTGGCCGCCTTCCCGACAATAGTATATACGAAGTTTTGAAATACATGTGTTTTGTTCCGTCTACACAGTTACTACTGGAGGATATTTGAAACAATGCTGAATTACGTTCTTTGAAAATCTGATGCGATAAAGCAAAATGAAGCCAAACTAATGACACGAGTAAGTTAATAAAGTTAATACAACGCATTATTAAGTTATGATGCTATTTACTTGGAAAAAATGAAATTGGGTTAATCAGTATCACTGGGATGATAACTTTGCTATTAGAATTTCGGTAAAAAACACAATGAGTGAAAGAAGCCATCCAGATAGCAGTATGTAAAATGCTCCCGATATGTCATCGAG
This sequence comes from Cheiracanthium punctorium, assembly GCA_038373885.1. Classification (NCBI taxonomy): domain Eukaryota; kingdom Metazoa; phylum Arthropoda; class Arachnida; order Araneae; family Cheiracanthiidae; genus Cheiracanthium; species Cheiracanthium punctorium. The sequence continues at coordinate 16,604 of JAWZYV010017372.1, forward strand.
GTGTACTGTCATGGCCGTTTCCGATATGTTAGATTCGAACAATTTCCTGTGGAGTTGAGATCGAAAGTCGAAGTCGCTGTTGAGTTTATCTAAAAGTCCGGAAGCGACAATTTGATGAATAATTGCATTCAAACGATTCGGACAGCAGAACTTTCTCGAAAAAGGAATACCTGAAAGCGTCATGAAAAACGAGTCTTCTGAAATAAAGTAGTCAGTCGCCCATGGAGTCATCCCATTCATACTCGCAATGAGAGCTCTCTTCGTTCCACTCTTCTGGAACGCTTCAAGAACGTCTCCGGATTCGACATCGTTGCGATTCAGGCACTCGCCTATATTCATCAAAGTACTGGAGTTAGATTCCATGAAATTTCGGATCAAGTAACTGCCTTTCACAGTGATACACCTGAACGACCTGTCAGTCGATGCCTCTGACAAATCGTAAATGTCCTTGATTCCGCTGAGAGTTGGGAAGGACAAGAACGACAACAGCACGGCTTTGTAGCTGTAAGAGAGAATCATGACGCTCAAAATCCAGGAGAGGGCGAGCATCCTGAATGCGGCCGTTTTCTTCTCGAAGTTGAGAGACTGTTCGAAGACGCTTCCCAAGGTGGTCAACAGCACGCTTTGCAGCGATTTCTTTTTCTTCATCCAGACATAGAAAAAGAGAGAGACCACGGCAAAGAGTATGAAGAGACTGATCCATACTTCGTAAGTAAACGGGTAGAATATGGCCAAGTTTTTGGACAGCGGTTGAGGCTTGTCTGTCATAAATGTAATCCTAGACAGCATATGAGGGAAAGTGAAATTCACTGCTTCGTATCTGTCTTCTGTAACAAATGTATCACCCATGGCCAGGTCAGCTTCGGATCGAAGAATCATTCCCAGGATTCCAGTCCAGTTTCCATCTGGTTGCTTAACGCCGACTGTAACGTTGAAAGCCGTTATTACCTCGTACTGTACTTTGAGTCCTTCCGAAAGAAGATGAATCAAGTTTGCATGTCCAACATAAAGGTTACTACCGTCTTTGTTCACTACACGGAACTGCGGTAATTCCAGTCCTCTAAAGGGGGCAATAAATCTAACGACTTTTGGCCGGTTATCTTCCATGGTTCTTTATGATTTTTTTTTTTTGCTTTAGCTCTGTATTTTTTTGAAATTTTACTCACAGGAATGAATATTGAATTTAGTCACTTTTTTGAGGCTGAATTAAACCTTGCATGTATTCGTGATTATTACTTAATGCAATACATCTTTTATTTTAAGCAAGTTCAAAGTGTCTGTCGTAGCCTTAAAAGAGAGGAAGTGTACGGTTGGTGAAATTTTAATTAAAAAATATATGGGAAAAAACGGAGCAGCTGCTTTTTCATGAAGGACCGTACAATAAATAGGATGATTTAGTAAAATGTAAAAGTCTGCGTTTTGATTTTATCCCTTTTTGTTTACGTGCTTGAGTTCAAAGTTTTTTTGTTCTTAATGAATATACCTAAAAGCTGAAAGAAATTAGTACATTTTTAATAGTAAATTTTTAAATGTTTCATTCTTCTATTTAGAAATTATTTTTTGTTTATTATAATTTCCGTTCTTCTTCAAAAAATACCTATATTTTGTCAAGTTTAGTGGTAATATAAACGAACATATGAAACAGTTTAAAAAAAAATAGGACTTATTTATCGAAAGTTAAGCAAACACAGTTTTATTACATTTACAAAAATGTTTCGTACTATATAGTGTAGGTAATCATGAAGCACTCTCAATCATTGTAATGAACATAGACGAGAAATGTTGTGCATTTGACTTGCAGCAATGATTTTGGGCTGATCATTGTAGTTTCAATTGTAATTTTTAAAAAACTCCTTGAGTTTGTTTTAATCGTACATATAAAGCAAGTTTTAAATAAAATTATCCTGAAAGATATGTTAAGTATATAGTAATATTTCATCGAATTCTAAGCCGTAAACGTATAAACTAAAAATCTATTTTAAACTGACAGTTTATATAGTTATAAAGATTTGTCTTGTGCAGTGCTGATTTAAGTTTCACTGTCTCATATTTTTTAACGTAGCTGTATAAAGACTGTAGTAATACTATTCTTCGAAAGTCTTTTTTTTTTCTTGAACAAAAGCTGTGCTTAATAAAGCTAAAACTGTTTGTTTGTTTTGAGGTACCGTTTAAGTTTTCAGAAGAGCTTTTTTCTTTCTGTCATTGCAACTTATAAATAGATAGCGTTTATTCTAGTCTGTATACATTCTCTGCATTCAGATTTTTACAACTAAGTTCATTTGTCAATACAATATGAAACTGCACTCATTGTTATATAATTTAAGAGTTAAAACACATTTTCTTTCGGATATCAAAGTTAGCACATTTTCAACAACAACGAAAAATTGTTATCGGATTTTTTTTCAGCGTGAAAATATTTAATTCACACGAAAGCAAGCTTTACGTTTCTCTTATTTGCATCGAAGTTAACTCCAAATTGAAACTTGATATTGGAACTGAAATCAATAATATGCTGTAATGTTTGAAAAACATTAAAGTAAAGTAAAACATTAAAGTAAAGTAAAGTTTGAAAAACATAAATGATTCTCTTCTCCCTATAGCACACACTTAAGTGGTCAATCCTTCTAGCTTTTTGCAATCGGAAAGTTTGTATCACTTTTTTGAAACAACGAATATATTATAAAAATTGTCCAACAGCAACTCCAGGGGGATTTGTTTTCCGTTAATAAATGACACAATATATGAAAATTAATTAGCAACTGAAACCACAACATTTGATTGATAATTAGGAATTATTTAAACGAAATACGAAAGACGAATTCAACCTCCTCCAAGAACAATTGCCTGATGGTACAACATCCTTCCTTGCTTTTAATTAACACACATATGCATATTTTCACTTGGATGATTTGGCACAAACCAGATTGTGTAAATTAAAATGACGTCCCTGATATTATGAAGACAAAACAACTAAACCTTTATCTTGTACCATGCTGAACGAGTTTGACATTCTATGCTGGTACAACTGAAGAGCTTAAAATGCATCTAACCGCAAATTTAATGCCTACTGCTGTCCATGTTTAAAAGTAAGCTTATACGTGCAAATTAGATATTGATGTCCTTCAAAGCGAGTTACCAAAATGCACACGAACGTGTGAGAAAAAAAGGTTTGAAAATTGCTATGCAAGCTAAGCATTTGTGAAAAGTTTTAAAATCGCTACAAGTTTCAAACTTTAAAAATTGCTTTCGTTTAACCTAAAATTAAGTTTCTGTTTGCCTGTGGCACACCACTGTAATCTCCTTGATTCTCTTCTCCCTATAGCACACACTTAAGTGGTCAATCCTTCTAGCTTTTTGTAATCGGAAAGTTTGTATCAATTTTTTGAAACAACGAATTGAGAACGAAGGAGATTTTGAAATGGGATTTGAAAATGTCTTGAAGATTATCAGGTATTAAGTAAATTTTTGATCACAAAAGCTAACTAGCGATAATCTTGAATGTAAATATATTTGGTATTAACTTAATCACGTAACATTTTCTTTTTTCATGCAATATTTCTGTTCAAAATTAAGCAAGACAGCAAGGTTTTTGTAGTTTATTTTCTTGCGCCAAGGAGATCAATCAACTTTTCAAATGCGATTGGAAAATATCGAGCGACTTTCACACAAGCAAACAAACAAAAAACTAAATCAATAATTTTAATTAGTTATTAAATAGTTATTATTGCTTTGTAGTAATTAATTTTTATTGGAAAACAATATTGTAACCGTTCTTCGTAACCGTTCTTCGTACCCGTTGCGTATCCGTTCTTCGTACGGATTGAATCATATGTTTTTCTTACTTGTGTTAGGGAAAATAGCTCCATTTTTACGAATTTTGAAACTATGAAGCATTCTTTGACACGAGACATAAGCTTTTGCTAAGAAATATATAAGGAAGAAGTTTGATTGGTTATCGTATAATTATTAAACTGCGTTGTGACGGATTGAAAATCCTGGTTCGATACATTTAGTAGCAATAAAAAAAAAGACGTTAAAATACTTAAAACTATTTTATTTAAAAGAAACTATTTAAACATAAACTTATTACATCGGCTGGCGGCGGCTCAGCGAAATAAAAATACGTCCAAAATGGACAGTGAAATTAAGATGGAATGATTTGAAAATTACGCCAGCAGAGAATTACACATTGGCGAGAACAAACACTTGGCTGAATAAATAACGCCAATCCCAGAGCAACCTTAAAACTTAATCCAATAAAATTAAAATAACGGAATGGTGAGCAAATAATTTTAAAGATGAGGCAGGGCAACAAAAATAATAAGACCCAACACAATGACAAAGAAAGGAAAGCAAAAAGCCGTTGCTTTTGCAAAAGGACGTAATGTAATACATTTTTAGCACAGAATGACTCCAAAGGTCTGATGAGACAACAAAACAATTAAGAATAATGCATAAGGGAAAAGCGAAAATACAGATTTAAAAGACGAAGTGGCAGAAAAATGAGAACAAAAATTATTTGGAAAGCAAGATTTTGCATTCTAATTAACTAGGATAGATTTCATTCAAGAAAGCCGTATTAAATGATTATTAAAATTAGATATGTGATTTTCATCACAAGATGCTTACTTGAAATGCTAGCGATACTTTCAAATGACTACACAAAAGTAATGTCAGTATTATTTGAGATCAAACAGAACGTAAAATCTGTTCGCTTTCAAAGTGCTTCTGCAGGATAGTTTAGTCTTTTTCTTTTACTTCTAAAATAACGTCACGGTGTGGGCCACTGTTTTATTTTGTCTTCTAATTCCTAAAGCTCGAGCGATGTGTAATCTCAGTCGTTCTGCAGAACATCTTGGTAAAACTCTGCCATATAGAAAATCTTAAAATATTGTTGGTATCACAGACATAGAAATATCTACATGAAACATTCACTGTTTCGTGAATCTAGCTTTCGTAAAAGAAAACATGGTGAAGTAATTTTTCCGTGAAGCGCGTTATAATTATTAATATTTGATGCAATATTAAATTCGTGATATCAGAATGATGCCAAATTCACTTACGATTAGAATTTATCATAAAAATCTAATTTCATATTTGTCATGATTTTTACCATAGTAAAAGTACCAAGTAGTATGAAATACCAATTTTTACCATACCAAGGACATATTAAAGGAAAGGGGGGGTTTCAATCTTCCTTCTCCCTCCCGAAATTTCAATTTTTTAAACAAAATAAAGTCTTTATGTGAAAAATTCTGCTTTTTCCAATATTTGGATCCCCGACCCCTCCTCAATTTTTTTTCTGAGTACGGTTCTGTCTATTATTACCACTTAAGCTGCCAAATTCAACATTGAAATGAAAGGTAAGCTAATGTTTAGAGTTATTTGTTTAGGAAAGTAAAAATACATATTATGAAAAAAATAAACATTATTTTACAAGAGTTTTTAAAATTCTTAAATTCTTAATGCTACTGCAGCCATTTTGCAGATAATTCTTCGCATTTAGTACATCGGAGTTAACGATGAATAAAAACGTTATAGTTGATAATTTAAAATGCTGCTACTTTTCAAATAAATGACTGCTTTAATTTTTGGCGAACGAACCGTAAAAGTGACAGAGATTTTCCATTTTGATTGTCGTTAAGTTAAGGGGACCAGGTACACAAAATTCAGTCAAAAAATCGATTATTATTTTTTCACTGCATTAAATGCTTAAAAATTTTATCTTTCTGACGATATATTACAATTGTTTATCTGAAAAATAGAAGTATTAGAAATTTTTATATTTTCTCGAGGCACTTCATAGTTTATACGCCATTAAAAATCTTTAAAGTGGATTTTCTCAAAACTATGAATTTTACAGATTCGTGTTCTTTTTTCTCAATATCTATTAAACATATGAACTCAATTTTTTCATGACAGATATATCATATTTTATTACATACTTTAAAGTGGTGGTTTGTTAATATATTGAGAATTATTCATTTTAGGCAGCAATATTCCATCAAAAATGTAAATTTAAAAGTGATTTTCAGTAAAATAATAATAATAATTTTTAATTTTTATTTAGAAAAATACCGACGTGTTAAAGTATGTAAAATATGTTATTCTAACTGCTGTTAAAATTTTCTACGATTATCTTTTACCATTTCTGAGAAAAAGGTACATAAAGTTGATGAATTTAACATGGCGAAGATAGGGCATACTCGGTCCCCTTAATGCTTCCAATGATTCCCCGAAAAAAAATCTTGAAAAAATGGCGTATGCGTCCACTTTGGCGATCGAAGCACCATATGTATAATAAAAAATTAATTCTTATTTGTTAAAGCAGCGCTACGAAAATTTCTTTTGCTGTCCGTTGAAAACAGCAAAAATAAAAAATTAATTCTTATTTGTTGAAGCAGCGCTACGGAAGTTTAAATTACGTCCCGTTGAAAAATGTGAAAATACAAAATTTCTGAACTTTAGCGAAATTTAACATGGGAAATACGCCATAAGAAACATACAAATGCATTCTCTCGGCGAAATCTTTACACTTTTTCTTCACATTTCACTTACTAGGCTTATATTTAAAACTGGATATTATTTGAGACTGATATATATCATAACACTAGTTGCATGCCCCCGCATCCTAGCGAGGGTACACCGCTAGTCTTTAGTTTAAGGAAGGAACCAAGGTAATATCGTGTGAATACGAGATTGGAACTACACTATTACTACTAGAAGATATCTCTATAAAAGAAGATGTCTGTGCGGGTGTGTCGGCGGCTTTACGGACAAACGGCTACACCTAGAAACACCAAATTTGGTACTCGGGAAGTTCTAAACATGAAGTTGTACACTTCGAAGCGATTTTTTCAAAATTAGACCTAGACTTTTTTTAATTTTATGTTTTATGCGATTTTTGGCATTTTTTCTCACGTAATTCGTAATAACGGCGGAAATTACGCTTGCAGCAAAACAGCATATGCTTCATCGGTTAGAGGAGAAATTTTCTTTTAAAAACAGTTTGTTCTGAATACGTAAGATGATTTACCGATTTTTAGGAATTTTTATACTAAGAATCTGTTTTGGCGAATTTTTGCGTAAAATAATTTTAAAACCGTCGCATCTTGAATTCGATCCGTCATAACTTTTTAATATTTTTACAAATCATGAAACATTCTTTTCTTCCCCTTTTAAAATGAAAACGAATAAATTATGTAAATTAGATGATTTTTTACGCATTTTAATGTAACCTAATGTTTAGAATTTAATAGCATCAACGCGGATAGCTTACGCCATTGCGTTAACAAATCATGGCACGAGATAATTTTGTTGCGTTTCCACCAAAGGATTAGAAAAAAAGGTTTTTTTTTCAACCTATCGATAGGTTTTAAATGGGTACCAGATTTTCAATTCGCAAGTGAGGATCTGTGACGTCAAATGCTTTAAGATACGTAAAAATCACGCCACAATTTTAACGCATTTCTCCCTGCTCTTTTTTTTACCGGAAGGAGGCGACATTTTGATTAAAACTTTCTATAGAAATAAACTAAGAAATTCACGATTATTATTATTATTAGTGGCATTTTAATCCGTTGCTTATTTAAAAATGTTTATAGGTTTTCTAACATATGCATGTTGCGAGTATAGTTTTATTTTAACGTTGGATAACGTTCCTCCATAGGGATCCTTTATAAAGCAAAAAGTTTTTCAACGTCTATGTAAGTTTTAATAAGATACCGTTTGAAAACTAGTGTGCGAAACATCTAAATTAACTCCCTCAACCAACCGGGGTAGCTTTTACGGCAGTTAAACAGTGACGTCATAAATTAAAAAAATGCGTGAAATTTGCAAACTCTGCAACTGCGTTCTGTCACAATTAAAGTGATTCTAAATAGCTTCGAGATTACACAGTTTAATGTTTTTCAGGAGACAGAACCATGGAGGATTTATAAGATATCGCTATACTGGATATATGGATATTTAAAATCTCACCGCTTGGATATTTTCACCACGTTGAGATGAAATGTTTTGCGGTGTTAAATACGCAAATCATACAAAACTATGGATAAATTTAATGTATATAGAGAGCTTTTTTAATGGTAACCATTATGTGAAATGATTATTGTTATGCTAATGCGAAAATTGCAAAGAATCGCCATAGACTAGAAAGATCCCATCGGTGCCAAATAATCTAAGCTGTTTCTTTTAACGGAGCCTTGAAGAGGGAGAAGCGACGATAGATAGCATTGATATACGTAATAGGTAGTATGAGTAGATTTGTAAGGATAATATGAATAAATCACAACTACGTTAATAAATATTTCATGAAATTAAAAGTGTACTGATTATCCTTTTCCAAGGGTTCTCTTACAACCAACTAAACGATAAGTAATTCTAATTTGCGTTAGTATATCTAGCAGTAATTTCAACAGAAGAGATTACTTGAACTTTTTAAAAAATGAACTTCTGTTTTTTCACATGCAGATATGATTTTAGTATAATATTCGCTTCTTCCCGAATGAAGAACGGGTGCGCAGCTACTTAAAAATAGCGGTTGTAAATTTCGTGTAGTGTCTGAGGTATTTAGTGCGACAGCTTGAACCTAAAAAACAGTATAATGTAGAAATAAGACATTTTGAAAGTCAGGAGTTCTCTGCAAACCGTTAATCTTTTCAATTTTTTTATCGCGAATGACACTGACTTAGCTTTTTGAGTCATTATATTGCAATGATGCCAGGTTAGTATTCATGACGCAAACTTTAAGTCAAGAGTCAAATAATTTTGCTTATATTCCACATCACTGGAATTAGCTCAAATTGCACATGTAAGGAATATGTTCGTTTCCTGCCGTGCGAAGAACGGGCACGCAGCTAGTCTGAAATAAAACTCAATCACGTTCTTTGAAAATCTGATGAGATAAAGCAAAGTGAATCCAAGCCAATAACACGAGTAAAGTTCATAAAGTTAATACAACATATTATTAAGTGATGATGGTATTTACGTGGAAAAAAAGAAATAGGATTAATCAGTCTCATTGGGATGATAACTTTGCTATTAAGAATTCGGCAAAAAGCACAATGAGTGACAGAAGCCATCCAGACAGCAGTATGTAAAACGCCCCCGTTATGTCATCGAGATGTACTGTCATGGCCGTTTCGGATACGTTAGATTTAAACAATTTCATCTGGAGTCGAGTTCGAAAGTCAGAAGTCACCGTTGAGTTTATCTAAAAGGGCGGATGCGACAATTTGATTAATAATTGCATTCAAACGATTCGGACAACAGAACTTTCTCGAGAACAGTCAGTCGCCCAACCAATCATCCCTTTCATGCTCGCAATCAGAGCTCTCCTCGATCCACTGTTTTGGAGCGCTTCAAAAACGTGTCCGGATTCGAGATCGTTTCGATTCAGGCACTCGCCTATGTTCCTCAAAGTACTGGAGTTAGATTCCATGAAATTTCGGATCACGTAACTGCCTTTCACAGTGATACACCTGAACGACCTGTCAGTCGATGCCTCGGACAAATCGGAAATGTCCTCGATTCCGCTGAGAGTTGGGAAGGACAAGAACGACAACAGCACGGCTTTGTAGCTGTAAGAGAGAATCAAGACACCCAAAATACAGGCGAGGGTGAGCATCCTGAATGCGGCCGTTTTCTTCTCGAAGTTTAGTGACTGTTCGAAGACACTTCCCATGGTGATCAGCAGCACGCTTTGCAGCGATTTCTTTCTCTTCATCAAGACGTAGAAAAAGAGAGAGACCACGGCAAAGAGTATGAAGTGACTGATCCATACCTCGTATGTAAGCGGGTAGAATATGGCCAAGTTTTTCGAAAGTGGTTGAGGCTTGTCCGTCATAAATGTAATCCTAGACAGCACATGAGGGAAAGTAAAATTCACTGCTTCGTATCTCCTTCTGTAACAAATGTATCACCGATGGCCTGGACCATCTTCGGAACGAAGGATCATTTCCAGTATTCCAGTCCAGTTTCCATTCGGTTGCTTAGCGCCGATTGCAACGTCGAAAGCCGAGATTACCTCGTACTGTACTTTGAGTCCTTCCGAAAGAAGACGAATCCAGTCTGCCTGTTAACCTAAAAGTTACTAACCTAAAAGTGCCTAAAAGTTACTAACCTAAAAGTGCCTAAAAGTTACTAACCTAAAAGTGCCTAAAAGTTACTAACCTAAAAGTGCCTAAAAGTTACTATCGTCTTTGTTTACTGCACGAAACTGCGGTAATTTTGGTGCGCGAAAGGAGACAACAAACCTCACAACTTTTGGCCGATAATCGTTGGTTTTCTATGGTTTCTTTGCTCAGCTCGGTAATTTATAAAATTTTACACACACGAAGGAAATTTCAATTCTGTTATATTTTTTGAGGCTGAATTAAATCTTGCATGCACGTGTTATTATTGCTTGGGCAATACATCTTTTATTTGAAGCAAGTACACAGTGTCTGTTGTAGCTTTGAAAGAGAGGAATTGCATGATTGGTGAATGTTTAAGTAAAGAAAAATATTTGAAAATTAGAAACAACTTCTTTTTCACAAAGAATTGTACTGTAGGATGATTTAATAAAACTAGTTGTCTACCAGTGGTCGAAATTAGACCATGTAGCATTAATTTTTTTTAAATTTGAGTGTGGATAAAGTTCTTCTGTCAAAGAATATGTCTCACCATTCCATATACACTGGAACCTACTAAAGTGACCTCCTTGGCTAAGAGACTATCTGTCTTTGGCCACTCTTGTACAATTTCACTTTACAACCACCACACCTTTCTGTAAAGACGGTGTTTTTGTAAAAACTCTATCATATTTTGCTAAATACAAAGGCAGCTCCAGTGAATGCTTCATAGGGCCATCTCCCTTTACTGACCTTGTATTTCGCGCATTCAATTTGCATTTTGAACAATTTAAGCTCATCTAAAAAGTCTAGAGGCCCCCTCCGAAAATGGAACTTGGAGCTATCCTCGTCTAAAGGCCCATTATGGTTGGAGTTATAAAATCTTAAAAAGTCGAATGATTCAAGTCTACTTGCTCAGGCGTACCACTGACCATGTATGAAACCTTGCTGCCTCGATAAATTTGCCCCTTTTCGAATGATTGTCCTTGAGATTTATTTACTGTCATCGCAAATGCAGGTATATTTGGAAATTGAGTTTTTTGAAAGGATATGGTGAAATAGTGCCAAAATATTTTCTAAGTGGAATTAAAAATTTTTTATGGCCTGCGGCTCCAGTTCAAACTTCGCAATCAACAGCATTACGATGTATAAACTTGATGCGCATTCCTGTTCCATGGACTAATGTTTCTTTTGTATTTAAGTTTCTTATTAGTATAATGATGCAATTTGCTAACTTACGTGGTGGCAAACTCTGTTTTTTTTTTTTTTTTCTAAAGCCAGGTGGAAATCCCGCCAACTGTTTTTTCTGGGAAACGTTTAAAGACTACTTCTGAAACAGTGTCTTCTCCCCCCGAAAAAGGCGGAAATTTTAATCCGTATACAAAATAGTATTTAGATACAGAATTAAATAAATACAAAAATATCAATATAATAAAAAGAAATTTGTATACTTATTGGTTACGAAATTAAATTAAACTTCCAAAATATGAAAAGGGATAAACAACTATGTACTGAAAATCGCAATAGGTTTGTAAGAATTTCGCTCAGGGCAATTTTTCACTTCCTCCCGGCTAACCGAAAAAGAAAAGAAAAACACTCACATTCAAAGAATTTAAAAACTCTGGATAGTTATTTTTGATTTCACTGTCATCATAGCAAATAATTTTTGCGTAGCTACGGTGATATGTTCTCCATTCATCAGATATTCGTATTCGATTATGCCAGCATTAATAAAAGTTCAATCATCATTTTTTGGTTCTATTATAACTGATTCAATATGTTATCTGAGAGTATGTTTTCGGAAATATTTCCATACACTTCATTAATAATATTATTTTCACTCCCTCTGAATTGCTGAAGTATTTCTTCAATAATATTTTTGGAGAAAATTTGCTTTATCATACTGTCTGGCGGGAGGTTATGAAGAAATTGTCGAATTGTGCGTTTCTGTGTAGCGTCTCTTGGACTTCGACCTGCCCGGAACGTATAGTAAATATTATTTTCTTCTCCAAGGTTTTCTACAGCTTTTAAACACGGAATTTAACACTTCGCACACTTATCGCCGTCTGAAAAAAGTCGTCCAGCACATTTTAGTCATTGGCGTATCATCAAATTGGGGAATATTCCACTTTTTGCAAATTTTGTTGTAATACTATAACTCTGTTGTAATACTGTTAGACTGCTGAAACTAAGTGTTCTTATTTCAAAATTGACACAATAATGGGACCATCGCCCGACTTGGCACGAAATGCTGCGTGCCAAATTACTTCTCTAATTTTTTACCGTGCATTGGCTTACTACACAACAATTTTAACATCCGCACAAACAATTCCATACGAACTTTAACTGTGCCGAATTTCACTGCCATCCGTTCGCGCAGTGCGCTGCTGAAGGAACACTAAGGTTTTGCTTAGCGTATTTATATATACACAGATATGTGTTTTGATTTTTTATCAATTTTTGTTTCTGTTCGAATTCTAAGTTGTTTTGTACTAAATAAATATATTTGCAGGACTTTTTAAATAATATCACTATGACAGCCGACGGCCGTAACTGAATATTATAAATAATATATTTTCACATTATATTATAATGCATTTAGGGCTATAAATTTCCGAAATAGTTATTTCAAACGTATTGCAAAAGAATTCAAATTTTCTATTGAAGTCTAAACCATCCTAACTAATATTATAAAAACGAAAGTGAGTTTGTTTGTTTATGACGCTTTCACGCCTAAACCGCTGAATCGATTAGGAAGAATTTTCGTTTAGATATAGATGGGACCCTGGAGAAGGTTATAGGCTACTTAGAATTTTAGATTTTTAATTACTTTTTTAATTATTAATTAAAAACCTTTTTTTACGTTGCCATGCGTGGCGAGTTTCGCCCGTATCAAATGATTCATGTTTTGAGCTAACAAGAATGCTATTACAGAGACGGCCCGAGGGGCGTGCGGGGCCCCAGGCGAAGCGCAAGAGCATCGCCTCTTCTCTATCATGTCTTCTGAGATAGCAATGAAATAGGCCAGGAGCGGGGCCTCTATAAGCGTGGGGCCTTAGGCGATCGCCTACATTCGCACCCCCCTTGGGCCGGCCCTGGCTATTACTTCAATGAAGAAGCGCGTGCATCTGAAAAACATTAAATACCACGTAAATTATGCCAGTTTTATGTCAAATTTATCTATCTATAATAATAAAAATGAATGTTCTCCAGACAAATCTACAGAAAGCAGAGCTTTGAAAATTTGAGCGTATAAGCCCATGACTTCGGTAAAGTGCACTTGAGGCTCAGAATTTTGAAATTTAAATTACTTTTCTAATTATTAATTAAAAACCGTTCTATCGCCCGCACAACATTATTTATGCTTTTGAAATAAAGCAGAAATTCTATTTGCAGATTCACATACATTTGAAACACATGAAATGGTATGGAAATTATGTTGATTTTACGCCAAATTAAAAAGCATTAGAAAGAAAAGCCCAAATGTGTTTCTTCATAAATTTCCAAATCCTACCAATAATACAAATGTGTACGTTTGTGTGTTTAGATATTTTTGACTGAATCACACACAAATGGTTGAACGGATTTGGAAAAATTTGTAATGAAGATAGCTTATGCCCTGGATTAACATACAGGCAACCTTTCAAGCATATAGCATAAATAATTCTTTAACAAAAACACTCAAAATAATTCTAATGCATTGCGGTCTATGTAAATTTTATAGATACTAAACCGATTCTAAAACTTTTTTCACTGATTGAAAGTTACACTATTCCTGAGTATTATTGTTTGTTTGTTTGTGGATTAAGACCGATTGACTGCACTAGGGTCCTAGGCCTATATGGGGAATTCCTCTGTGGGGAACTTTCTAAGGGATGCTAGCCCGTATTTACGCGAGGTTTTGGAGAAAACTACAAAAAACTGCGAGCGGCTAGGTCGACAGGCGCGACCGGGGTTTGAACCTGGCACCTCCAGCCTTCCAGTTTTGAGAGCAGAACCTCTTAGACACTGGTGGGACCCTGAGTGTCATAGACTACCTTTTATGCAGATATCACAAATAGTTCTTTTACAGGGATACTCATAAAAATTACATTTCGCTCTATGTGCATCTCTGTAAGTACTGAACCGATTCCAAAACTTTTTTCACTGATAGTAAGCTACACTATTCTTGAGTATTATAGGCTAAAATTCATGCATGTAGAGCAAAAAGTTCTTTTACAGAAACACTCAAAATAATTCTAATACATTACGCTCTCTGGGTATCTCTGTAACTATAGAACCGATACTAAAACTTTTTCGCTAATAGAAAGCTGCACTATTCCTGATTAACATAGGCTAAAATTCATGCATATAGCATAAATATTTCTTTTATAAGAACACCAAAAACAGTTCGTAAATACTGTCGTAACATTCTCTATTCGCCAAATGCCTGAAAAAAAATCTAAATTTAGTAACTCTGCATACTCTCTTATTTTAAATGAAGTAAACTACCATTGTACTTCATTTAAAATAAGTAAAAAGCAAATAATATTTATTAATTAATTCTATAAACTTCGATATTGCCTGCTTGAATCAAGACAAAACAGTATTGAAATTGAAAGGTATAAGTGGGGAACTGAAAAACAACATCTACTTTTATTGAAGTGAAAGGTTTTAAAGTTGGTAGTTATATAGATTTTTTTTTCAGACTGAAAAATGCATTTAGATCATTCTCAAACGAGAAAGATAAATCATGCAAACGCATCGATTATAAAACACTTTCAAACACAATATTTTTGAGCGAAATTTAGCGATATAATTATACTTAAATCTGGCGAGAGATTTTAGTGTAGTGGTAAAGGAAGGAGGGATACAGGACTTTTTGAGGTGTTTTAACGCATATTCATTTTACATCTGGAGAAAAGCGCCCCAAACTTCAGACCGTTACATTAACTGCCGCGAGGTAGGACAGAACCCTGGACTTTTAAACCTCAGCCGTCTATCATGCTCAGTGTCTTATCCAGGAGGCCATGGCAAACTATAATATTAGTACTAGAAATACAAACAAAACGAAACATTTGTAAAAATGATGACTTAATATGACCACGAGTTTAAAAATATTTAACTCAGTTAGAAAAAGCAAAAAAAAAAAAAAAATGTCAGAAGCTCTAAATACGTTACATTCTTATTTTTTAATTTGAATTCGTCTACCTGAAAAATTTTCCCTTTTTGCCAAATATCTCTGAAAACTGAACCGCCAAATCAGCTTATTCAAAATTTTAATAAGCTGTTAGTTTTGCAGTAGGCTAGAGGTGGGGAAAACCGTTATTTTCAAAGAACAGTTGTTCACCGTTCCCGTTCTTTTTTAAAGAACAGTTCTTTTTCCTGTTCTTTTGAGAACAGGTTCTTTGATTTATGGTAGCTTTATTATGACTATTTTATTCAATTTAAAAATGAAAATATACGTCTTTTTAACATGTACTATACTTTAGTACAATTGTAAAACCCGCAGTGGTCTGGGCAATAAACCCCGTTGCCATAAGAACACGAAAAGTGAAGCAGCATCCGGATTGGCCAGTGCTTGGGAGGATCAACTTCCTCTCGGCTCGACTGATGTGTGTGCCCTAATGAGAGCTGGTGCACGTAAACTCCGTCGTGGCTTCAATGTCCTCCAAATTGTTAAACGATACCTCTGGGGGTGCCGATTTCAGGGGGTAGGTCTCTGGAATTGGTTCAAAATTAGGGGACCCCAAGTTGAGTCGGAGTTCCTAACACTGGGGCTCATTAAAATGGAAGCAGCCCTTCCGCACATCGCCTGCCTATTTGAGGGATCTGGCACCGCCCCGCGGGTTGCCAGAGGGCATTAGCAACAGCAACAACAATTGTAAAATGTTTAAAAAATACTTTGCAACCAACATTCTGGCTTTCTTCAATCAAGTATGTTAACAGTAATTTTTTGTAAAAATATTTTAATGGCTTTTGAGGCTTTTGCCTCAAAAGCCATTAAAATATTGGCTTTTGAGGACAGCTGGCTTTTGAGGCTGGCTTTTGAGGTCCGCACAGCGAGCTTTTGAGGCTTTTGAGGACAGCTGGCTGTGCGTGGGCACAGCCAGCTGTCGTCAAAAAAAGGGTCTCTAGATCTGTGGCACGCGATGAACGTTTCGATCGTCCGCCCTCTTGCTAGTAGTTAAGTCGAGAGATGGCAACAGCCGCCCTATTTTCAGCATTGGGAAAGGGTTGCGCCTTAAGGGTTAAAAAGTACAAGCTCCAGCTTAAAAATTAAAGACTCCGTTTAAACATGTTCCTTGGAAAATAAAAATTTAAACTATTTTTAATTATGTGAAACCCATGGAACTCCTAGCCTATTAGCCAATTATGGCGATTTTTTCTAATTTCCCGACTTGCGTATATGTATAGTTAGTAATTAGCTCTAAGAAAACAGTACTCCATATGTTTTCTTTGATAAAAACTACGGAGCAGCTAGGATAGCTTGCCACCTATGGCGATTTTTCATTATTTGGCGATTTACACATGCTCAGAACCTATAATGACTGCTTATGTAAGGTTCCCGGAAAATCGTTACCCATATGTTCATATACATAATCCTTTGCAGATTGGCGTATTTAGCACCACGAATTATATCATCTCGCCGCGCTTGCAAATATTCAAAGTGTACTATAACTGTTATAAGGGCATAGTCAACGCCATCAAATAATTCTACTGGTAGCAAATACACAAGCTTACCCTAACCGGCTTTAAAAGAATCTGTATTTTAATTATTTTTCATGTTCAAGATACTTGGGTTCTAACATTTTGGAACTCGCGGTTTAGATTAGCCCAGACAACACAGCAAATTTGCATCAAACTTGGAGTAAGCTTGATTTATCAAGTCAATAAACTTGAATTAAGCTTGAAAATTTCATTCATCATTCGTTCATTTACAAAAATTTACACTTTTTATATTTGTATACGTCTCCCGTACAAAAGAATTCCCAGTTAGTAAAATGTGCCCCATACACTCATGAGGTGACGTACCAAATTTGGGAACTGTACTTTAAAAAGTGTCATAGATATGAAGATAAATACAACGCTGACTTAAACCACTTTTGCATCGCTCACGAAGGGAAAAAATCACGTCGGATGATGGAATTTCGGAGGTCGTTCAGAAATTACGAATGAAAATCTTTTTTTTTTTCACCCTAGCAATAAATGTTCACATTCAAAATTTTGTGTAGTCTCCGATTCTCTTTCTTTGAAGATATCTCTGCGACGGTGTAGGATGAAAGGCTCACATTTGGTATATATCTCTGGAAAAAATCATTATTTCCAAATTTTTCTTCACTCAGATCTCTCATTATAGGTATTTTTAAAGAAACAAATTAGCTAAACAATGAGCTAGCCTTCGTTGCATCAGCAACACTCAACTTAATTCTTTAAATTGCAGAACAGGTCCTACAATTTGTGACATCAAAACTATACTTATAAACTTTGAATGCCCCAAGCAGGCTCTGTGTAACAGCTTTTCCTATGAATAAAAACAAAAATCTCATTTTATTACACAATTTTTATTCAAAAATTTAGTCATAAAGAAAAGGTTCTTTCAGATCATATTACTTTTGTGGCACTCTTAGTTCCAAAGCCTATCCACCACGACAAGGTGGTGCCACATCGGATAGGATCGGTTTTTAATTGTCCCGAGGCCAAAAACCGTATAAAAAGCAGATATTAGATCGGTTTTTAACTGTCCACAGCCAAAAACCGCATAAAAAGCCGAAATAGTTTCGGTTTTTAATTGTGAGCCAAAAACCGCATAAAAAGCATTATACTTTTATAATTTAGATCTTAAAGCAAAAAAGAAGGCAAGCTAAACGCTTCCTAATTTTTTTGCTTTTCGCCTGTTGTGCATCGCTGAATTGCATCAACGGCGCAACACTAAAAAAGCAGTCGTCCAAAAAACTTTCCATCAGATCTTTTGGATACTGAGGAGAGTATTCGGGGACTGCAACACTTAACAAGCAGTCGCCCAAAAAACTTTCCAACAGATCTTTTGGATACTGAGGAGAGTATTCGGGGACTGCCAGGAAACGGGAAGACGCCGTAGCGTAGGAAGCAAGCGAGGACTTTGCATCCACAAATTCGTCGACATCAGAGTCCGACTCACTTTGTGGGACAGCGAGACTCGGAACTGGTGCAACGAAAAGCATTTTGGGAGAAAAAAATCGAACTACTTAATTCAAAATGCTTAAAAAGTATAAAAAATACAGTTTCAAGCACAAGAATATAGCAGTTATAAAAGATCCAAGCATCAATCTCAAGAGCTCAGATAGAAATGGCTTATGTTGTTTATTGTTGCAAATTTTTCTCATCGACAACAATACGTCCCCATTGTAACTTTGAAAGAGTAACTTGGTATTGTTTAAAACAATGTAGTAAGGTAGCAAATAGAGTTTTGTTGTGTTCATTTGTTTATAGAAATTTTTGCGTTACGTTGCGATGTGTTGGTTTAACAAGAAAACTCTGTAAAAGCATGCCTTTGGGGATGCTTTCCTATGCACTGGCCATTTGTCCGATCCAGATACACAGCGATCTCTCAAACTACAATGTCACTGAGCCACATTAGCCTACATTTTTTTGAAGTGAAAACTTCTTTAGACGCGTTGGGCACTTTTGGAATGGAGAAAAAAGCATAGAATTGGCGTGACCGTCAGGCTGAGATACATGTGGCGAGAAAGTGAATTGCTGAAGTGGAAACCTAAGGGCACTTTAAGGGCGAGATTCAAGTGAAACGCGCGATCGAGTTCGAATCGAACGTTTTTCAGTCCCAAGTTCCCAGTTCAGTCCCCCACAATTCACTTTAAACTGCGATTATTCGACTTTAACGGCATAATAACAGAGATAGCTCATAAAAAGCTTAGTAAATTAATTTAAATTAAGTCAATACAAAAATGGTTTGCAGAATACTTTTGCTTTCCTAAACTGACTGAAGGCACGACCATAATATTACATTCTAGCAATCTACAGATAGCTTCGAACATTTTTGTGCTGTAACGAAGTGCAAATATTTTTTACTAAGGTTGCTTATGCAAACCATGTAACATATATTAGGAAACTGTCGTCTTCACACTTCATTACTTTGTTAGCAGGATGGGGAGGTTAAATTAAGTGTTGCCGCTATGTTAAATACGGTTTTATTCTATTTTTTTAAATAGCTTATGCAAGTTCAATTCATTAGGGTTGCTGAAAAGTTTAATCTGATTTAGTGATGATAACTACTGCGCAAAACTAAGAGATTAAGAAGTTTCTAGTAAAGTTAATATAACGTATTATTAAGTCATGATGCTCTGTACTTGAAAAACCAGAAATTGGGTTAATCAGTCTCACTGGGATGATAACTTCGCTATAAAGATTTCGACGAAAAACACAATGAGTGACAGAAGCCATCCAGACAGCAGTATGTAAAACGCTCCCGATATGTCATCTAGGTGTACTATCATGACCGTTTCCGATATGTTAGATTTGAATAATTTCCTCCGTAGTTGTGATCGAAAGTCGTAGTGTGAATCTAAATTAAAAGTTATGAAAGGAGATCACACGATAAATTCTAGCTTTGTAGCCGGTCCCATCTGAATTACTAGATACATCCCTGAGCAATCTCAGTCAGGAGGCGACATTAATTCTAACTATTTCTACTTCTTTACACTATCGGACAAAATAAATGTAATTTTTTTAAAAATTGTAAAATAAATTCAAGAAAGTTGTTTAATTGCATAAGAACGACTGATTGTACCTATTTTCACAGACACTTACAATATATCCACCGAAACTAGTTTGTTTGCAATAATGATACATTTATGAACGTTTTTATCTCACAAAAATAAATAATGGGACAAAATATATCTAATTTTAAATTAAACAGTCAATTTAATACAAAGTAGCTCGTCCTTTAGCTCTAATCACTTCAGATAGTCGTTCATAAATAGAATCAGATAGTTTTTTAATAAACTCAACTGGTATTTCTTCGTAAATTTTTACTATCTTCAGATACGCCTCTTTTAAATTTGAAGCAGGCTTTTCGGCATACTTGCGCTTAATATAGTGCCAAACATGCTCAATAATATTTAAATCAGGACTCTGAGATGGCCACTTAATTAACTATATGTTGTTTGAAGCAAAAAAAGCCTGCGTAAGCTTGCTTTTATGCTTAGGATGATTGTCCTGCTGGAAAAGCCGATCCTCTAGGCCTATTTCTTCGACACTTGGTAACAAATTCTCCTGTAATATCTTAATGTGCTTTGCTGAATCCATTTTTACTTCAATTTTTGCCAATTTTCCTGGCACCTATACACCCCCAAATCATAATACTCCCACCGTTATACACTGCTGGCCATCGTAAATGCAACACCCTGAAGGAAGCATGCAAATAATATGAAATTTACAACATGCATTAGCTGAGGTGAGATATGCAAATGATTAGAATTTCAGCGCAGACGCACATCAAGCGCGCCTGTGGCGCCACCTCAAAGCGCTATTTAAGGCTTGGAGATTTCGACGGTTTCAAGTACAGCAATTGTGTTTTTCTTGCTTTTTTTTCAAAAAAACGATAAATTATGCCTCGTAGGAAACAACGATCATCTTTTGATCAAGTATCCGAGTTTGACAGAGGAAGGATAGTGGCATACCGAGATTGTGGGTTATCTTTCAGGGAAATCGGTCGTCGTATTGGACGAAACCAAACAACTGTGATGCGGATATGTGATCGTTGGGTGCAGGAGGGTACGACGGACAGACGTGATCGACCGCATCGACCTCAGTGCACCACGTCACGTGATGACAGGCAGATTGTACGCATGGCAGTGACGGACCGCTCAGTCACATCACGAACCATATCACAGCAGATTCAGTCTGTAACGCATCATCCAGTGTCTGCGCGTACCATTCGACGTCGTTTACAGCAGAATGGTCTGTCCGCAAGACGTCCGTTGCTTTGTCTACCTCTGACGCGGAACCACAGACGTCTCCGCCGCCAATGGTGCGATGAAAGAAGGATGTGGACGACAGAATGGAATGAAATTCTCTTTACTGACGAGTCACGCTTCTGTATGCAACACCACGACGGTCGGATTCGAGTCTGGAGACACCGTGGAGAGAGGATGCTGAACAGCTGCATTATGCACCGTCACACTGGTCCTGCACCGGGTATTATGGTATGGGGCGGTATCGGATATCTCTCTCGCACTCCTCTAGTACGCATTGCCGGTACTTTAACCAGCCAGCGCTACATCTCCGAGGTGTTGGAGCCAGTTGTCCTTTCTTACCTTCAGGGCTTGCCAACAGCCATATTTCAGCAGGATAATGCACGGCCACACGTGGCACGCATTGTCCAAGGGTTCTTCGTCAATCACCAGATTGAATTGCTTCCCTGGCCGGCGCGCTCTCCGGATCTTTCGCCGATAGAAAACATGTGGTCCATGGTTGCTCAACGACTGACCCAGAGTTCATCCCCAGCTGTCACACCAGATCAACTTTGGCAACGTGTGGAAGCTGCTTGGTCTGCTGTACCCCAAGAACACATTCAAAGTCTCTTTGAATCAATGCCGAGGCGTGTGGCAGCTGTGATCTCCAACAACGGCGGCTACTCTGGGTACTGATTTTGGCAGGAACCACGCTTCATAGAATGCTGTAAATTTAATCATTTGTTACTTGGTCAACATGTTATCTACACAATAAATTTTGTTGTGATATCTCTTGTTTTTCTTGGTGTTGCAATTTGGGTGGCCAGCAGTGTACTTTACTGCTTTTAATGTACAATTATTTTTTAATCTTTCACCGGCTCGACGCCACACCCATGTACAATGTACATCCATCACTAGAAAAAAGGTTGATTTTGCTTTCATCAGACCATATAACTTTACTCCAAAAACTTTTGGGCTTGCAAATGTATTCTTTTCAGATATGAAAGGGACTTTTTTTGGTTTTGAGGCTTTAAAGCCTAACAATCTAATATTTCTCTTCAATGTTTTTGGTGAAAACGATTTTTCTAGTTTAACTGACACTATTTCTGTCCTTTTAGGAGCTGACAAATGTCTATTTTTCTCGACAATACTTTGCACACATTTAGATCACTTTCATTTAATATTGATTTTCGTCCACAGTTGCTTTTTCTTTTTGGTGTAGTTCTCTTTTGTGTAATTCTTCACATATGAGATGCATCTTGCTGACACCGAAAGTAATTATGCTATATCCTTCTGATTTTTACCTTGAGTTTTTAATTTAAAAATCAAAGATCTTTCAGCATCTGTCAATTGTGTTTTGCTGCTCATACCCATAAAAAATAAAAGAACATATATACTTTTCATACATTTTTGGCGGGAAAAGTTAAACATACATCAAACTTTTTACTTTTTACACACAGCTTTTAAAATTACATGTATTTTGTCCAATTTCTTTTTTGGATTGCTTAAAAATGTTTTTTGTTATATAATGAAAGCTAACACAAAAATATGCGTATAGATTGTAGTTATAATTATGGTAAGTGTGTAATCCGCTTAAAGCAGTGTATTTAAAAACAAAAATCATGACTATTTCGCACTTTTTTAAAAATTACATTTATTTTGTCCCATAGTGTAGGTCTCACGAGTGCAAATCTTAACATTTTGACTACGCTTCAGTCTAATCCATAGTGTTTAGTTTAATTCAACCCCCTTTTTTTATTCTGCATATTTTTAGCTTTTAAATTTTATAAAGTAAACCTGTCTTGCTATGCGGGAAAAAAAGCATTCAACTCTAAATTAAAACAGACATAATATACAAAGTTTTGATGCACACGTGTTTTGTTCCGTTTACACGGTTACTACTAGAAGATATTTGAAACAAAACTGAATCACGTTCTTTGAAAATCTGACGCAATAAAGCAAAATGAAACCAAACTAACTCCACGAGTGAGTTAATAAAGTTAATACAACGTATTATTAAGTCATGATGCTATTATTATTGGAAACAAGTAATATCATCATCATCATATATATTAATACGCCAAGGTTAAGATGTTTCTCTCCCTTTTTAGAAAAAACCTCACAATTACTCCACATAAATTTTATATCATTTTACAGAAAAATTGCTTGCTCTACCGGCATCAACAAGTAAAAAATTTTGTTTTTGTAAATTAATGGGTGGAATGCAGAAGTGGTTCCTATGCCAAATGACGGCGATAATGCACTACTTCTAGCAACCGTTGTCGTTTTTCTTTGTAATGAAGAGAAACATCATAGCTGTTGAGTATTGTGATTTGCGGAAAAACTTGCATAAGTCGGCCCGTGGTCGTGAAACACCTGAGCAACGAAATATGACTTGTTTATTGCCGTGAACGAATGAGAAAACGCCGAGCGTCAACTTCGAGAGAACTCATCTGTAACAGAACTACTTCAAGAATCTTTACCAAAAAGACAATGTCAAAGAGAATCATGACGTCGTATAAGCTCATCCAGTACATATAACGCAGCGCGATTATTTAAGCATGATCATGAAGTTATTTCTAATAATATTGGTCGATTAACTAACTTGTACATGCATTGTAGAGCAAAATTATTTACTTCAGAAATGAAGTCTGGCACGCAATCACTTTGCTGCAGGGGCGTAGCCAAGGGGGGGATTAGGGGGGTCATAACCCCCCCCCCCATGATAAATTTTTTGCCATACAAAATGTATATTCTTCACTAAATTATCATACACACGTATACATATATATGAGTTGTAGTAGTCGTAACCCCCCCCCCATGAAAAATTTCTGGCTACGCCACTGCTTTGCTGTCATCACGGTAAAATAAAATGAGATCTAATTGAAGTACCTGAAATGTTGTAAAGTTTAATTATACGCAATGATCGTAAGACTAAAAATTATCTTGATAAGATTCGTAACTTTAATAGTGCGTTGGTTCGCGTCAGTTATTGTTAATATGGTCAATATGGACGTAGACCATATTGTTATAAAATCCATGGCCAAAGCTATCACATGGTTGGCAGTTTGAAGTACGCCATCAAATGACCAACCGGCTGGATTATTTTTATTGGATTTCAATGCTGCTTTAGATATCCGTATGACTCATTCGGAAAATAAGAGTTGTTCTGTTGAGATTATGCAAGAGTTACAAGCAATGTTAAATAATGTAAACCCTTACGCTCAATTATTTACTTCCATGAAGGACATATCAGCGATTCCAGTGAACAATTTATGCCTTAAATTTACTACTGATAATGCTTTTGATAGAAGAAGATATAACCGTCCAACAACCGAAGAAATTTCGGTTGTGTTTATATACAATGACGGTGCTCACTCGGGAAAATACAATTTTATTATTTACTAGCTGCCTACGGCGACCAGTTGGTTCGCCATCTTAATAAGTCTTGTTCGGAGAGAATCATGTTTCTCACTGGCTTCCTTGGAACTGAAATCACTCAGATTCTGAATGGAATTTAAAATTAAGATAGTTACAAACAGGGACGGCTCCAGGGTAAGTGGCGCCACCTGCTAACGTAAAAAAGACGCCCCCTTTTATGCTCTACTTAGTTTTTGAGTTCGAAATGACGTCCCTTCGAAGCCGGCGCCCCATTGCCTTGCTTGCCTAGCTTACCGTGTCGGGCCGCCCCTGGTTACAAAAATAAGATGGTTTAATGATAAAAACCTACAAAAAGTTACAAATTATTTTCGTCCCATTTTAATTCTGAAGAGCTTCTGGATATATTGGCCTTTATAAAAAATGGAAATGAAAAAAACTAAGAAAATCTGAAACACTTTCAGATTTTAAATACACACTAAAGTGTTATGTATTAAAAGCGTATTATAATCCATGGGTCTTCCCTATTTTCTTTCCTTATTCCATTAAGTTAGAAAATATATCATTATTGATGAGTGTGATTAAACACAATTAAAATTGATATTTCTATCAATTTTCTTTCTGGATGTAATACATTAGAAATAGATGGAAAAAGCTGCGTAGAAAAATGTACAATTCGAACTGAAATAAAGTTTAAAAACTCATTTAGGTGTATTCATAATTCAAGTAGAAAAATCAGACGATAAATAGCGCTTGGCGCTAGAATCACATCTTCTCAAAATCGCACATCAACCCTTTTATTTTTCGCCAAATTAAAAAGTTGCACATTTATTTTCGGTAAATTTCCAAATTCTATTTTTCTTTTGAGTATAAATCATTTCATTCCTGCTCTGATTTCACATTCACACGATATTTTAATTAAGAAATAACCTTACAAATAATCCAAACAAAAAAAATCGTTATTCTTTTATTTTTACTGCGAGAGTCTGAATCATTTAATAAACTTGCCAAACATGGCAACCTAGATATGCTCAAACCTCGCCCTTTCCACTGCGGGGTTACAATTGCGAAATGGCGAGAACAAAAATGATCCTTTTTTGACACGTTTTTAATTGATATCTCCTTAAATAATTCGAATTTTGAAAAAAAATCACTTAGAGGTGTGTCGGGACCCGTACTGGAGAATTTCCGTACAAAATTTGGTAAGTCTATGATCACCCGTCTGCGAGCTACGCGAGGCACAGACAAACTAACTCACAGTTTACCCATTGCTTTATTTATATAGATGCTAAAGGTACAAATATTCTCCATCGGTTATCTTATTTGAATCCTCATTGCGATCCTATGTGTTATCCACGTCTTTATCCTTGTGGAGATGCTGGATGAAAACCAGGTATGCCTCATGTTAATATCTGTAGTATTGCTGTAAGAAATGTAATGACTCAGTTACAATACTATTGTTACACCACCTCTTGGATTTAGAAGGCCTGAGAACAGAAACTTTTACGCCATCACTAGGTCCACTAAAATGACGTCATCACACAGTTAATTTGACAAAGTAAAACTATTCAAAGTTTGTGGTGAATTTACTCCCGGATAAAACATTTTAAAGATTTAAGATAAAATATTTAATTTTACGACAAATAGGAAATTTTAACTATCACTAATTACTTAATGTGATATAGAAATAGATCATAATAAGTTACATTTTATCAGTAAGGTACTTTAATTTTTATCTTTAACTTAAGATATTTTCTAAAATTTGTATCATTCACCGAAATTTTAAATAGTTTTACTTTGTGAAATAAACACTGTGATGACGTCATCTTAGAAGACCTAGTGATGACGTAAAAGCTTCGTTCTCAGGCCTTCTATGTCTAGGATGTGGTGATTGTTATCAATTGTATAGCAATGAGAGATGAATTTAATATAATACATGCATCAGGAAAATTATTTGGACAATTTGTTGTTGATAGCTACGTTAACGTTGAAGGATCACGTATTGATTATATAAAGTATGCTGAATCGTGCTGAAACTTACAAAGGATTAATAGATTTTCTGCGTAGTGATGCTCGAGAAACGGGCGTCGAAGCTGGAATCGCGGTTATTCTTCCATCTTCACATAATGCAGCCCTCGCAGGGGCGTAGCCAGAAATTTTTCATGGGGGGGGGTTACGACTACTACAACTCATATATGTATACGTGTGCGTGATAATGTAGTGAGGAATATACATTTTATATGGCAAAAAATTTCTCATGGGGGGGGGGGGTTATGACCCCCTAACCCCCCCCCCATTGGCTACGCCTCTGAGCCCTCGATATAAGTTACAAACTACCAAGATGCCATGTCTATAGTGTTTCGATTTGGAAGACAAGATATTTTTTCAACCCTTTCACGCGCAGTGTTCCCGCTCTGGGAACACCAAACTCTGACGTTTTGACTGTTGCCAGTCACGAAGAATAGATTTGATTTCTATAAAAATAGTTGCGGGTGACATAGATTCACGAGAATCCTTTACTTTTTAGCACGTCATTTCCCGTAAAAAAAATGGTCACGATTATTTTTAACAGCACTGATATCTGCTGAAAAATGCAAGAATGCGAGAACAGCTGGATAAATTGCCCAATGCTGAAAAAAGGGCACGACAGCTGGCTGTGCGCGGGCACAGACAGCTGTCGTCAAAAAAGGGTCTATAGATCTGTGGCACGCGATGAACGTTTCGATCGTCCGCCATCTTGCTGGTAGTTAAGTCGAGAGATGGCAACGGCTGCCCTTTTTTCAGCATTGGGAAAGGGTTGCGCCTCAAAGTGTTAACGTTTACCGCTAACCCTAAGTGGGAAGAAATAACTAATAATATTAAACCGTATGAAAGTGTTGAAAATAGACCAGGTTTAGTACGTCAAGAGTTTTTTATCTTAAATTAAAACAGCTTCCTGAAGATCTTCATCGGGAGAAGTTTTACGTGCTGTGCATGCTTACGTAGATGTTATAGAGTTTCAAAAAGAAGATTACCCCACTGTCATATGCTTCTTATTTTACGAGAAAAATTCGTGAAATTGATTCAATTCTTTCAGCAGAAATACCTACATAAACGAAAATCCAAAACTTTACAATATCGTTAAGCAATGCATGGTTCATGGCTCATGTGGTAATGTTAATCCAAACTCTCCGTGTATGAAAGATGGAATTTGCAGCAAAAAATATCCTAAAGTTTTCATTGAAGAAACCAGTCCCAATGTAAATGGATATCAATATATCGCCGAAAAAATAATGGTGTTTTTTTAAAATCGGTGATAAAATAATTGATAACCGTTGGATTGTTCCACACAATCCTTACTTTAGTCTCAAATATCAAGCACACGTAAATGTATAAATCTGTTTTTCTATAAAATCTGTTAAATATCTCTACAAATACGTTTATAAAGGATACGACTGTTCATCATTAATAATGCAATCATCCTCTGATAACGATTAACTTATAAGTATTGATGAAACTAAAATATTTTTAGATTGTCGTTATGTAAGTCCTCCGGCGGCTATATGTAGGTTACATGAACGACCGTTGTATAACCGATCTCATACAATTGAACGTTTACCCGTTTATTTGCCAGAAGAACAATTAGTATATTTTTCCCGCTGAGAATGAGGATTTTTCTGTTATTGCTAAAGATACAAAATTAACAGCATATTTCAAATTATGCCAAGAAGATGAAAATGCACGAAAATTTTTATATTCCGAAATTGCAGAGCATTATGTATGGAACAAAAATTTATGGAAACCACGCCAGTGATTAACTAAATACATTGGTCGTATTTTTAATGTTAATCTACTGGATCAAGAACGATATTTTTTACGTATACATTTATTTCACGTTAAAGGTGTGCACAGAGCTATGAATTTCTAAAAACAGTAGATGGTGAAGTTTGGCCTGCATTTCGTGATTCTGCTTATCAATTACATTTACTCGACGATGATCAAGAATGGCATCATTGAAGAAGGTTCAGCATTTCGAATGCCAAAAGAATTACGTCAACTTTTTGTTTACTTATGTGCGTTTTGTTTTCCATCAAATATTATTCAGCTGTGGAAATCGTTTAACGACTATCAGAAGATTATCAACAGAATTATGACAAAGAAAATAGCTATAATTTAACATTAAGAGATATTGATAATCTTCTGAAACAACAGGGGGAAAATTGTAGTGTGTTTGGTTTACCTGATTTTACAGTAACAGAGCAAATTTTATTTGAATCATCATCGACTTAAAATCTTGAAGAAGAAATAGAAAAAGGTCAAAAAGTTTTTTCACAATTTAATAAAGAACAACATGAAATAGCTGATGAAATTTTACATGCTATTCGAAACAACACTAAAACAATCTTTTTTTTTTTAATCGACGGACCGAGAGGAACGGAAGAAAACATTTCTATATAAAGGATTATGTCATATTTTACGAGGTCAAGAAAAAATTGTTTTAGTTGTAGCATGAACCGGTATTGCTGCTAATTTAATCGAAGGTGTCATTCGCTTTTTAAATTTCCAATTCCTCTTTTAGAAACATCTGTATCTCAAATGCGTCCAAATTCAAAACAAGCTGATATCATTCGTAAAGCATCACTTATTATATGGGATGGAATTCCCTAAACATGCTTTATCAGTATTACATAAACTTCTGAAAGACTTAATGAATGGTCAATTACCATTTGGTGGTAAGACCATAGTCTTTGGAGGTGATTTTAGACAAATTTTACCAGTGGTGAGACATGGAAATTGAACGTCAATAGCAGAGATTAATGCAAAAAAAAATTTTTTTTGGGAGTGTTTTATTCAAAAACGTCGTTTAATTCAAAATATGAGAGCGCAGAATGATATTGAGTTTAGTAAAAGGTAATGGTGATTTACCAGTTCATGAAGAAATATCACCCAGCACAATAAAAGTTAATAAGGAGTGTTATTGTTGTAAGGATGAATTGATCGATAAAATTTTCGGCACTAATCTTATAAATGATATATATATATATATATACAAGAATTTGTAAATATTGCTATTTTGCGTCCTAAAAATGAAGATTGCATTTTAATTAATAATCGAATCGTCGATACGTTGATAAAAAGTGATACTAAAATTTATTACAGCTCCGATTCAGTTGAATACGAAGCAAAATAATGATGAACAACTTTATCCAGTAGAATTTTTAAATACAATTAATGCTTCTGGTTTACCTCTTCATAAAGTAATTCAAAAAAAAATGCTATAGTTATATTAATAAGAAATTTAAATTGAGTGGATGAATAAAAAGTATTTTATTACCGACTGAAAATTTGAATAAGATATATTAATATATATAGGGCGAGTGTGAACTAACAGTACGTTGAAAAAAAAAAGAGAGAGATGCACAGTTAGATGTTACAATAGTTTTAAATACAAAATTTCAACATTATACTGTGAAAAGTTTTTGAGTTATGCGAAATGCAAAATTAATTTTGGCGGCAAAATTGGCAATATTTCGGCAAAACGTGCCAAGGTCAACAGGAATGGCGAGGTTTTGGGCATGGACCAAACTATGACTGACTATCGCCAAATTTGGCGATATTTCGCAAATACTCCCCAAAGACGAAGACAAAAAGCGATATTTTGGGCATAGACCAATTCACTATCGACAAATTTGGCGCTACACACAACTAGACGTTACAACAATCCTTAATATTAAAGTTTCAAAATTCTACGTCTAATAGTTTTTGAGATATGCGAGTTTAATGAATTTCGGCCCATAGGGCTAATCTTTTGGGCGGTCCTGTATCCAGTTGATTGGTACCCAAACTGTATTAACATCCAGTGTCATCCACTACAAGTTAAAAAAATGTATTTGAACGTGAGTGGATGAATAAAAAAGTATTTTATTAACGATTGAAAATTTGTACAAGATAATTACTGCTCATGTAAGCTCATGTACATAATCCTTTGCGTCATTGGCTTATTTAGCTTTGCGAAATATATCATCTCGCCGCGCGACAAATATCCAAGCTGTACTAGCTATAATAGCATAATTAACGCAGACGAATATTTCTACGAGTGGCAAATACCCAAGCTGAACTTACTATAATATGAATTTGAATTATTTTACATTTTCAAAATACTAGGTGATAACATTTTGGAACACACTCAGTATTTAGATTCACCCTGATTGAGATAGCGTTTTCCCAGATCGTACCTGATGCCAAAATGGCGCTTTTTAAATCAGCTACAATTATTATTAGAAAATATTAGAAAAACTAATTGGCGTCAATTTTAAAGTGTTGTTATCTAAGAGAACTTACTATTTGAAAATCGTGAACTTTTTGTAAGACACTTTGACTTAATTATTTGACTTACTTTTTAATTTGGCGTAAAAATGGTGTGATTCTCTACTTCATGTATGTTAATTTCCCACAGAAATTGCTTTGTTGCAAAGGCATGAATGATTTTATGCAGGCGAAAATTGCCAAGCCTATCAACCATTAGGCTTATTTTTTCAGTTTTTTATTAATATCTTCTAAAATAATTGAAATTTCGACATTGAAGTCAGCTTACCGGCTTCCCCGGAATTTTTCGAATCCGCGGACACCTTCGTCGAAACTCGAATCCCCACGGTCTCGGAGGAGATATTAGAACATGCTTTTGACAGCGGCGGCGGGCGGATGTTACTATTTTTTAGAATAGAGAGATATTAAAAAGCATTAGAAAGAAAAGTCCACATTTGTTTCTCAAAGTTCATAGATTTCCAAATCCTACCAATGATATAAACGTGTACGTTTGTGTGTTTGGATGTTTGTGACTGAATCACACAAAAATGGCTGAACGGACTTGGATATAATTTGGAACGAAGATAACTTATACCCTGAATTAGCATACCGGCAACCTTTCATTCATATAGAATAAATAATTCTTTTACAAATACAGTCAAAATAATTTTAATACATTACGCTCTATGGGCATTTTGCAGATACTGAACCGATCCTAGAATTTTTTTTCACTGATTGAAAGTTACATTATTATTGTTTGTGGATTAAAGTCGATTGACTGCACAAGGATCCTAGGCCTTTATAGGGAATACCCTCTGTTGAGGGACTTTCTAAGGGATCCTAGACAGTTTTCACGTGATATTTCGGAGAAAACCACAGAAAACTCCGAACGGCTAGTTCAACAGGTGCGACCGGAGTTTGAACCTGGCGCTTCCGCCTTTTAATTTCAAGAGCAAACCTCTCAGCCACTGGTGGGGCCCTGAGTATTAAAGGCTACCTTTTATGCATCTATCACAGTTCCTTTACAGGTATACTCATAAGAACTACATTACGCTCTTTGTGTATCTCTGTAACTACTGAACCGATTTCAAAACTTTTTTCAGTGATAGAAAGCTGCACTATTCCTGAGTATTATAGGCTAAAATTCATGCATGTATCATAAGTAGTTCTTTTACAGGAACATTCAAAATAATTCGAACACATTACGCTCTATGGGTATCTCTGTAACTACAGAACCGATCCTAAAAGTTTTTCATTAATTGAAAATTGCACTATTCCTGATTAACATCGGCTAAAAATCATGCAAATAGCAAAACTATTTTCTTTTACAAGAACACTCAAAATAGTTCGCAATTATTGTCGTAACCGTATTTGCCAAATGCGTAAAAAAAAAAAAAAAAAAAAAAAAAAAAAATCTAAATTTAGTAACTCTGCATACTTTCTCATTTTTAATGGAATATACTACC
Source organism: Cheiracanthium punctorium (assembly GCA_038373885.1). Taxonomy (NCBI): domain Eukaryota; kingdom Metazoa; phylum Arthropoda; class Arachnida; order Araneae; family Cheiracanthiidae; genus Cheiracanthium; species Cheiracanthium punctorium. The sequence continues at coordinate 48,776 of JAWZYV010017372.1, forward strand.
ATGTATTATACTTCATTTAAAACCATGTATCATACTTCATTTAAATAATACTTAAATACAGTCACTTTTGTCAATAGTACAAACATATTTATTATTCACACAAGCTTCATTTCTCTCTGGAAAAAAAAAAGAAATTGGGTTAATAAGTCTCACTGCGATAGCTTTGCAATTAAGGTTTCGGTAAAAAACACAATGAGTGAAAGAAGCCATCCAGATAGCAGCATGTAAAATGCTCCCGATATGTCATCGAGGTGTACTGTCATGGCCGTTTCCGATATGTTAGATTCGAACAATTTCCTCTGGAGTTGAGATCGAAAGTCGAAGTCGCTGTTGAGTTTATCTAAAAGTCCCGAAGCGACACTTTGATAAATAATTGCATTCAAACGATTCGGGCAGCAGAACTTTCTCGAAAACGGAATACCTGAAAGCGTCATGTAAAACGAGTCTTCTGAAATAAAGTAGTCAGTCGCCCATGGAGTCATCCCATTCATACTCGCAATGAGAGCTCTCTTCGTTCCACTCTTCTGGAACGCTTCAAGAACGTCTCCGGATTCAACATCGCTGCGATTCAGGCACTCGCCTATTTTCATCAAAGTACTGGAGTTAGATTCCATGAAATTTCGGATCAAGTAACTGCCTTTCACAGTGATACACCTGAACGACCTGTCAGTCGATGCCTCCAACAAATCGGAAATGTCCTCGATTCCGCTGAGAGATGGGAAGGACAAGAACGACAACAGCACGGCTTTGTAGCTGTAAGAGAGAATCATGACACCCAAAATCCAGGCGAGGGTGAGCATCCTGAATGCGGCTGTTTTCATCTCGAAGTTTAGTGACTGTTCGAAGACGCTTCCCAAGGTGATCAACAGCACGCTTTGCAGCGATTTCTTTCTCTTCATCAAGACGTAAAAAAAGAGAGAGACCACGGCAAAGAGTATGAATAGAAAGATCCATACCTCGTAAGTAAACGGGTGGAATATGGCCAAGTTTTTTGACAGTGGTTGAGGCTTGTCCGTCATAAATGTAATTCTAGACAGGACATGAGGGAAAGTAAAATTCACCGCTTCGTATCTCTCTTCTGTAACAAATAAATCACCCATGGCCAGGTCAGCTTCGGAACGGAAGATCATTCCCAATACTCCAGTCCAGTTTCCATCCGGCTGCCTAGCGCCGATAGCAACGTCAAAAGCCGGGATTACTTCATACTGCACTTGAAGTCTTGCCGAAAGTAGACGAATCCACTCTGCCTGTGCAACATAAAATGTCCTACCATCTTTGTTCACGATACGAAACTGTGGTAATTCTTGTGCTTGAAAGGGGACAACAAATCTAACGACTTTTGGCCGATAAGCTTCCATGGTCTTTATGATTTCTTTGCTTCTCAGCTGGGACTTTTATAAAATTTTACACACACGAAAAAATAACGAGTTCAGTTATATTTTCTGAGGTTGAATTAAATCTTGCATGCATGTGTTATTATTACATAGGGAATGCATCTTTTATTTAAAGCAACTTCAAAGTGTGTGTTTTAGTTTTAAAAGAGAGGATGTGTTCGACTGGTGAAATTTTTAATTAAAAAATATTTGAGAACTAGGAAGAGCTATTTTTTCATCCAGAGTCGTACATTGAATAGAATAAGTTTATAAAACATAAAACCTGTGTTTTGATTTTTTAACATTTGTTTGCATGCAAGAATTCTAAGTTGTTTTGTACTAAGTAAATATTCTTAAAAGATGATTCAAATTTGTACAATTTTAGTAATAATTTTTTAGAAATAATGTTTCATTCGTTGAAATATATTTACCTTCAAACATCTTTTTAAGTTAGCTTATTGGCAACAACTTTTGAAACTTGCATTCGGAATTTGTTTTTCTTCATATAATGAAAAAAATGTTCCATCCACATGAAAGCAAGATTTATTTTTCTGTTTGCATCGAAGGTATCACTAAGGTTAAAAACTAGAAGTTGATATTAATAATACGCTAATTCTTGAAAACTACTTAAGTACAACATTTCAAAAGTTTCCAATAACATATTTCGGCGGATTTTTTTTCAGTTAATAAATCACCTAGCATAAGCAAAATAATTAGGAACTGAAATCGACATTTGATTGATAATTAGCAGTTATTTAAACAAAATATGTAGAAAAGAATTCAGAATTGTCTGAGAACAATTGCATGATTGTAACACAATCCTGTGAATTGTTTTCAGTTAACACATATATGTGCATTTTAACTTTGATGATTTGATTTAAATAAGTGTGTAAATCAAAATTACGTTCTTGATGCAAGGAACACAATACAACTAAACCTCTATCTTGTACCATTCTTTAACGAATTCTAAAATGCGCGCTGGCGCACTGGAGGGCTTAAAATATATCTAACAGCATATTTAATGCCTGCTCCTGTCGATGTTTAAGACTAAACTTGTAATTGCAAATTAGGTATTGATGTCCTCCAAAACGAGTTACCAAAATTCACACAAAAGTATAATTTCTTTCTTGAGAAGAATTGATTTAAAATTGCTTAAAAAAGCTAAACCTTTACGAAAAGTTTTAAAATTGCTTTTACAAGTTAGAAAGTCAAAATTGCTTTTGTTTTAACATAAAATTAAGTTTCTGTTTGTCTGTGGCACACCACTTGAATATTCCTATTGATTCTCTACCCCCCTCAAACATACTTTAATGGCCAATACTTATGTCTTTTTGTAATGGGCAAATTTGTGTCATAAACATGGTAATGACATTTTGAAATAGGATTTGTAAATGTCGTGAAAATTATCAGCTATTAGGCAAAATTTTGCTCACGAATCCAAAGTACCGCAAACCATTGCACCTTGAATGTAAATACATTTAGTAGTTGTTAACTTAATAACGTAACATTTCGTTTTTCATGCAATATTTATGTTCAAAATTAAGCAACGCAGCAAGGTTTTTTTTTTTTTTTCTTGTGCCAAGCAGATCAATCAAATTTTCAAATGCGATGGGAAAATATCGCGCAACTTTCAAACTAAACTTTTAATTAGTTTTAAACTTTTTAGTGAAGTCATTTGGTAGTTTTACTTGGAAAGTTTTCCGGGAGTTTTGAAAATGGTCAAATTTATAGATTTCGATGTGCTCTTTCCGAATTTCAACTTTGCCCCCTCGTATCTTTGGCGCTCGGGCCGCCACATTCGAAAAATGGCGCCTAAAAGCAGAGTTTTGACAATATCTCCTTTCCGACTCATTTCACGAAAAAAAACAATTACAAAACAAAAGAAACTAGAGAAAATGTCCTACAATTTATGTAACTACTAGCTGCTTGCCCGTTCTCCGCACGGTAGGAAACAAATATTTTCCTTACATATATAATTCGAATTAAGCCCAGTGATCGGAATCTCAAATAGTGAAAATTGATTGAATCCTAACGAAAAGCTCACGCTATGAGTGGAAATTTGAGATGACTGTAACATGATGACACAAAAATATCTCACTGTCACTGGCGATCAAAAAAGAAAGATCTTTACGGTATGAAGGCTAAAGTTTTCTCTTTCGAAATGCCTAAATTTTTACCTCATATAATTTTGCTTTTAGGTTTAATTTATAGCATTAATATATATCACATAAATAAAATTACATGATTTTGACAATCTTTTTATTTTATCTTGAATTTCGTAAAGCGTAGGCAATGCATTACCGCAGTCATGATGCAGGTGACTTTATTCAATTTTACCTAAATTAAAAAAAAAAAAACCCTGCATGAAACAACCAATGCACACTGTACATTTGGAAGTCAAAAATGCACCCTGTTTTCGGGAAATCCTTTTAAAAATTAAAATGTCCGTGGCATAACTTAAGCGAAAAAGCTTATTAACTTTAATACAGTGCCACACTTATTACATAAACTGACGTTAATCTCACTGTTAATTCGCACTAAATAAGTAAATAATTTCATATTATATTTTTAACATAGATTAATTTCATAGTGTCAAATTCAATGTTAAAGAAAATCTGAAGTCGTTTCTAGAGTTCTTGGTCTTGTAACTGGAAAATGTATGAATAAATAAATAGAACTTTAACATAAGTCATTTCTATGGAAATATTCTGAGCACATTGGATCCCGTTACTCGGAAAGATTCCACAAACGTCATTGAAAGAAAGATCAATTAATTTCATATTGTATTTTGTATTCCTTGCGAGTGCCTTTGTTGTGTACATCATTGCAATATTATTCTCGCACACGATGCCTTGGTATCTGGTGATTTATTTTTGATTTTCAGTTCATGTTCCTGACTTTTCATACTCTCGAAATTTTTGGTGCTTTGCGCATGCTAATAATCGATTATCATTTCCCCCATTACGGTTACCAATTAAATAGTTTTCCATCGCTACTTCCACGTTAAGACGTTAATTTGCTTTTTTCTAGTTTCAAGAAAAACACCTGCAAAGTTTCATTGCTTCAAACACGATACACGAAGTGGGATTACGTATATACGCGTCGGAAATATGCGCTTGCTTATGTCCGGCGGAAATAAAATGAAAAATATGCGTAGGAAATAAAATGAAAAATATGCAGAATTGCCTGAAAAAACTTCGATTATTTTTAATGCGCAAATATATTAAAATTCGATTTGTTTCATATTTAATGCGTTTTCAATTTTTCGTGTCTTAACAGCTGTAGAAATGAGTGGTTTCATTTTATTGTTAAATTTAAGAACTTAAGTGGCAACAAAGGATTCCGTTGCTACGGAAACTTTAGCAGTGTTGAAAATAGAATATGAAATGATTTATTTACGTTTACTTTGCTAGAACTGCCATACTGGCGTAATTAACGTCGGCAGACGATGGCAAATAGCCAAAATGAATCACACATTAAACTTGACAATAAATGCAATAATTTAAAGGCATTAACAGCTAGCCTTACTGGGCTTAAAAATATTCTCATTCATCTCAAACAAAATTCGTATTTATAAAGACTTCCTATTTTACTACACCTTGTTTGGAGGGCTTAAAATCTATTCATGCGGTCGTAACACCGACTCATCTCAATCGGGGCAAAGAATTAGCAATACAAATGAAAAACGCGCTCTTTTAAACACAGAGTTTCACTACATTTCATTATTTATCGCCAACTTTCCTAAGGAAGATTCTAAAGTATGAATTCACATACATTTTAATTTGTTAATATATATATATATATATATATATATATATATATATATATATATATATATATATATATATATATATATATATATATATATATGTATATGTATATATATATAACTAACAAGTAAAACACAAAACATACTACAAATAAGACATATCTCGCATAAAAGTAACAGCTATTATGAAGAATTAGAAACCAGATTTTGAATCGAAATAAAGTGCAAGAGTTATTGTGATAGTATAATGGAACGGAAATTATAACCACTGTCACCATCTTCAGGGACCACAAACAGTGGATTATAATTTACAGTAAACCAAATAGTAGGGTTTCGGTTGTGTGGCATATCAGAAGAGATATTAACTCCACACATCTGGGCCCTACCCTACTATATAAAGGAAAGAAGAAATCAAAAAGATAACAAAAATTAGAAAGATAATTTTACATACCATACCTTGAGCACATGGAAATTTATTTTGAACAGTTGATATGTGTTGCCAATGCTAAGAATTGTAAAAAGTGAAAAATGGTGTTGCCACTAAATAAATGTGTAAAAGTGGAAAGAAGAAAGTTTAGGAGTTGCCAAATACTAATAGGTAATATTATTAAATTTTAAGAATATCCAGGTATATTAATATAATAATTATATATTGAATAATAATAAATTTAAAAGATTGAATAAAATAAATATTATAGCAAAATTAAATATAACATATTGTTTAAAAAATATAATGATTATTATTATTGACTAAGTATGTATAATAAGTTATTGTATGACAGAAGATTAATCTAGTAAATAAGAAAAAAAATAATGTTTAGAACAGAATAATCACAATATAGGAACCCCGTTTTTTTTTTTTTTTTTTTTTTTTTTTTTTTTTTTTTTAAATTCCTCCAGATATATATATATGCATGCATAAACACATCCAAATTGTTTTTAAACATATTACTTTTTTTTTTTTATATATATAAGAGAAAAACTTCCTCCGCCCAACCCAACCATCCAATTACAACCTTAAAACCAAAACCCCACCCAACCTCCAGTAAATTAACAAAGACATTAGACACATCATTTTCAAGAATTGTATATAATGGATTTTAGGAACTTAGTGGGATAGTTGTATTGTCTAGCTGACAGAAATAGAGATTTAAAATTGGAGACTTTGAAATCATCAGAACATAGAAACTTGATTCTACAGCAGTGATTATAGATGATATTGCGAAATACAGATTTATGTAAGCAGGAGGAAAAATGAGTAAAGCTGTTTACTTTAAAGCTAAAATCTTTACGCTTATCATATATATTGAAACTAAGGCTATTTCTAGGAGTGATGGAGATACTTAGATCTAGAAAACTAACAGAATTGTTAAGCATATCATTTTTAATTAATTCCAGAGCAGATGGATATTTTATGGGGAAGATAATGTTATTATTAGTAGTAGTGTTTACAAGTAAGATATCATCTATATATCGTTTAAGAATGATGTGTGTATTAGTATATTCTTTTTCATAGTAATATAAGTAAAGATCTGCAAGGTAGCTAGATGCTGAACCACCTTGTGGTATACCATGATTTTGTAGATATATTTTATTGTTATGTAGAATAAAATTATTATAGATAATAAATTTAGATAGACAACTGAAATATGTTACATCAACATGGGAAGGGAGCTGAATATTGTTAACACAAGTTTCAAATAATTCATTAATTACATTGTAAAGGTCGTCAAGAGGAATATTGTTGAATAGATCTTTAAAATCATAGGTATATAAAGAGGTAATATTACTAATAGTACATATTGTATTGCGTAGATCTATATACTAGCTGAAGTACCCGTCCTTGACGGGTTAGTGAATGCAAATTCCCAAAAAGCAAGAACTTCCGTCAGCATTGTAGGAGTACACAGCATGGATGTAGTATGTTGCCAAAGTAAAGAAAGCGCAGTTATAATTTTTATGTATTGTTAAAATATTACAGGATAGAGAGTCACTAAGTAACATCATTTCATTCGCTTTAGTCGTAATTATGGAATGCGCGAACGAATTTTTACGCATATTGAAATAATTTTCGCAAAATCTCAAAATCTAATCAACATTTTAGAAAAATTGGAAGCCTAGAATTTAAGTTGAGTGACAACCTATCATGTCACCCAATTTCGTTTCATTCCCTGCAGTCTTTATTTCGTGATGCTTGAACAAAATTTCAGCATTCTAAAACGATTTTTGCAGAATCTCAAAATGTAATCAAAATAGTTTAAAAATTCAACGCCTATAAATTAAGATTACCAACTACCTATCATATCACTAAATTTCGTAACATTCGTATTAGTCGTTATTACGTGATGTTTGAAGAAAAATAAACGTATTTTGAGAGAATTTTCACAAAATCTCAAAATCTAATAAAAATGTTTAAAAAATTGGACACCTATAGTTTATGTTGAGCAACCATCTATCATGTGACCCAATTTCATATCATTCGCTTTAGTCGTTATTACGTAATGCGGGAACAAATATTCACTCAGTTTTAAACGATTTTCACAAAATCTCGAAATCGGATCGATATTTTTTAATTAGATGCTTATAGTTTAAGGTGAGTGGCCACCTATCATTTCACCAGATATCATTTTTTCACCTTTGCAGTTATTACGTGATGTTCGAACACAAATTTACGCAGTTTGAAATGATTTTCGCAAAATCTCAAAATCTAATCAAGATTTTTTTTTAATTCGAAGCCTATGTTTTAAGTTGAGTGAGCACCTATCATGACACCCAATTTCATATCATTCGCTTCAGTCGTTTTTACGTGATGCTTGAAGACAAATTTACGCAGATAGAAAGGATTTTCCCACCTTGGGTCCGGGGCTCGATTCCCGGCTGGGATTAGATGTTAACTTGCCCGTTTCTTCATAGTGGATAACATTGTACGACTAGTAGTACTCCCTAATACAATACTTCGGCCCGTGGAAAGTGCCCGCTCTTTAGAAACAAAAAGTTTTATAATTGTAACTGCTTTAAAAATACTTGAAATTAATGGAGAAAGATACTTAGCATGAAGTTACACATTATAAGTGTTATGTCTAATGCATTATGAATGTGAAATTTTATCATTTATAGAGTTTTTAAAAGTTCCGTTTGCCATAATTAACCCAACTTACTTTATGAATTTAAGCATGAGGGAAAAATAAAATCTAAATCAAAGTTTTGACCAAGGACTGCTGTTATAACTTCAAGGGTGAAATTTGTAGAAAAAATATTGCCAACTTAAAAAGCTTATTATTTGACATTGGTTTAATACTTAGAAAGGATTTATTTTGGAAAAGGATTGCCTTTTTTTTATCGGAAGTTATTTACCTCTCCTGTTTAAAGCAATCATTACAAGCTGTAAAATATTTATTTTATTTTTTCAAATTATTTTTGTTGGAAATAGAAAGATAGGATTTTTTTGTATAATTATTAATTATAAGTTCTTACGTAGAACTACAGCATCACAGACAGCTTGAAACATTATTAGCGCATTTCCCTTTATTGTCACTACACAGCAGACAATATCAAACTGGTTCTCCAAATTCCACACAGGTAACTTTAACTGTACAAATGAACTACGCTGTCTCTCAGTATAAAAGGTCCAATGTGACAAACTAAAGATCACCGTGAAAACTGATCCATCACAGAGTGGCTGTGCGGTATCGACTGGACGTAATGATGCAAAAAATCAAAGATAAACAACCTCGACTGACCAACAGATCAACTCCTATCTTACTGTGTGATAATCGTTTTCACAAACGACTGTTACAAAACCACAGGGATTAAAGTTGGAACTTCTTTACACCATCCTACTCACCAGATCTAGCCCCACACTGACCCTTTCTTCCACAATTTGGACCACTTTTTAGTAGGAAAACAGTTTAATCCTGACAATGGTTTAAAACTGGTTTTCTAGGAATTCAGTAACTTTTGTCCGCCAGAGTTTTATACCATCGGCCTGAAGACCTTGCTGCTTAAATGATAAAACTGTACAGAAAATATGGGTGCATAATTTGATGAATAAAATAATTCTTAATTAATTAAGTTATCAATCAACTTTGTCTTTCTCTTTTTTACAAATTTCAATCTTGAAGACCTCATAAATATCAACCAGTTTGTTACTATAAATCGTAATTAGAGACCTTAAAACATGTTGCATGACTTTTTCCGACTCATTGTTTATTAAACATAATTAGGAAAATTCAAATAGTACTCCAACATTTGAAAAGTGATTATTATCTAATATTGTGAATGAAGACAACGCTTTAGACCCTACATATCTATATAATTCAGTCATCTCGGTACATCCTGTCCTCTTGAGATGACCCAATTTGAGCTTAACTTTTGACTCACACTGTATGACGAAATATCGTATCAATATTTGTTTAATTGTGTAAAAAAGAAATTGAGACTTCATATCACATCGCGTTATTCAGCAACAAATGTTATTCAGAGAGAACGTGACAAAATGTTGAAACTTTTATCTGGTCGGAAGTCTTTTAACTGTAACTATAACCAGATACTGCCGTTCCCTGCCCAAACATCCGCCATTTATTTCCTACTTCCTGCGAAACTACTGAAGAAAGACTTTTCTCCATAAAGATGTGAAAACATCTTCGATAGCCACCAATTCCGGGAAATGCCACACAAACTTAGGCAATTCTTAACGAACTCCTCATCAAAGCCGATCTTTGTGGGTAAATGAGGAACTGAGATGAGTTGAGTTAACAAGGACCCGCGGGTTTAATGATCCAAGACGTGATATATGTATAGATTCCGCAACGTCTGGGGTATCGTGTGATGGCTAATAGCTGGCTTTATTTGGAGAAAGAGGACATAAAGTTGTTAAAATATGACAGGCTGGAAATGAAAGAAGCTGCGTCATTTCCAGTTTTTGGAACTGATTGTTGCGTAGATGTCTTGGCGAGTTTAGAGAGATCGGTGGCGACATTTTTTTTTCCTTTCTCAGTTTTCTCTCAGGAAATTGGCGTTACAGATATTGCAGTTAACTTTTAACATAAATGTCCAAAATAGTTTATGGTTTTTTACTATAAGTGTCATTACTAATGGGGAAAAATTTCCAGTATCTTTCAACTGAAAAATAAAAAACTCAAATCAAAAAATTTAAATTTAAAATAGCTTAACTGCAAATATTAATAAATTATTTGTTTTTTAAGACAGAATTTCATGTCTAAATCTCGAATAAATTTGGATGCCAATCGATAAATCAGACAATCAGTCATTCACAACATTTTCCTTTATTTATAGAAATTTGTTTTGTTTGATATTGACGAACGTTTGAAAAACACGCTTTAAACAAAGTAATTTTTTTGTGCGGTCGCTTAAAAGAAATTTTCATGAGGTATACTTTTTCAATAGGCACAGAACGAACATATCTATAACTAATCGATGGATATTTACGGCAGTTATGGCTCCACCGGCCATAAAGACAGACAGACAGACATATAAAATCAAAATCATAAAAATTTATCAAATGTTTTTGAGAATGTAAAAACGATTGTTAGTACTATTAACTGATACTAAATGTTAAAAACTTGGAGTCAAAACAGTCATTACAGGGAAGTGAAACATTTTATTTTTGTTATAATATACCTCAACAGTTCTGTTAAAAAAAAATCACTCACTTAAACATGGCATTCGTATTGAAAGGCATGCAGATGTGGCCAAGATTTTTCGATTTTACATTCCTAGTTTTATTTCTTACTGTATTTGACTCACTTAATATTAATCTGTAGGCACATATTTTTGAATTTTATTGTGCAATAATTTATTTTAAAACATTATTGAAACCAAAAAAATCGAATTTCACACATTTATTTATTTTCATGAATAAGACTAACCGGTGCAATCCAGATATTCTGAAAAAACTAATTTTCTAGGTGAAAGAAATATAAATAACCACTGGGATAATGTACCAGAGGAAATTTACGCTAAATTTGTGATTGGCGTGTAAACCTAAAATTAGGAATTAATAGATTTAGAAAAAAAATTCCAGATTTAAATAGAATATTCCATAATGATAGGGACATACAGTGAAGCACCGTTTATACGTTTTTTAAAGGGACTAGCGGGAAAAACGTATAAATGAGAAAAACGTATAAACAAAATTCTCAAAAGAGGTGCATTTCCGTAATAACAAACAATAAAAAGCCAAGTTTAAATTAAAATACTGCATCATATATTACTGCATGAATATATGTATGTATTACTGCATACCTCAGTATACACAATAGGTATGTAATACTGAGTTTTATTCTGCATTTAATGTACGGCTAGTACTTGTATTCATATTCATTCCGCATGTACAAAATATTTTGCAATTTTCGGCTGTATGACTGTGTGGAAATGCACAGAAAACAGTTCATTGTACATAGATAAAAGAGAATGCATCATTTAAATTGCCGGATATTAGATATTCTTGCATGAAATTAAAACCTGTCAAAGCTTGTTGAAAATTTCCATCACACAGTTTCTTTCCTCCTCATTTCTTAAAAAAACGTATAAATGAAGATTTCGATTACAGAAAAACGTATAAATGAAATTATTTAACGTTAAAATCCAATGGATTTCTCCGGGACCATTTAGAAAACGTATAAATGATAAAAACGTATAAATGATGAAAACGTATAAACGAGAAACGTATAAACGGTACTTCACTGTACTTTAAGGAGAAGTAGGGATCATAATAAGGAATCAGAATCACACAGCAATGTGGGGACGAAAGCACCTTTTCCACTTATATGTTAATAATCACTGTGGAAAAAATGCTGTGGTGTTCGTTTAATTTATTAAGTTTCATAAACAAGGTATCGTCTTCAAAACTTTCACCAGTAAACTGAAATAGAATTTTCAAAATATCAATTTTAGTCACGTTTTTTCTGTGAAACATACAATAGTTTTTGAAGAAGGATGTTTGGAAAACTCTTTGTTATTTCAGAACTTGTTCCAAAGGGATTATTACAAGTTACATGAAGATTATGTTTTCGGCCCTCCATTTCTGTATGATTCTGAATTCGTGTTATGTGTCCTACCTCACCTTAAAATTTATCCCAATCATTATGGAACACCCTGTAAATTTCAACTATTTGTATATATTCGTCAGATTGTTGTTGTGATTGAGAGTTTTTTCTTGAGGTTTTGACTACAATATCGAAGATGGTCTTATATCCTTAAATAAGCATTTAACATTTATTAACAAACAGAACAGTAATGGGACAATCATAAACATGCATGCCCCTGCCAGGATTCGAACCCTGAACTAGAGACTTGGTAGTAGGGCGCGCTAACCACTACACCGCCTGGGCAGCTCCTCAGATTTACTTAACCATTTTGTACAATACAAACAATTAAGCTATCTATTAAACAAATAGAATTTGCATATTGAGATGAGATCAGGCGCAGTTCGTTTGAAAAGAAAGCTTCATTGAGTCATATACCATCTAAGCAACAGTTTTTGATTTAAGGTTGATTATACAATACCAAATATTGTTTATCGAAAACATAATCTACTATTATGATATTTAACCCTTTATATTTCAACGACTGCCGCCCCGGTTGTGTAGTGGTTAGCGAGGCATTCTACCACACCAAGCGTCCGGGTTCAATTCCCAGTTTGGGTGTAATTTCATCCGTCCCTTCATAGGAGGCAACGCTGATCCATCTATTAGGTGCCTCTTTAATCAAGTGAACCTCACCATGGCACAGTAGTTATGTCTCTGAAAATGGTAGACTGCCGAAGTGTGGAGGTCCCGGGTTCGGGTCCCATCAACTATTCAGGTAACATTGATTTTACAGTTCTCCAGATGTAACGTGAATACGCGTTAGAATCCCATAGAAAGTCCTCCTACCAAGGCATCCCCCCCATCGTTGGCAGATCGCCTTACTGTAGCGTTGCCTAAATCAATGAATCATAATAAAGTGACCGGTAATTCCGGCCTTGGTAGGGGCATATGCCTATACGGCAAATGCCGGCCATTAGAAAGAAATATCTCAACAACTTCAATTTTTAAAACTTTTTACTGCAATGTTGAGAAACAGATTATAAATATATCCAGAAAGTTTTCATTTTTCGGTTTTGTAATTCATGCAAAATTTATTGATCGATATGTTTTTGTTGTAGAATTCAACAAAATGTCTATTTTTATTTTTGTATCACTTGAAAATATATCTGTAGTGAAACAAAGCATACCCAGTGAAATGTTTGGGAATAGTTTAAGATGAGAACTTTTAAAATAATGTTTAATGCTTCAAGAACCAATAGTAGACTTCTGAAGGACAAAATGTAGCTTTGTGTTACAGTATTAATTAAATATCACAAACTTTTCAGAGTTAAAAAAAAATTATGCTCACGTTATTATAGAAAAAACAGCCTTTCAAATATGTTTTAACCCTTTGAGGCACAACCCTTTCCCAATGCTGAAAAAAGGGCAGCCGTTGCCCTCGCTCGACTTAACTACCAGCAAGATGGCGGACGATCGAAACTTTCATCGCGTGCCACTGATCTAAAGACCCTTTTTTGACGACAACTGGCTGTGCCGCCATCTTGCTGGTAGTTAAGTCGAGCGATGGCAACGGCTGCTCTTTTTTCAGCAAAGGGAAATCTATCCAGCTGTTCTAGCATTCTTCCATTTTTCAGCAGATGTCAGTGCTGTTAAAAAATAATCGTGACAATTTTTTAACGGGAAATGACGTGCTAAAAAGTAAAGGATTCTCGTGGAGCTATGTCACCCGCAACTATTTTTATAGAAATCAAATCTATTCTTCGTGACTGGCAACAGTCAAAACGTCCGAGTTTGGTGTTCCCAAGGCGGGAACACTGCGCGTTTAAGGGTTAATACCCTATAATTACTTTATACAGCTTTAATTGGTATGTTGCAGATACGACACACGGTGATACAAAGGGATTTTTACAATTTCTATAGCCCAATTTCCATCCATTTTTATCCATATTTCCATTTTTATAGCCCAATAACTATCCGCTAAGGATCCGAAAATTTGACACATTTCTTACAAAATTACTTCAAAATCTTACGTTTCTATTTGGCAGCTTATCGCATGTTTGGCGGGAAGGCTAGCATGTCAGACCACTTCCAGTTTCCCCCATTTAGTCTGTCAAAAGTTAACGAAGATCCAAGAGCAGCCGGTTGATAAACGTCAAGTTGCAACACTGCTTTGCTGGTTTGAAAAATTTTATGCCGGTGTAAGCTTTCAGGAGGTAACTTATATTTCTGCTTACGGAAGGTATTATTGTACGTCAACTATTCAGGTAACATTGATTTTACAATTGACTTTTTATTTAGTAATATTTTGTTTTCTGGGATGGATTTTTATGAAATTTATTGTGTTCTTTTAATCACCAGACAGTTCAGCTCGAATATAGTTTTACAGTTGTTTGATATGACATAGTCGTGGAAATTTGCAAATATTTGACGAATTTGCAAATTTTAGACTGTTAAGAACTATACACTATTTCATTGTATATCAACTTAATTTTTTAAAATTTTTTACTGCAATGCGGAGAACAAATTATACTGAAAGTTCTTATTTTCCATTTTTTTTTAATTTATGCAAAATTCATTGATTAAAATGTGTTTGTTGTAAAGTTCAATAAAACTTTTATTTTTATTTTTGTATTATTTGAAAATATATCTGTAGTATACCTAAGTATTAGTGAAGCATTAGATCAAATAGTGCGACTGGTGAAGGACAAAAATAAATAAATAAATAAATAAATAAATAATAAAAAAATAAATAAAATGTGTTGCAATGCTGATTAAATATCTAAAACTTTCAGATTAAAAAAAAATTATACCCACATTATCCTAGAAATAAAAAACTGTCATTCAAATATATTTTAATACACTATGAATAATTCATACAGCTTTAATTGGCGTGCTGCAGATCTGAAACATGGTAATAAAAACAGTTAATAATCTACTTTTGCAGTTTAGTCCTTATGGAACATATAATATTATTCAATAAATGATGTTTGATGTTCGTGTGAATGGCAACGTTACCTTATTTTGATAAAATAAAAATAATTTATCTTGCATATATTAGTTATAAGTTATATCTATTAACTAACTGTTTTTGTACCGCTAAGTTCTATCTATTTTTGTTTGTTTAGAATATTTTTAAAAGTAATGTTGTCTTCTGAATGTTTCCATTTGTGCCGTTCTTTGACAAATAAACAGCAATCGCATTTAATTTTTAACATTTATTAAAAATACATATTCTAAAATGTTGCTTATCCATAACTAAAGCTTTATTTTCTTCATATGATTTGAGAGATAAGGTATACATGGAGTTTATAAAAAACCTATAACTTGTGTGTGTGTGCAATAGGAAAATATAATGCTTCGAAAAATCCGCAAAATATCAAAATTTTTCATTAACTAAATTGCAGCTTTTAGGTTTCTTTTGTATATTTGTGCAAAATTTCGAAACTGTATCTTTGATGTTTCGAAAAATTATATTTTAATAAAATCTAAAATTGATTTTGGTTTTTATTAAAATTTTGATTATAAATATGATTGTCTTACACAAATGAGATTTTTAAAAATTTATTTATTTATTCATTAAATTCAAGCTTAGGTTCCCTTTGCTAACATGTTTTATAAACGGTATAACGGTAAAGCGTTTTATTCCCTTTTAGTGACTTTCAATTGTATTTATTATCTGCGTTACAGTGTATGTGATAAAATTGTAACATAAAATCTTTATTTACTTATTTTATTTTATTGAAAGCAAAATTACATGAAGAGGTGTTTGGTATTTTGTTGTTATTAAAAATATAACAGTAAAATATAGATATTAAATTACAATTTTTACGCGTAGAAAATTTATCCACAACATTGTCTAATATATTTTAGAAAATGAAATTAAAAAATAGATTTTTGTAAATTCTAAAGTAATAATAATGACAACAACAACAATATTTATTATCATTGAGATTATAAAAATAAAAAATAAAAAATTAAAAACATAAATAAATTAAAACAAAGTAAAATGAAAATTCAATGTATCCGAAATGGTTTTCGACAAATATTAAACGAAAGTGCAGGATCTAGATTCAATAAGTTGAATAGCTTGTCATAAAGCTGTATTAATTATTATATGTTATTTTAAAATTATAATTCCCTATGTACATGTTATGTAAATGAAAGAAAAATCTTTTTTAAATTGAGATTTTACTAAGAAATTAATCCAAAGTAAACTAATTAAAATGCTTGTACAGTTATTTTCCAAAAAAAAAATTGTTTATACATAATATATCCCTCTCTTTTTTACAATACGCATTAAACTGCTACAAACAAACAAAGCTTATGGTGGATTTTTTATTTTAAGTCATCAAGAGGTTTTAAATATATCACGAAGATATCTTTAATTTTTATTCACAAGAAAGTATCTATTTATTTTTATCACTTTTCATTTAACGTAGCTCGGACGAACTGAATGCACTTGACCTGAAAGTCATTTTAATGTGATTATATCCTGACTGGTTTCCGCAGGTCAAGGTAACGATATTTGCTAGCAGCCATGCAGGTTATGACTCACTAGTTTCCTATAAACCTTGACTCATCAGAAATATTTACATAAATGTTATTGTGTTGGTTCAGCTTAGTCCAGCTCTTTATATTCTTAAGTGAATTTGGAAATAAATAAAACGTACGGTAATCCCTCCCCCCTTCTTACATAAAGAAGAGAAAACATGAATGTAAGTTGCAATAGGAGTTCTGATTGTCATAAAAATAAGTAGCTTAAGAGCATGTTTTGGGTTTAATGTTTTCTATCCCTTTTACCTAAATTTAAGCTTTCTAAAGGGCTGCATGCAAATTTATTTTTTACTTTATTTTGAAATAGGAATGCAATCCCGCACTGTTTTTCATTTTGCGGAATTTCGGGATTGAGATTTACTGATCCCGCAATCCGCGGATTGACATTTCATTTAGCTAGGACTTCATTTCAACAGAGGAAAATAAAAAAAAAGTATGATTTTAAGTTCTATGAAGTTTAACTTTAATAATAATAATTAATCTTATGAGATAATTTATGCAATAACTTAGAGAAATATGAAAATTATAATCATGATTTTCAGAATGATATACTAAGTCATGTCTCAATATATTAGTATTAGTTATGTTAGCTGCTAAAAATCAGGAATTTACAGAAAAATACAATTTACATTCACACACTTACGTTATTTTCTTAGTTGGTGAAAAAAGAACGTACCAAATCGGACAAATCCAATGAATCATTTCCTGGTCTGGATTTAATTTTAGTAAAATAATTAAATGTGTGAATTAAAAAAGAATTATAAACTGAAATTATAAAACTTTTTATAATTAATACGTGACGGTTAGCGAAGAGATAAATTAGTATGAAATATTTCAGTTCATTTGGGATTGGAAGTTTGCGAAAAATTTAGATTTAGATGTTTGATCCAGACTCCCATTTGAAGATATATAAAAAATAAAACTTTAAATTAAAATTTGTAATTATTGATTCGTTTATTGTTAGATAGGAGACATGAATATTCAAAATTTTCGTTCTATTTATTGGAAAAGTGGCGTGAAATTGTAATAAAAAATAGTTTATTTCTCTGTATCAATCCCGCGGGATTAGGATCGTAATCCCGCGGGACTAGTCCCGCAAATATTTGTGCGGGATCCCGCAGGATCCCATTCCCGCGGGATAGGGATTGCATTCTCTACTTTAAAATTTATTGAACCGCTTTCGCTTAAGTCCTCAGATTTTGTTAATCCTCTTTGAAAATTGAGCCAGTTAGTGACAGGGGACCCTTAAAAAAAAAGTATGATTATTGCATTGTGGAAATATGAATATTGATTTTTTTAATAAGTAGATGATCCCTTACGAAGACTTTTTGGATACGGTAATATTTATGTATAGAAAGATAAATCATACATTAATTAAGAAATACTTTAAAATATATAAGTTAATAATATTAAAGAATAATTAACTGCTAACTTCCATTCTTGCGAAGTGGTATCTTTACAGATTCCTCATCTGTGTCCAGGCTTTTTCGCTTCAATGATCTTCTAGCTCCCAGCAGTGTCATTAATTTAAGGGACTTGTCGCTAAATTTAGAGACATCATCATTAGATTTAGATTTTTATCGCTAAGTTTAACGACTTTTCTTCGCATTTGGAGCTAATAAATTAAAAACATTTTAGCGACTTATGGAGAAATTTAAGAATTTTTTCAACATAATTCAGCGACTTTTGTCAAAGAACATCTTTATCGCATTTTGCAGTTTGTCTCTAAATTTAGCGACTTTTTTTACTCTTGCAGGTAATAAAATGCAATACATAATAATAACCTTTAGAGACTTTTCAGAACTTTAGTGAATTTTTCAATTGAACTTGGCGACTTTTGACGAAGAACATTTTTCAATACTGGTTCCCTGCTGGGGATCTAGCATTGCTCTTATTTTGGATTTGAAAATAAGAGTTGTTTTCACTAATTCCCTTTTCCCTGTTTTTATAGGATGCTTGAAAAATTCCTGCTGATTTGTCTGAGTGTTACCACCCTCACATTTGCAGCATCACAGGAATCTTCGTGTGGTAGCTCAGACGTGGTTAAAACGGAAACGCTGCTTGAAACAGCTGCGGATCTGCTGGACAAAATGAGAGAGAACTTAGTGCAAGGTATGCGGTAAATGGTTTTGCTGTTGTTTATGTTAATGTTACTCTAAAACACAGTCTTAACTGGTCAACGAGTACCGAATAGGAGTTTTGAAGATAGTGCTTGAGTTCGAGCTCACTTTTAAGCGATTACGTGCTTGAGAGTTTATTCTAAATCTGATCAGGAGACCAAAGTAACAAATCAGGTGCTGCAGTACACGACCAACATTCTGAGTAATAAGAGCTGAAACTGGGTATAAGTTGGGGACCTGACAGCCGAGCGGGTCTGCGTCCCTGCCGCTGCTGGTCGCCATGCGAGCGATTTGGTCTCGGGTTCGAATTCCATTAGTCCATGGATGTATGTGCGCCCAAATATTGTGATGTAAATTATACTTCTAAATGAATATCAACATAGGGGCAACTGTTATGAAGGCCATAAAATAGACGTAAATCTCGATAAACCATCTCGTCCAAATGGGTATCAATTGGTTAACAATAGTGCTGAAAGTGAGTCTTGAAGATAATAAACTGCAAAAGTGAGTTACTCATTTTTAGAGGACAAAATCTTTAAAAGTTTGTTTTTAAATTTAAATTGTCTAAACGATCGGAGGTTCACTGAATAACAAAGGCTGAAAGTACGTGTTGAAGATAATGAGCTCAAACTTACTTTTAAACGACCAAGTCCTTCAGAATTCAGTTTGATCTGATCACGAAATGAGTTTAAAAGTTTAAACTAGCTGTAAAAGAGTCTGTTTTAATGCTAATGTCTTTTTTTAATGAGTAACACGTGCTAAAAGAGAGTGTTAAAATATATGATCTCGTCCTCACTATTAAACGATTAAGTCCTTGAGGATTTACCATGAATGTGTTCGGAAGATCAATATTTAAACTACATCGGAAGCTATGTTTAATGCTGATGTAACTCAATTGAAGCACTGTTTTAGTTGAGTAGCAATTGCAAAAAGTGAGTTTTGAAGATAATATATAAATCCAGCTTGCCTTTTAAATGACAAAATCTTGGAGAATTTACGATGGTTCTGATCACGAGACCAAAACTTACGCTAGCTAATGTATCGGAAAATATCGTTACTATTACTCAAATAAGACACTATTTTAATCAAGAATAAAATAATAATTAAAACAGTGTTTTACTTGAGTACCATCACCATAAACTTCCGGCTTCCGATATTTTAGTTAGGGCAAGACTTGTTTTGAAATTCCGAATTGTCTTTTACTTGGAACTTGTCGGGATAGGGAGTGAAAAAAAAAAGAAACTGAAGTTTTCATTTTCTGTATCAGAAGAAAAAAATGTTTCTGTTTTGTTCAAGTAGAAAGGAAAGCGTTTAATAATAAATTTGCCAGTTTTGAATCTGGAATTTTTGGGTCAAAACCACTGCTGCACTTTTTTGGGAGAGAACATAGCACCTTCTGACATGTAGAGTTGCCTACTATTTCACGATATGATGCTATTAATAAATTCTGGAAGTACAGTGTAACATAATCCAGTATAGCGCATGCTCATGTGTGCCGATTTTAGTCTTTACTTCAGCTTGGTTGTACTATTTTTTTATTCAAGTAATTAAAAAACTGACTTGCGGTGCGTTTTATTTTAATTCTTTTAGTGTCAGCAAACGCTGATTGCAGCTGTCCTCCAAAGCCTATGGACTGCGATGAAGTTTTCAATTGCGGTAACAATAAAAGTGGCATTTACGAAATATGGCCAAGAAACAGAGTCATGGTGAAGTCTGTGAAAGTCTTTTGTGACATGGAAACCAACGGCGGAGGATGGACTGTAAGTCTTTTTTGATCAAACGGGTTTTCACTGTATACACCAACTGTATGCACACTAGAGATGAGACGGGCTCAGCCCGAGCCCGAGCCCGGGCCCGACTCGGGCTCGGGCTCTGTAATTCACGATTGCGTTCGCGCTCGGGCGGGCTCGGGCTCATGAAAAATTTCTCCTTTGTTGAACATACTCCTTGAAACAGATTTTAAAAAGTGATTCATGGGATAAATAGACGTACTTATTTAAAAAAATAGCGGCACGGGGGACTAGAAGGTGTGTGAAGCTCCAAAATTTATTGTATCCTATTAATAAAGTAGTTAATTTTATTTGTCTTTAGCTGAAATTTCGGGCTCGGGCGGGCTCGGGCTCCAACTTTAATAACATTGATCGGGCTCGGGCAGGCTCGGATTAAAAGTCCTCGGGCTCGGGCTTCAAAAAATGAGCCCGAACTCATCTCTAATGCTCACCAATCAACTAATATTAAACACTATACATTTAGATTAGAAGTCAAAGCCCGTTGTGCAGGCAATTATATTTAATCTTTGTCCACCTAAAATAAACAAGTTCATATTCAATTTTTTATTATAAATCCAAATCGAATTTACTGCTCTTCTGGAAACTCGCGGAAACTTTTCACATTCGAAAGATTTCGTTTTGTGTACGCAGACATTATTATAACCATGCAGACGATTTATTTGTGGAAAAAAATTAAACAATGTTATCTGGTAAAACTATTTTAAACGAATTGGAATTCAAATTGAATGACGTCATTTTCACTTGATACAGATAATTTTGTCACGCAAATGATTCCCTTTTTTTTACTCTCGGAAATAAAATCGAGCTGAAAAGAGCGAGAAATCGCTTAAAAATGAGGGAAAGGGAGGATTTTTAGATTTTTAAAGCAGCGCAGATTGTTTACTGTATTTTTATACATGATTATGAAAAATTTCAAGCAGATCGTACAAATGGTGTAGATGTTATTGCTTTTATCGTGCTTAACTTTGTAATCTTTTTGGAGTAATAGTGGTAAAAGTTTTATATCTTGGATGAGTTACTCGGAATTATTAAGAGTCAGTCAGGGATCAACGTAACTATGATAGAACGTTTTTATGAGTCCCGCAGTGGCTTAGCCGCTAATCTTCGTTTCAATAAGAACATGGAAAGTGAAGCGTCGCCGACTTTGGTCAGCGCTTGGGAGGGTGACAACCTCTCTCCTCTGGACTGCTGTGGAACCGTGTATGCTAATGGAAACTGTTGCACGTAATACCTGTTCGGGGATCCAATGCCTTCCATGTTCAAATGATAGCTCTGGGAGGGGGATTCAGGTGCTAGGTCTCTCATTTGGAATTGTTTCAAAATTAGAAGACCCCCATACTAAGTCAATCTTCCTCCCACTTTGTATCATTAAAATGGAAGCCACTCACTTTTGCCTATCGCAGTCGCATATGAAAGATCTGGCTTTGCTCTATTGTTCACTCAGAAAAAAACAACCAAACAAACAAGAAAAAAAAGCTCTCTTGTAGAACGAATAGATAGTTGTTAATATGTCCCAAAATTAGAATAGATCGTAGAATTATGCGTGTAGGTATGACACACACAACTGGTATAGACGAAATGGTTAAGAATTTCTAGTCCGTTGTATTCTGGCTAACCACAGAAGAATGACTGGTTTGTGTGACGAGAAATTATCGTTCGATACACTCATGCATTAGAATCACCGTTTGTGAGTCTACCCGCTTGCATACGCATCTATTTACAGATATTTTCATCCGGGTACAAGCACCAGATTATAGAGGAGAGATCTAAAACCTGCATAAGCGGATTCAGAAGTGTCTCGTTCTATGATATAGTATTTATAGGCAGTACATTGACTCATAAATTCTAGTTCCGCCAATTATTTTCTAGATGTCAGTGGTATATTTTTGTTTCAGTGTTGCCAGAGAGAATCAGTAACAGTAAGCACAACAAAATACGTTTCTATGAAATAATTGAAATATAAAGGGATAAACCATCAAATAGGAATATATTAATCAATGACAGATCCAGTCACCTTATAATAATGCCAAAGGCACTATTGTGGTCAATAGGGAAAAAATTCGGTCACAATATGCAACACAAGTTGTGTATGCATATTGTAATACACATGTATAAACAATTTATTTGTAGACTGAGGGTTCAGTTACACACAACCCGTTGCGTTAGACTCTATACAGTGTACATTTTAAGGACTATATTCGTGCGTAGGTTGCAAGGGCTTCTCAGTTTAAAATTTATAATTTTACATCATTGAGTTAAAAACTTACGCATCTGTATGAAAAAGAAACGGCTATACATTTGTAACACAGTATTCTAAATTTACAGTGCATGTTCTTGTTTGCTTTCCTGTCATTTACTTTTTAGACAGTGCTGGAAAATTACATCACAACGTGCTGTAGTTACTTTTACCCAGATCTTGAGTGAAAGTTGATTTTTTCAGTGTAGATAATGATTATCTATGTAAATAAAATTAGACTTTTGTCTGTATACTGCTTGATATTCATAAATTTTACGATCTTTATCCGTTTCATGCACCTGCAAACCCAGTACTATCGTAAAAAAAAAAAAAAAAAAGTTTGTCTGTCTATCCCTCAGTCATTTGTCGTTATGACATTCTGTCCGTGACGCTTTTTTTAAATTCGTGCACCACATAAAAATGACTGAATTGAATGAAATGAAATTGGATGAAGTGAAATTGGATGAAGTGGTAACTGGTCACTTAGCTTAAACTGTAGTCGTCAATTTTTTTAAAATTTTGATTAAATTTTGAGGTTCTGCGAAAATTGTTTTAAACTGCGTAAATTTTTGTTCGCGCTTCACGTTATTACGATTGAAACGAATGAAATGAAATTTGGGGATAATGACAAGTGATCACTCAACTTAACCCGGTAGTACTCGGTCGGGGTATATCATACCCGTTACTCTTTTCTTTTCGATGTGCTTTCCTAACTTTTTTTTTTTTTTTTTTGAAAATGGATGAAAGATCGTGTAGCTGGCTCTTAGATCATAACCTTGAAAGGGAATAATTTGTTTTGAAATTCTTGAAATAGGTTTTCGGATATCGCCACATCGGGTCGGGTGTGTCATACCCTGCGCGAGTACTTATGCCATCGTTCTCAGCTACCTTTTTTTCGGTATACCTTACTTTTTAATTGATATGAGGCCTGGTGTAGCTGACTTTATTGTCATAACTTTCAAGGTGAAGAACTTGTGGAGAAATTCTTTAAATAGATTTTTGAATATGGCCACGCCGGGTATGTCACACCCTGAGCTAGTACTTCTGCTATTATTCTGAGAGAGGCTTCAGTTCGGAGTATATAAACACATTTGTATGTTGTTTTTCGAGGAGTATTTAAAAATGTTTGGTTACAATTATATTTGTTTTTCATTTTTTACCTCTTGTATACCAATTTTACGATAAAAAATATAAAAAAAAACATCCTGGGGTATGAGATACCCTGCACGAGCTAGTCTGTTCGGTTGTTTTCGCGCGAGTAATCCCGGGTTAAACTGTAGGCATCTAAATTAACCCGCCAACTTAAGGTACTTCAGCTAATAAAATAATGAATTGAGAATTTCCCCATCTTTTTAAAATTGGTTAAAAATAACTTTTTTACCCCTTGTCAGGTGCTACAGCGACGTGGTGATTTCAAAAGGCCTAACGATTTCTTTCTGAAATCTTGGTTGGAGTACAAGTCAGGATTCGGCGATCCACGTCGCGACTTTTGGTTGGGTAAGTCAATTTGTTTATTGTTCCTTTTTTTTTAAATTGTTGCCATTGAAAAAAATATTCTTTTACATCGATATTTTTGAATTTCTTTTTTCTCTTCCCTACCCCTAAACTAAAGCAGAGCGAGTTGGTTTCCATAGTAATGTGAATTAAGCAAAATCAAATGAACTTAATAATTTTATTCTGAACATATTTAATACAGTCAAACCTCATTAGTACAGGACTCCCAGGGCCACTTAAATTTTAATTTTAGGTTTCGGTGTTACAATAATCGATAATTTTGAAATTTCTAATTACACTTTTCAAAAAACATCTTGATAAAATTTTAACTTTACGCTAACTATTTACTATTATGATATATAAAAGATGGAAATACATTTATTGTCTTCTTACTTTGATGTATGATTAAAACTGTGTGAATCAAACTTTTGCTGGATTACAACGCTTCTGTGAGTACTAAAGAGGCCATAGACATTTTTTCATTATGCCGTTCAATATTATCTAAACCTTTTTGTCAATTCAAATAAATGTCTGTTTTAAATTAAATGTTTAAATGCTATTTTTTTCTAGATAGATGTTCAGTCAAAGCTCTTTATTTCAATTTTTTTTAGAGAAAGTAACTAAATGAAGACTTTTTTCTTACGAAACTGCCAAAATACTTTAGTCCAATACAGTCGAACCTCGTTCGTACATCACTACCTGGGCCACTTAAAAATGACTTACTAACCAGAGAGACCTCTTAAGCGGAGTTTATATTAATGCAAAACAAAATTCTAAATGTTTATGTTATAAGTAACAATAATAACAATAACGCTTGTGCAAAAATCCAAATGAACAGTTCAATGATGTCAAATGGAACAACCGTTTGTCACGCAGTCGCTAGATTACAAAATAACAATAATGGATACCCAAAAATGCAAGATATGTCGCACTTTTTCGCGGCTTTAAAATATCGAATTTAGAATACTTGGCGCATTCATCGCCCATCTAAAAAATGTCACCATGCATGGGGCTAAAGCACATTTTAGCCATGTGCTGATAAATTATTTCAAGCTCAATGTTCATGAAACGAGATATTAACCGAAATTAAAATATATGATTTGCCTTCATATTGCAAAATCCATTATTAATTGGATTGTTGATTTCTTTTAATACAATGTAGGAGCAAATCAGAATGCATATAAATGTCTTTATAAGAACAAAACGAAAAATCGTTTCTAAGGATGGGATTAGAGGGAGATAGATTTATTTAGTGGCAAAAACTATGAAGTAATTAAAACTTTGTAAAATAACACATAGAAAAATATACTTGTCATGGACATACATATACTTCGGGTGAAAAATGTTCACCCTTCATCAGCTGCAAAAGGTTTCACATACCACAAGAGCAGTAGAGTTTAGAGTTCTCGCTCTACCTTACCTGAAACACGTGTACTGACGATAAGTACATTTTTGTGATCGTTATTTGACGAAGTTTTCATTGTTTCATCTGTTAAACAACAAATTTCTATTGGGTGATTTTTGTTTAAAAAAAATATGTTCAAAGCGTTACCGATTTTTGGAGCTGGCATACATAATGCGAAGAAATTTTTCCGATTAAAAAAATCGCCTTCTAATGCTATTTATTTAAAGCCATTTAAAAAAAAATCATTGCTTATTTCTTTTTAATGAATCTTCAAAGCAAAGGTGGTCAAACCGTGGCGCATTGGATGAATTTATGTGGCGCATCACACCCTTATGCTTACCTCTTGAGACAGATTGAATACTTTAGAAGTAATTTCGTGCCCGGAAATATTTTATTCCTTATAATTTATGATGCTACGTCAAAAAGAAGCATTTATAGATTCTAAAATACACTGTCACCAAAAATGGAACAATCCCTGACCCCATCTAAATATCCGAAGAGTTAATTTTGGAGTTTTCTTCCGCAGAAGAATAATTTCAGTTTCCCAGCAGGTATAGTGGGTAAAGAACCTTTCTATCGTACCATGGATGCGGGTTCGATTCCCTGCTAGGGCTTGGGTGTTAAATTGTCCGTCCCTTCATAAGGGTTAAAGTTGGCTGACCACTGAGTACCATCCCATTATGAAATGACCAATAATTTTTCTCTGTCCTTTTTTCTGTGTACACTTTGATAAGAACCTTTTCTGTGTGTTTTTACAAAGTTATTTTAGAATGTTGCATTGGCTATCATTATTTATACAGAATATATTCAAATGCTTTCCTATAATATATTCCAACGGTAAAAATAAATAAATCAGTATTTTCTTTATAGGAAATGAAAACATCTACGCCTTGACCAATCAAAGAAAATATTATTTAAGAGTAGACCTTGTTGATTTCGAGAATATAACTCGATATGCTTTCTATGATCAATTTTGGATTGATAACGAGAGCCAGAACTACAAGCTTCACGTTCACGATTTTAGTGGAGATGCAGGTTTGTATAACATTATTGCATTTTTTGGTACTTGTGGTCATAGCTGGCGATGAAATTCACTTGCCAAGCAACCGAGATAAATCGCCAAGATGATAGTGGTGAAATCTCGTAAAACTTTTTGTAGCCCTGAATCCCAGCTACTATACTGTCATAACTCTAATATCGCTCAGCAAACGCGGTTGCTCATATAATCCACACGCATGCACATGCTACTGTATAGTTACGCTGATCTCTGACTCACTGATTCTCTAACAATTTCGGGTAACCAGTCCAAGATAATACTTTTACTGCAATTACTCCAAAAAGATAAAAAAGTTAGCACAAAAAGCGCAATCACATCTAACCTTTTGTACGATCCGCTTGAAAATTTTCATAATTATTTAAAAATATATAGAAAACAATCTGCGCTACTTTAAAAATCTGAAAATCCAACCTTTCCCTCAGTTTTAAGCGATCTTTTTGCTATTTTCAGTTCTATTTTATTTCCGAAAGTAGAAAAAAAATGAATCATTTGCATGACAAAGATAGCTGTCGCAACTGAAATGACGTCATATTAAAGTTACCGTCATCAGTCTTTGAAAGGAAAGCTGTGATTCCAGTTCGTTTAAAATAGTTTTTCCAGATTACAAGGTTTAATTTTTTTTTCACAAATAAAATCATATCGTGTGCACGAAGCATTGATATAAGAAGGGCTGTTTACTGAAAACGAATTCCGTTTGCACAGGAAATACGTTCTATGTACAGGATGGCTATAGAAAAACTTGTGGACCACTAACGACCGGTCTGTAAAACCGATCGAGGTGAAATTTCAAAGATAGTTATTCAGAGATATGAACCTGAGATTCTGTGAACGGCAACAAATAGGTGCTCACTGTTACGGTTATAGGTATACTAAAAGATACTACCTTCAGGAACGGTCTACTTATTTCGTTTAAAGCCTGTTTTAGTTCTTGAAGTGTCCTACTGTCTTGCTGAACCCCAGCCGTTGGCTCAGGTCCAGCAAGCAACGGCTTCCCCAGTCTAGTACTATACCAGTCTAGTATAATACCAGTCTAGTACTATATTAATAAGTTAATATCTTATTGTGTGGTGTACACTCTATTTCATCAGCACCAAACTAATTTTCAATCAAAACAACACGCAGTATTTTATATTGTTACGAATTTCTGGGTTTTTCTGCGCTTCAAAGGTTCAATATAGTCTAAAATTCGTAATCTATACGTCAAATAATTTATATTTGCATTTTGTTGCATCAAAATTGGTTAGCTAGAATGCGAGATGGGGATTTTCAGGGTTTCTCCGTTGCTTAATATAGGATTTTCTCGAGAAATACTGGTTCTGGAGCTTTTGGGGTCTTATTTTTGGCCTCAAATTTCACGACATTTCGCTACGAAAATCGCCAAGCTTCGCGAAATTTTGGACATCTGGCGCTATTTTACCAGCGAGGCCTGTAATGCTTGTTTTCCTGCATTAGCCTAACGCAATAGCCCAGTATAGAGCTGTTATCACTACGTCATTATCACTACGTCACACCTTAGCAAACAACTGTTTTTTGGTCAAACATTCGTCCATTTGACAATGCTCATTGGCCGAAAACGTGGCTTTGTATCCCGAAATATCCGAGTTGACCTAAAAAAAAATTCAGTGACGTC
This sequence comes from Cheiracanthium punctorium, assembly GCA_038373885.1. NCBI lineage: Eukaryota > Metazoa > Arthropoda > Arachnida > Araneae > Cheiracanthiidae > Cheiracanthium > Cheiracanthium punctorium. The sequence continues at coordinate 77,253 of JAWZYV010017372.1, forward strand.
ACGTGAAAATACTCTATTACTCATTCACATTTCTATTACACAAGCAAAATTCGATGCTAATTAGCCTTTTTCTGGAGTCTCTAGAAATTGCTGGAGATTTCGGCCAGTCTATTTAACCCTTTGAGGCGCAACCCTTTTCCAATGCTGAAAAAAGGGCAGCCGTTGCCATCGCTTGACTTAACTACCAGCAAGATGGCGGACGATCGAAACGTTCATCGCGTGCCACAGATCTAGAGACCCTTTTCTGACGGCAGCTGGCTGTGCCGGCACAGCTGGATACATTGCGCAATGCTGAAAAAAGGGCAGCCGTTGCCATCGCTCGACTTAACTACCAGCAAAGGGTCTCTAGATCTGTGGCACGCGATGAACGTTTCGATCGTCCACCATCTTGCTGGTAGTTAAGTCGAGCGATGGCAATGGCTGCCCTTTTTTCAGCATTGGGCAATGTATTCAGCTGTTCTAGAATTCTTCCATTTTTCAGCAGATGTCAATGCTGTTAAAAATAATCGTGACCATTTTTTTACGGGAAATGGCGTGCTAAAAAGTAAAGGATTCTCGTGGAGCTATGTCACCCGTAACTATTTTATAGAAATCAAATCGATTCTTCGTGACTGGCAAAAGTCAAAACGTCAGAGTGTGGTGTTCCCAGAGCGGGACCACTGCGCGTTAAAGGGTTAAAATCTAAAAATTTGAGAACTTTAAAACTTTTTGTACAGGGGAGAGTTTCAGAAGCTGAAAATGCGAAGAAATACCCGTATCTTATGATAAGATACCTGCATGATAAGTAGTATGACCCAGAGACTACCAATAGTGACCCACTATTTTTTTATTTATTGTCCAAATATCCATATCAGAGCATTTATTTATAGTGGAATAGATCTTCACTGCTTCACTTAGGAAGTTATTTCCATACTTCCTAACGTCTATAAAATACAAGCATTGACATCAATCGGTTTTTTAGAGTACTTATACATAGATAGCAACTATATAATTCAGGATGTTGGGTGTAGATATCATTACTGTACCCACTAGTGTCAAAATTTATTGAAATTGAAACCGTAATTTTTTTCGTACATCATTTTGTTTATTTTAGAAAATTTACAAAAAATAGTCAGCGAAGAGTTTTGACTCCGAAAAAATTATTGGGCTTTGAAGTTCGTGATACTAAGAAATGATTTGAATAGTAAGGTATCAAAATAAATGCAAAAAAGCTTTAGTTAAGCCTCAGCCCAGACAGCACATAAGCTTAAATCAAGCTTGACATTTCCTTGAATTTGACGTAGTAATGCAAGCTTGACTTTAGCTTGATTTTAGCTTTCAAAGTGCGCAGTGATGGCGCCATCTGTGAAAGAGAATGGACATTAATTGTCTAGCGTCCTCAAATTTGCTGAAAGTTCGTAAAAGATATGTTTTATTTTATTACCAGTGCCATATTACCAGCCGGGCAAACGGGCAACTGCCCAGGGCCTACAGATTTTAGGGCCCAAAAATCTTACATCTTACAGTTTTGTACTTTTAAAATAAAATTACAAAGGATAAAAAAAAATTCGGAATTTAAATAATTTTTTTAATTATAAAGTATGAACAATGAAAATAATTCAAATTTACATTTGTATAAATTAATTTAAACTTATTTTTAATTCTTCGAAATGCTCTATGTCGATATAGCATACCAATATGTAGGAAAATAACTAAGCACATTTGTAAAGAGAAATTTTAGCGTTAAAAAATAGCAAAATTTTTCAATTATTTGTTATTTTAAGAAATATTTACAAAAATGACTAAAGTGTTTGTATTCTATACATGTTAGCAACTGTGATATAGCATTTCGAAGTAACGTTTAACTATCTGTTTCTTTGATTTCAGATTACTTAACACAAAATTTGTGTTAAGTAAGTAAACCCATTCTATATTTCCAAATATGGAAATTCTTCAAAATAAAATACAATTATACTACGAAATTGATTTCAAAATCAGTCGTTTGTCTCGATTTTGGCCAGCAGTATTGTTCATGAGTGTTGCGGTACTGAAAGTTTTAAAACGTGTGCTGCTCTTAAGTTTATATTTTGTTCATTTCCCTATTAGTTCCCTATTAGTTTCCCCCTGAGTCTCTAAATCACACGTAACATTATTTTAATTTTGATACATCCCATGGAAAAATAAAAGAAACAAATAACACATCGCCCACTTATCAATCTGGCGAGAAAACGGCGTGATAAGTCACTTCAAACTTTAGTCATATCTGCGTGAAGCTTAGTAGCTGAACAGATAGCGAGCTCGTCTCCCAACCGAAAGGTCCCGGGTTCTATTCCAGCCATGGAAACAGCTTAAATTAAATTGAAATTTCAGCGTAGAGGGGGAAAATGCGTGGCAAAGTAAAATATGTGGGGCGAGTTCGCCGACCGGCGCCCTGTCTATTTAGGAAATTTTTTTAAGCTTGAAATGTCAAGCTTGATTCAAGCTTGAAATGTCAAGCTTAATGCAAGCTGGCCAAATGTAAACTAGAACACTTGATTCAAGCTTGCATTAAGCTTACACGCTTGAAATTTTCAAGCTTAATTCAAGCTTATTCACTTGATAAATCAAGCTTGATGCAAGTTTGATGCAAGTTTGCTGTGCTGTCTGGGAGTGTACAAAATGCGGAGCTAAAATGAAAAAGTGATTTTCTAGTAAAATATTTGGTTATTATTTTAAAATTATTTTCCCCAAATACTAATCATTAACACCAACGTATATACTGTCTACCAATAAGTATTTGGACACCTATGCAAATGACGATATCTTCGGTCCTGAGGTACGTCACGGCCTTCGCCGATATATATCGTGTAGGAAACAGCATCGGAATGAGTCCCATGCAAGATGCCGCGCAGTTTGGAGCTCTCTGATTTCGAGAAAGGTATAATTATCGGGTATCACAAATGTGGCCGATCCTTAAGGGACATATTAGCGATCTGAAGTACCCAAAATCGACAGTGGCCTATGTGATTAAGAAGTGGAAGGTGAGCGGTGATTGTCGGAATGTGCCCCGAGTCGGTAGACCAACGAAACTGGGAGATAGAGACCGAGGAGTGCTGTCTAGAGAAATTCGCAAGAACCGCACCCAACCGATGGCCCTCATCCGCGAGGAGTTTCAACAGGCATCCAGGAGTATTGCTTCAATGAATACCAACCGTAAGGAAGCACATCTGCTTGGTTTTCATAGTAGTGGTGCTGCCCATTAGCCCTTGATCACAAAGTCCAACCGCGCTGCTCGGTTAATGTGGTGCAAAGCACATCGAAATTGGACCGTAGATCAGTGGAAACAAATTCTTTGGAGCGACGAATCAAGGTTCACCCTTTACGGTTCGGATGGCAGGGTCTGGGTCTGGCGTGTGCCTGGAGAACTTCTCCTTCCAGAGTGCATTGTGCCAACAGTCAAGTTCGGCGGAGGTGGAATTATGGACTGGGACCCTTGGTCCCCCATTCATGGTAAGCTCAACGCCGATGCCTACTGCACTATTTTGGATGACAATGTGCTTCCTACGTTGTGGCAGTTTTACGGATTGGACCCCTGTTACTTTCAGGACGACAATGCCAGTTGTCAAGTTTCCAGGTTAACCAAGGCTTGGTATGGTGCCAATGGAGTTCATCGAATAGACTAGCCTGCCCAGAGCCCAGACCTGAACCCTATCGAGAACCTCTGGAACGAGTTGGATCGCCGATTTAAGGGGTGCACTACCCGTCCAAAATCGGCGAAGGAACTTCTATGTCTACTCCAAGCCGAGTGGAAGACAATACCACTAGCTGCAATACAAAGACTTGTGGAAAGTATGCCCCGGAGGGTTCACGCTGTAATTGCCTCTCGTGGAGGCTCTACCAAGTATTGAGTTCGAATGAAGTTCGTTTTTCTTTTCTATGACAGGTGTCCAAATACTTATTGGTAGACAGTGTATATTTATTTCAGGCACACGAAAAAAATTAAGCCTTGCAGGGTTAAATAAATTGTGTTTTATTAGGTTCAAAAGCAAACGATTGACGTATTTGTTTCTATTATGGAAAAAAAAGAATTTCGCGTGCTGATAAAACATTATTTGTTTTGTCCGGTAAAGCAATTATCGAAACCCAATACAAGTTAGAAAAATATTATGGGCACTCTGCTCCATTACATGGTATCGTTTACAAGTGGTTTACGTAATTTCTTTGTGGCAATAGCATCACTTCAGATGCAAAACGTTCTGCACGCCCGTTTGAGATCGCGACTGGAGAAATGGTTAACAAAATCCATGATATCGTTTTAGAAGACCACCGTGCAAAAGTGCATGAAATATCTGGGAAGGTAAACATTTCAAATGAACGTGTATTCAATATCTTGCATGCATGAAAATTTGGGAATGGAAAAGCTATCAGCATGATGGGTGCAACGATTGCTGACAGTGGATAAAAAGCGGACTCTAGTAACCATTTCAAAGCAGCGTTAGAACAAGTTCGAGCTCAAATTAAGCAAATTTTCGCGAAGCTATGTTACAGTTTGATGTAAGATGGGTGCACAAATACACAAGATAAATGCAAAAGCAGTCCAAACAGTGAGGACTTCTAATGAACTTCCTTCGAAAAAGGCAAAAATATTTGCATCGGCTGGAAAGATTATGGCCAAAGTTTTCTGGAACTCGAAGGGCATAATCCTCATTGAATATCTATAAAAAAGGAAAAAGATCACCGGACAGTGTTATGCTGATTTATTAGATTGATTTAATGAAAAATTGGAACAAAAGAGGCCGGTTTGTCCAAGGAAAAAGTGCTGTTCAAACGACAATACACCAGGGCACTCGCAGCCGCTAAGTTGGTTGGAACACTATGCGAATTGCTCACTCATCCACCCTACTCTCTTGACTGGGCTTCAAGTGAATATTTTTCTTTTTCCAAATAAAAAAATATATATATATCTTTGCGGAAAGAGATTTTCTTCAAATTCTGTGATCATTAATGCCACAAATGCCTTCTTCTAGGTGTTCGAGAAATCTTATTTTTTGGAAGGATTAAAAAAGTTAGAACACTGTTGGAAATTAATTGAATAATGTTGAAAACTGAAAATGTTAAATTACTTTTTTTAGAAATTCAATTCTAGAACCCTTCAGTTTAATCCTTCAAGTTCAGTGAAGAATAAGTCAGTCCTTCTGGATGTTTTATTGTTTAGTATATATGTAGAGCCTATTCAAACTTTAAAGTACATCATGAATGTATATTGAAAAGTAATGAATGTAATTTGATGAAATGGAAATACCTGTGGCTGTATAAGTTATTTTTTATCCGTTTCTTATTCAAACTTTGCAGGACTTTGACAAAACAACGAAACTTCTATGTATGTTAATCACCAATTTCTAGTGGCTAAGACGGACGAAAAACCATCCCAAGTACAGACATTTATTTCAAAACTTTTAAAAACACATGTAATTGAGTAATAAATAAAAAATTTGAAAATCGAAATTTCAGATCTTGAAACCGTGCACGATTAATTTTGATACTAATTTTAAATATCCTTTGATCAGGCATGTCGCTAATTTTAAGACTAGGAGTCATACCTACTTACCCGCACGAGCTATTCCAGATAAAAGATTTTAACGGCACAGTACATCATGTCAGGCATCCTGAAGAGATCCGTCTTATTTCAAATGTACTTAATGCAAATTATGAACTCATGTATCCAAAAAATGGCACTCTTGGAATTCAGCTAGACGATGGGAATTGGAGTGGAATTGTGGGAATGGCAATACGTTCTGAAATCGACATAGCAATGTTCTCTTTATCAATGAATACAGAAATGCCAGAAAGCGTGCACTTCAGCATTCCTTATGCCATTGACGATGGCACTTTCATGACAAATAAACCTGAACCTGTACTGAAAAGCTTAGCTATGTTTCATCCGTTTACTCTCTCGACCTGGATAGCCCTCGCAATGATTTTTGTCACATTACCATTTGCGTTATACATTTCGATGAATAAAAAAGTGAAGTACTCCGATATGCTTTTCAATGTATTCGGGTACCTTCTCGAGCAGTCGATCAGCTTCGAACCTCGCAGAAAGAAGGTCGGAATGATTTTAACTACTTGGATTGTGGGGGCCATGGTATTAAGTTACGGATATAAAGCTGTGCTCTTATCGTCTCTGACTTTCCCTACAATGAGTGTGATCCGTGACATTCCAGATTTAGGCAGAGCAGCGGCTAAAGGCTCTGTTTCCTGTTTTACTGACCATGCAACTGATATTCGAGAGTACATGGATTCACATAGTGAGTCGTGGAGGAACATTGGAGCTTGCCTGTTGAAAAATGCAGATAAAGCTAACCAGAAGTATTTTTATAATTTCCCATTGAAGAAAGTATTCATATCTAGCAGATCTTCATTGTCTTATGATGAAAAGGATTACTATATTTCCAAAGATTCCTTTCACTTTCAAATGGCTGGCTTTGTAATGTCAAAATTTTTTTGTTGTCCAAAGCAATTCAATAGGCTGCTTAGACGTTTGCAGGAGTCTGGTTTGAATATAAAAAGGGGTAACGATATGAAATTTCTTTGGCAATTTTTCAAGAAAAATATCTCACCTGATCTAACCACTGAATCCACAGAGCCAGAAAAAATATCAATGAGTGATATATCAGGAGCATTTTATGTTTTATTATTTGGTTTGCTTTTAGCGTTTTTCACACTTATTGGAGAAACTTTGATAGACAAACATGTTTATCGAAGAAAAAAGCATTTTTTCTGCACTTTTGTTCACCGTTTGAAAAATTGACATTTCATTTGTTTCGATTATCTCTCTCTAGCGACGATGCTATAGAGGTAGATTAGTTTCTTGTAAAGCATTTCACGAAAAAACCCGTCCATGTATTGGAAAATTTGTTTTTAATTTTTAAAAACATTAGAGTATCAAAAGAATTTTAAAAATTCAAATTTTGTGTTATATGAATAATAATGCAACAGTTTACGGAAATTTAAACACTCACTAAATAGACATGGAATCGAATGAGTCAATTCTAGTACCTTCTGGATATTTTATTGTTTAAAATATCTGTAGAGCCTATTCAAACTTTAAAGGGTATCAATGCGTAAGTAATGAATATAATTTTATGAAACAGAAATACATTGCTTAATCGATTGCTCTTCATCAAGTTTGCTCTTATTATTTAGTACCTTAATCTACTTGCAGCATAACTAGCTCTCTAAAAATTGCATGATTATCTTAAATACATCATTCTCAGATAGATAATAAAAATGCTCCTTCTGATGGTTTAATGTAAAAATAACGAATGTTATTAACAAAAATCAGCTGAGTAAAAAGATAAAAATTCAAACATTTGTCAGATTTCCATTGAAAGTCATACGGACTGAAAGTTGGATTATAAAATTTAACTTATATTTATAAATCATTTAGTAACTTTTCAATCGCACATAAACAAAAAGAAGTGTCTTAGGGGGAAATGTATTGGCCATTCAAATATACAATGAAATATTTAAAAATAGGAATTCAAGAATATAAATTCAAGAATATAAATTTCTGCTTCTTACTGTATAATCTTGTAAATTAAAGTCGTTTAAGTCTCACCATAGCACAGTGGTTATGTAACTGAAAATGGTAGACGGCCGAAGTGTGAAGGTCCTGGGTTCGGGTCCCATCGCGCGGCTGTCGATCTAACAACCTGAAGTTTCAGTAGATTTTCTCCAGATATAACGGGAATCCCTTAGAAAGTCCTCCTACTAAGGCACTGCCAATCCTTGGTAGATCGCCCTACCGTAGCTTTGCCATAGTCACACAATCAAGAGTCATTTAATTTTTAAGAGGAAAAAAATACTCGAATTTTCGAGCTTCTGTTTTAAGCCTACCATAGAAATTTGTGTTTCATTTGAAAACTTACATGGTTAACGGGAATGCTAACCAGTTTTTTTTTAAACACAGCATGACGAAGAATAATGGAAGACTGCGATAACAGTTGGATACTTCGCTTTAGACAGAGTTTAGTCACATTCCTAGTAAATTAAAGCTTCAATCATTCGATCTTCTTTCAGTACAATTGAGTTTATTTGAAACAATTTTTTCATTTCAGTAAAAATAATTTGAAACCAATGATTTCACCATTTATACTCTCCTCCTTTATGAAAGATAAGTTATGTTCAAGAAACCGTTCGTTACTAAATATATCTGTGCTGAATTTTTGTACTACCTACACTGTGCTTTATCGTTATAGATTTTTGAAACTATAAAAGAGAAGTACTTGATATTTAAAATTGAAGATTTCTTGTATAATAACTTACAACGTTTATTTAGTCAAACAGCATTTACATTTTTGTAACTATTTGTATTCGTCATAAAAAAAATGTTAGTAAAATACCGAACAAATCACGCCTTAACCCTTTGAAATGCAACCATTTTCCAAAGTCGAAAAGTGCAACCGTTGCCATCGCACGATTTAACTACCAGCAAGATGGCGGTCGATCGAATCGCCCAGTTCGTGTCCCAGAGCAATAAAACATTTTTGACACAGCCAGCTGTGCGGCACCGCACAGTATTGTAGGTCGTGGAAACAATAGAAATTTTATTTCTAGAGAGGTGATTTGTTTCTTAAATAAGTATCCTGAATATTCACTAAACGTCGAATTCAGCTATCGTTTTTGTCACCAAAACGTATTCTTGTTTCACAACTGATGTCCAACTGATGTTAATTTGTCTTGCTCTTAAAAATAAGTTCCAAGCTATTCAATGCCGACAAACATTCACCAGATATCTTATATTTCGTTTAAATTTATGATTAGAAGAAAAATAAAGTACATTTTAACAGAAATGTTTGCTTTTTTAATGAGTAGCTGCATTATTATGTATGGAATCACAATTATTTATTATTAACTGAAGTATCCGTTCTTCGCACGGGAATGGAAATTGTTAAAACAACTTACACGAGTTAAAAACAAATATACGTATGTATATGCTTAACTCGACAAAATTTTGTCTCGCAATTAATTTATACCTACTTATCTGGCTCCATATTTCATGTTTCTGAAATTATCTCGATCTTGATGTAATTTTTTTCGTCGAATTTTGTTAGCATAAACTTACTAATACACTTTTTAATCTAAACACATAATGAAAAAAAATCTAAGAATAATTAAGAGGCATTGCTAGGGCATATCAGGAGGTTTCCAACACCATCTCAGAATTTAATGAATTTCTTTTTCATGTGTTGCCTTACCCAAGGAGAGAACAAATCTGAAATATTTTTGATTTACGTCTTTTAGTTTTGGAGTTATGGGGGGTCAAAGCACCCCAGAGGAGTGACGTAAAAATAATTTAGAGCCATTTTTGCCACTTTATTGCCTCGACTGTGACTGGCGCTGAGGTGCTTCAGATAATTTTTTTTTTTTAATCTGATAATATACCTTGGATAGTAATATCTCAAACTGAAAATTCATTCGATAAGAGTCAGAGCTCCCAAATAAGCCTCTCCCCCAATACCTCCAATTTCGTAAAAAATACAGTTTTTAAGAATGCTTTAAATCTTGGCTTTGACCTGATAGAGAAAAATTTTTGCACAGTCAGTTATACATATTCATATAAAGTGAAACCAATGTTAAAAATTTTTGAAGGTCCCCCATGGCACCTCGGTACGGGACGCCAAACATGGTCCTTCACGCTAATTTACGCAATTTCGAAGGATTGGTACAGCTGGCCAGAATTTACCAAACCCCCCAACCCCCTTTTTAATTTTTTTAAAATAAATAATCAAGCCAGTAAACATACCCCAACCTCTCCAACCAAGAATTCCAAATAAGGACACATGTTTATAGTAGGTCTAATTACAATTAGGAAATAGAATCGAATGCAGAATTTTTTTAGGGTGATTGTATCTTAATGCACTATAATACAGTGAAGATGCATTCGCGGACTTAAAATTACTAGTACAAAGAGACAGTACTCTAATAGATGATTAGCTATGATATTTCTAAATACAGATATATATATTTATGAATGACCCCATTTTCATGAATCTAGATAAAGAGAAAATAAACGCTTATAAAGCTGAAGTAAAATTACAGCCTACCTCCCGACATCTGCTTTTGAATTCGCTACAGATCGCATATTTACTGCTGGTTACAAAGAAAAACACGTTTCGAAAACAGACGTGCAAAGAAATATGCCAATAAAACGACGCTTCCAATCGCATCACCAGAATAGATTCTTGAGTGGTACAGCGCTTGCGTGGTTTTTCTTCGGAAAAGCTAAGTATCGGTTGAAAAGTATCGGTAAAAATGGGTTAATGTATCGGGAACCGATACTTTCCCGATACTTTTGAAATATTAAAGTACCGATACCTAAAAAAATAGGTGGTATTGGTGCCGATACTATCGGTTACCGATACTATCGGTCGATCCCTAATATACATATATATATACATACTTACATACACGATCGTACTGAAAATTGAATTTAGGCTTGGATATGAGAAGTTTTTTTTTTTTTTAATTCTAGCGAAATAAGTGTTCCAAATGAGAATGTAAGTGGTAACAGATTTTCTTTATGTCGAGAATTAATTTAAATAAATTCATAATTTTTTGAATTTATTTTCTCGTGGAGAAGTCTCGAAGAGTTTTCACGTGGTTTTTATCAACTGGAATTCTTGTATTTAATTATTCTGAATCGCTTTGTGGTGTATGAGGTCCTACTTCAATTGCATGAATTTAGTTGGGTTGATTATTTTGTAACTCTTCCATCCCTTTTATTATTTTATTTCATAAGGTTTTGTTTTTTAATACATACGTAGCGCACAGCTCATTACTTTTTGGAGGTGATTTTAAAACACTGCATTGCTTTAACAGTGTGCAATTAGTGAAATATCCCTGTATATCATTAATATTAATAGGTTGATATTGGTTTTATATCGTAACTATTTGCAATATGGGGTGTGTCACAATTCCCTACCGGGTTTGGAAAGCTTATAAAAAATAATATATTACCTATACTGCAACAAAGTTGACTTTACTGGAGAAAGAAACATTACAAGTTTAGTTTCACAAATAACGAGCTTCTTCGTCGTGGGATTGGTCGAGGTTCTGACGACGACAATCGCCTTCTTAAGTGGCCACCTCGCTCTCCGGATCCAACTCCATGTGATTGTTCTTTTTTATGGGGTTACATAAAAGATCGCATGTCCTTGCCCCCTATGCCACATGATTTACAAGATTTTAGCCAAAGGATCACTACTGCAACCACTACAATTGATCGTGACATGATAAAGCGAGTGTGGGGAGGGAAGAATTTGACTTTGGACTTGATATCTGCTGCATCACGAAAGGTTCACATATTGAACATATGTGAATCAAATCTTGTAACGCTCCAGTAAAGTTAGTCAACTTTGTTGCTGTTTTAGCAGTATATATTTTTATAAGCCTCCCAAACCAGGAAGGGATCTGTGACACACCCTGTATATTTACACAGTATTCTAAATAATTGATATACAGTGTTACAAACTTTTCTCTAGGAGAGGTACGGTACACCTAACTGATACACCTTTAATATCTAGAAATATAGAGCATATTTAAAATATGAAATTGTTCATAAAAGTGTAAAAATGCTTTTTTTAAAGATAGTAAGAGTTTTTTGGAACACTTGTAATATACAGTGTGTCCCAAAATGGTGGTAACGGGCTTTAATTCTTTATCTATTAGAGATAAGTGGGCTGTGTAAATTGAAGAAAGTGTTCAAAATGAGGTCGGAAATAAGACTCCGTTAAGGAAAAAAATCCTCTCGTTGATTAACAAAAAGTGACACTTTTCGAATTTGTATACGACACCCGTACAAAAAAATTCCCAATTAGAAAAATGTGCCCCATACACTAATGAGGTGATGCACCAAATTGGAGCCTTTCATCATGCAGCATAGCAGAGATATCTTTAAAGAAAAGGATCGGGAACTACAGATGATTTTGAATGTAAACGTTTATTAATAGAGTGGAAAAAAAGAGATTTTCTTTCGTAATTTCTATAAGGCCCCTGAAATTCGATCATTCGACGTGATTTTTTTCCCTTCGAGAGCCACGAAAAAGTGGTTCCAGTCAGCGTTATAGTTATCTCCATATCTCTGACACTTTTTAAGGTATAATTCTCAAACTTTGAATGTCACCTCATGTGTGTATGGGGCACATTTTACTAATTGGGAATTTTTTCGTACGGGGGTCATATACAAATATAAAAAGTGTAACTTTTTGAAAATGAACAAGATAATTTTTTTCTTAACCCTTTAACGCGCAGTGTTCCCACTCTGGGAACACCAAACTCTGACGTTTTGACTGTTGACAGTCACGAAGAATAGATTTGATTTCTATAAAAATAGTTGCGGATGACATAGCTCCACGAGAATCCTTTACTTTTTAGCACGCCATTTCCAGTAAAAAAATGGTCACGATTATTTTTAACAGCACTGACATCTGCTGAAAAATGGAAGAATGCGAGAACGGCTGGATAGATTGCCCAATGCTGAAAAAAAGGCAGCCGTTGTCATCGCTCGACTTAACTACCAGCAAGATGGCGGACGATCGAAACGTTCATCGCGTGCCACACATCTAGAGACCCTTCTTTGACGACAGCTGGCTGTTCCGGCACAGCCAGCTGTCGTCAAAAAAGGGTCTCTAGATGTGTGGCACGCGATGAACGTTTCGATCGTCCGCCATCTTGCTGGTAGTTAATTCGAGCGATGGCAACGGCTGCCCTTTTTTCAGCATTAGGACAGGGTTCCCTACTAGCAATTTTGCTCGGGCCGTCATCGGCTGGCTGCATGGCCGGTGGTAGCCCGAGCAAAATTGCTAGTAGGGTTGTGCCTCAAAGGGTTAACGGATTCTTATTTCCGACCTTATTTAGAATATTTTTTTCAATTTACACTGCCCACTTATCTCTGATAGATAAAGAATTAAAGCCCGTTACCACCTTTTTGGGAATCACTATATGCATATTTACCCACAAAAATTGATATTCACCAACTCCTTTCACACTGACATTTAACATGCTTCATTTAAAAGCAAACGCAATTTCACTCACTCAAAGCTGTTTTCAAAACAATTCCCTAAACGCGCGAAAAGAAAAATCTTCCACGCTCGCTACTTCCGCAAACAATTAAACTTTACTCCAAGGTTTCCTGTTGAACACTAAAATAACCTGCAACTTCATTCGAAGCTCACTAATTGTTAAAAGCTCATTTGCGAACTCAACGGATACGAGAACGCTGGCAGAGAATTCGCCGCCTCGCAAAAGAGAAATAATTAAATACTTTTCCATATTAAGAAAGGGGGGGGGGAGGGAGAGTAATTAGTTGTGTAATTAAATGTGGCAACGCACGTGAATTTTGAAGCTGTCTGAAATAAAACACATTCTTCATTCCTGGGGTCGAGATTTTGTTAAAATGAGCACCGCAGGAACAAAGGTCACAGATGAGTGAGTTAAATTGAGAGAGAACCAGTTGTCTAGAGTAAATGTGAGTGAATTGAATTATCTTTTGAGTAAATTTTATGAGTTTTCGTGCTCCTCGGGCGATAGAGACAAGATAATTTTCATTATTAGACATCGCTGTACTTTCGCCCATGAGGAAAAAAAAAAGCAAGAAAGCTAAATCATGACAAAAGAATCGATTATAAAACACTTTAAAACACAACAGTCTTACTTTTTTAACTCGCTTTTATTAGTTTCACCTGTATGTTTGTTTGTTTGTTTGTAACCGACTCCTTTGAACTTGATTTTGACCCACTTTAAACGGTCAGATTTAATTTAAACTTTGTAGATTTATGAAGGACCGATGACAATACAATAATTTGATAAGTTTATCCCATTATCCTGATTAGGATCATCAGGATTAGTCATTTTGTTAGAGATCCTTTGCGTGAGAGCGAGACAGATGGAGCGAGCTCGCGGTCTTCGCATGCGTGCCATTTCGGCACTCGGCTCAGCACAATGGAGTAGAACTTCTCTCGTTATTGGTAACTGTATTCAATAGTATGTTTGGGTATTTACTTTTTTGAAATCGAGATATCAAATCTAAACATTTTATCTCAATATTGTTACATGGATGTTTGTGTTTGTTGTAGTCGTTATGAAACTTGTTTGTTGATTAGAGACCTATTTTTCCTCAGTGAGGAAGGTAGCATTTAACTGCAGGTTAATTAATACTTTGGTGCACAGCAGGGGCGTAGTAAGAGGGAGGGCTGAGGGGACTGCTGCCCCCCTCCCCCCCGAAATGGGACCCTTTACTTGTTTTTAGTGCGGAAGGTAGCATTTAACTGCAGGTTAATTAATACTTTGGTGCACAGCACAGTGAAAATAAATTATCTCTTTGTAATTTCCAACTTAGTGTTCCTTAGTGTCTTATGAGAGATATCGAAAATTTAAAAAATATAAGTTTTAAATAAATATAGTTTAAAAAAACTAAGAAACACGCTATAGTGATAAATCGAACTAACTAAAAAGTGGAAAAATAATTCTTAATATAGGAATAAATTATGAACGAAAAATAGTATTATTGTGAAAAAAGCGCCATATATCAGTTCTTGAGAATATTCGATCGGTACGATTAGTACCAAAATGATACAAAAAATATAGCACAAAGCGCTCCACACTTTTTTCACAATAATACTATTTTTCGTTCATTAATTTATTTCTATATTAAGAATTATTTTTCACTTTTTATTAGTTCAATTTATCACTAAAGCGTGTTTTTTAGTTTTTTTTTTAAACTACATTAATTTTATTTTTTTTGTCTTTCTGCGACAAATTTGCTAATGCACACTCTCAAAAATTGTTTCCTGAAATCACGGAAACTTTACTGTAAGCAGTGTTGCCGGGTTATCTCTTATTGACGAATATATAAATAACGAGAAGTCAAAGCCCGTGGTGGAGGCAATTACAACGGGCACTAGAAAAAACATCTGATGAAAATATGCCTACACTCAATATACAGTGAAACCTCTCCGAGTGGACCCCCCCCCCTCTAAACCACCTCCAAGTAACCGTAAGGCGCTAAAATCCCCTTCTGTTTTGGAAGAATGACTACCACAATCGTTAATCAATACTCTTTTGATCAAATATTAACAGTACGAAAGCTCCACGTAGCGCTGTACGACGTGGCCACACCTCTTATTAGATGGAGCAATGAGGAGCTATGATATATCCGGTTTTGACCTATGTTGCTCTCATTTGCTTGAGACTGCTTTCATTAAATTCTTGTGCAAATATATTTTTACCATTTTCTACCTTGCAGTATGATAGGTATTAGTATACAGCGAAACCTCTCCGAGTGGCCACCCCTCTAAACGGCCAATTTTTCATGGCACGGATTTTTAGACTCATAGACCTTATGTTAAAATAGCCTACCTCTATCAGCGGCCACGCGAACCCCTCTAAACGGCCGTCGAGTGGGATCGCCCATCTCATTTTTCGAGAAATTCTACTCACTCCATGCTTTAAATTTGAGCGGAAAAACTCAAGGTCAGGAGTCTGGCGAAGGTAAGCGTATTTTAAATCCTTTTAATCAAATGTAAAATTAATTTGAGGTTGATTTAAATTAACTAAACAGTATGTTTGTGTATATAAACGTTTTTGCAAATGAATTTTTGTGCCTTGCGGCGCTAATTCCGTCCCTGACCAGGAATTTCCCGATGTTTGTAGTGGCAAGCAAGCTAAACTTTCAACACAAGCGACTTTAGGAAAAATCGATGAAATTATCGAAAATTCCGACGCGGTTACAAACGAATCGGTTAGACATCTGTTTTTTAAAGTAAAAAACGAACTTGAAAAAATGGTTGTTTCAGAGAAAAGTAACAACTTAAAACAGACACAAATTGTATCCTTTTTCCAAAAAATGCAAGAAAGCATTAAACAAAGTACTATTTTCTCTTAATATAAGTTTAACTATCATTTTAAATAAGGAATATGAATCAGACTTGTTTAAATTACGCATTATAGCAATTGTCTTGAAATAATAAATAAAACCCTTCCGAGCGGCCACCTCCTCTGAGCGGCCAAATATTCTCGGTATGGTGGGATAGCCGCTTAGAGAGGTTTCACTGTATTTAATCTTCGTCCACCTAAAATAAATAACTTAATATTCAATTTTTTTTATGTACCCAAATCGAATTTAATACTCTGGAAACGCGCGGAAACTTTTCGAATTTGGAAGATTTCATTTTGTGTAAACATACCCTCTTACATATTAATGCTTCATGCAGACGACATGGAAAAAAAATTAAACTATATTAACTGGAAAAACTATTTGAAACGAACTGAAATCGCAGCATTCCCTTCAAAGCCTGATGACCGTGACTTCAAATATGACGTCGTTCTCACTTGCAAAGCCTAATTTTGTCACTCAAATGATTAACATTTTTGACTCTCGAAAATAAAACGGAGCTGAAAACAGCGAAAAATCGCTTAAAAATGGGGGAACTGGTGGATTTTCAAAATTTTAAAGTAGCGCTGATTGTTTTCTATATTTTTATACACGATTATGAGCCAGACTGTATGCCTTGTTTGCAGATACGGGGGTGCACCAACGAGAAAGTAGATCTACTTTGCACCCCATACATAGAACATTTTCTGTCTGCCTGGGCTTAAGTCAAGAAGTTTTAAAGTCTGAAGACAGTGATCAAGTTCTGAGATCTGCGGCATATGAAACTATAAATAATCTCTATCCCGGTACGTGTTGGCTCTAGTTTTTGGCACTAGTCTAGTAGTTGGCACTAGTAGAGCTCTGAGTTTTTACGGATGGCTCTAGAACTGTAGATGGTATTAATGCCGGTGACGGAGTCTTCTGTGAGATATTTTCATTTTTTTCTCCTGTCGGTACTCATATGTCAGCATTCGACGGTGAAATCTTTGCCAACCGTTTGGCACTTTCTCAATTATTGTGCCGCCTGGAGCATTTCTCCAAAGTGGTGGATCTAGGAATGGACGCGAGACGAAAAATAGGAGTCTTCCGTCTCGAAAAATAGCCTAAAAGCTTTGTCTCGTCTCGCAAAAATCCCTATATCGTAATGTTAAAAGTGTGTGTCTCGTCCCGCAAAAAAGCTGTAAATCTCTGTCTCCTCTCGCAAAAAAGTCGTCTCGCGTCCATCCCTAGGTGGATCCTCTCAGATTCTAGAGCAGCTCTAGCGGCCTTAGATTCTCCTAAGCCCTTTCGTCCCAAGATCATCGATGACTGTATCAATTTACTTGTTTGTTTGTCTGGTCACCCTAAAACAGTTGTCTTGCAGTGTATACCAGCCCTCTGCGGTATCGAAGGGAATGAGTCTGCTGACTATTTGGCTAAATAAGGAGCTTCTATTTTACAGCGGAATAAGAAAGATCTGCCTTACAACCCCACAAAGAAAATAATTAAAAGGAAGCTAATTAACTCCTTTTCCCAGGATCTTACCGACAGAAATCGACATAAGTACTGGCTTGACCTTTTGCTTACTATTTCCGAGTGGCCTAGAGATAAGGTAGTGGCTCTCTTGCGGCTATACTCTGGCCACGGCTGTCTTAGAAAACATCTACACAAGATCAAGTTGGCTCCTGACCCTTTTTGCCAGCTACGTGACTCCAAAGTTGAATGGACATGCATCATCTTGGTTCCTGCCATGCTCTTACCCTCAGTTTCCCTCTGGGAACGTTACTGGATAGCCAGAATAAAGTTCATGGATTACTGATTTCTATTTTACTTATGGTTTTTTTTTTGTATTTAGATATAAGTTTTCCTGTACAGTTGCCATTGGAAAAAAATAAATAAATACATTATGAAAAATTTCAAGCGGATCGTCCAGACGGAGTAGATGTTATTACGCTTTTTGTACTTTTTAATCTTTTAGAACTTTTTAATCTTCTTGGAATAATGACGGCAAAAGTTTTATCTCGGAATTGATAGAGAAGAAGTTTCCGTGCGTTTCCAGAAGAGCATGAAATTCGATTTGAGTATATATAATAGAAATGGAACATGAAGTTATTTGTTTTAGGTGGACGAAGATTCAATATATTGAGTGTAGACATATTTTCGTGAAATGTTTTTCGTAGCGCCCGTTGTAATTGCCTCCACAACGGGCTTTGACTTTGATATAGAATAACAGACTCCCTTTTCCCTGTAAATGAGATAGAGTCTAAAATTTTCATTCGGGCTATCTGCTTTTTTTTTGTAGGTGGGGGGGGGGGGGGGTCAGGTTCAGCGCCGGCGCAAGGTTATCCGGCGCCAGCCTGCAAAAAAAGCTAAAACCGCCCCCCCCCTCCGTTTTTTTTTACAGGAGAAATAAGTTTTGAAGAAAGCATTTGCCACCCCCCCCCCCAAAAAAAAAAAAAATTATAATAATAATAAATTTATTTATCGGGAAAAATTAATTTTTCTGCATTTCATATTTACAAACTTTTCTATAATTTCTTTTGTATATATGACTTATTGGCAGATTTCATTTTCAATTGCAATCAAAGCTAGATTTATTAGTCTTTCCTGAGATATATTTGACCGTAAATACGTCTTGATCAATTTTAATTTTGAGAATGATCTTTCGCTACTAGCTACACTAACAGGATTGCTGAGTAGTATTCTCAATATTATATTCAAGTTCGGGAAGCACAATTTATTTGACACAATTAAGTTCAGAATATCCAATGGGTTATTCATACCGGCTGTAAAAATGTCTTTGGAAGCTACTAGTTTGTCAAAAATTTCTTCTGCGTTAATATTTTTACTATCACGATATTGTAACTGCCGGGTGGCTGGGTACGCGTTAGAGCTGGTTTTCATATTTTAGAGGGAAAAAGGCTTATTTTATCCAACTACCCTTTTATGTGAGTTTTCTTTCATATTCACCTCAACAGCCCTTAATCGAAAACGAATCTTGAGGTTCGTAATATTCCTTCTTTAGTTAAGGGTATTTATTCCTATGTACAATAATTTCGTTAAAAGCGAAATTCTCGCTTTTAAGATAACAATTTTTCTAAATTACTGCATTTTATTTTCAAATCTGCATTATCGATTTCCGATAAGTTACACAAGAAACTAAAATCATCGCAGTGATTTTTCATTGCGTCAAATATTTCATTTAATGATGTCCAAGCTATCTCCAAAATTCTAAAAAAAGACATTTGTCCTAAATTTCTCTTCTGGAGATTGAGGGGATTCGTCAGCATGTTTGTAATTGAAGTGACATTTCTTTTTCCTTCGTCGGATTTCTTCAACAGTTTTAAAATGGGGCTCGCCATCCACTTCTTCACTAATTTCTTTGGCTTTCTCAAGAATATTTTTGTAATTGACGTCACTTCTATGTTCTTGAATGAATCATTTTAAGTTACTTATTGCCTGTAAGGTTAGTGTGTACAGTAGCCTGTGTGCACACTAGAATGTCATGATCTTCAAACCCTTTTCTTGCAATTGTTTGCTGACAGGATTAATTCTGTTAAGCAAATCGTGCCAAAGTATCAGGAACAAATAAATTTATAATCCTTGATTTTGGCGCACAAACTTCGTGCTTCGTCTTGCACTTCTTTTGAAAAGCATTCACCTTCGGATATTTCAAAAAGAGCGTCATAGCTTTCTCCTAGTTGATATCTTAAAGGTCAAATGGCTTCAATTTTATTTTCCCATCGAGTGTTTGAGAGAGTTTCAATGTTAAACAGGAAATGTTTTTCAAAAGAACTGCCCATCGTTCAGTGGCGGCCTGTGGTCAAAACTGTTAGTGCAGCCGGAAGCATATGAGCTCCCCCCCCCCCCACACCCCTCCTCCCCACAGGAATGGAAAATCTTTGTTACTGAATTCGAAAACGGATTAAGCCCTCACCGAGGAAAAAGAAATTTCATAAAAAATGCAAGAGATCCTATTTTACTTCCATAAAATTTACATAAATTTCAACCAGCCGCTCTTATCCTCAAAATTGCATTCATCCGTGTCTGATTCGAAGTTTCCTTAGAATTTTCTTTTGTAACGATAACTTGAGAAGAAAAGAAAAAAAGAAAACTTACTTATTTTTTATAAGTCAAATCAATCCTCCTTTCTTTTAAACATGCGAATCGGTCAGTGATGTCCCCATAAAAAAGCATTGATTTAATTCAGATATCAATAATTTTAAAAGCTCTTTAAAATTTCCCATGTTTAAAGAATTTTCTCGCTCGCCATGTCCTCAAATGCCAGTTCTTGCTTACTTAAAAACAATACTGCTTTGATGGATAATTGTCCATTCATAAGCGTCTATCCAGGCTTACCTCTTGATAAATTCAGCAATATAAAGTCGAGAGTTTTCCAAACACATATTCTCCGTACCCCTCCCTCACTTCTCGTCGAGCCCAATCAGTCAGTCGAGTTCTCAAGTTCAGCCGCCGTTAGAAAATCGTTCATCAGCTGTATCAGCTGCACACTCCCTATCCCGGAGAGCTGCTTACGTAGTCATTGTCATGGCAACGGTGCTGCCAATTTCTTGATTGGCTATGAGGGCTGTACCGAGGCCTCCGAGAGAGGTGAAAGATTCTTTCTCCTCTCTCAGAGGCCTCGGCTGTACCAAGACTCACAGTTGAATTGCGGGAAGATTAAAGGGCTTTTTTCTGAATGAGCGATCCGGCAGTTACTACAACACGTTGTTTTTTATTTTTGTTTTAGATTTTTTTAAAATTTATCATAGAAATTCCATAATTCTAATCTGAATTTAAGAAAGTTAGTAGAATAAATTATTTTAAAGTATGTGTTGATAATTTCAAGTGCAGCCCGGCTGTACTTGCTGTATCCCACGAGCCGCAACTGCCATCGTTTAGGAGAAGAAGCAAATAAATTATGTAATTCTTGAATTGTCGAAAAAAAACTGCATTCATTTTTGCTGCATTGTTAATCATTAAATTTAAGCTATGAGCGGAACAAGGAACATAAAAAGCACAAGGATTTATTTTTAGGATATTATTTGAAGACCATTTTTCTTCCCTTTCATATTTTGCCTCGTTATCATATCCCTGGCCTCTCGTATCATCTAGAGGAATGTTCCACATTTTCAACATTTTCATTACTGTCTCACATAGGCCGCTACCTGTAGAATCATCAACTTTAATAAAGCCTAAAAAATGCTCCTTGATTTCAGCCCCTCCATCAATGCAGACGACAAAAGGTATGATGACACTCATCTGTTCAGTTTTGCTAACATCAGGTAAATAGATCAAAATTATAGAATAGTACTTGGCTTTTCGAAGAGATAGTAAGATTTTCTCTGTTATACTACTGCCAATAATTTGCAACATTTCATTTTGACTACATTTGCTTGATGATAGAATGAACTTTACTGTTGCTACCTTTAGGTCGTAATGCTCTTTCTACGTGAAATTCCATAACTGGGTCGAACTTTGCAAACAATTCCACTAATTTTAAGAAGTTTCCGTTGTCTTTTTGGTACAGCCCATCAGATGAGCCTCGAAAGGCTAAATTCTGACTGCCAAGAAATTTTGTGATCTCAATCAGTCTTCCTAATACATTTGACCAATGCTTTTTTTCATTTTCATAGATATCTTGTATTTCGGAAATTAATTGTTTTATTTTTTAAATTTTTCTCCTCAAGATCTTTTCATTTTAAGAAATGCAGCGAGGGGGGGGGGATGTACCCTATGGCCGCCCCTGCTTTTACATATAGTAATACATGTTTCTAAAAGTTTTTACTTCCCTTTTACATATAGTAATATACAAAACCATACCCAGGGGGTTGGTCCTATGGATCCGGACCCTGCCCCTCCCCGAAATTATCACATTATATATTTATCCCATATGTGCGTGTGTGTGGGAGAGAGAGAGAGAGAGTATTTATATATAAAATGATGATATTCAATCAAACAGACCTTCCCCCTCTCCCCACCCCCCCTAAAAAATGTCGGACCCCCTCCAAAATTATTTTCTGGGTACGGCCCTGGTAATATATGTTCCCGACTCCCCCCCCCCCTCTATCTATGGCCTTGCAACACATTTTATCAGACAAATAAACAAATTATATATACACTGCAATCCTTATTAATATAAAACATATCTTCCTAAAATCTGTCCATTTTTTAAAAGTTTTTGATTAGGGGACTATTTGGCGCCCCTCTGTGTTTGGCGCCCGCCTGCAAAGAAGGCCTTGCAGGCCCGCTTCCGCCGGCCCTGGTCAGGTTATTGTAAAAATCAGATAATCAAATTTTTGAACGAGTTATACATTTATTCTATACCAAAAATATAAATTTCAAGAAATGGTACATTCTTTTTGTGAAAGCGGTACACAGTATAGCGCCACTAACTACATCACAGCTAATTTTGTAGACAGTTGATAACTTTAGAAAATATCTAAATAGTACTTCAGAAGTGAGGCTAAGACAATTTCCTGGAATTATTTCCAAATAGCTTCCAACATAGGTTAACACAAACATTATTTCTTCAATATAACGCTGTATTTTAAGATAGTATTATTTAGGTAAGGGGTTAACTAAACTGTTGAGCATTCTGTCCTCATCTTACTATAGCAAAGCACTGTGCATATGTAGTGACTTGCTAAATCCAGTTATTTAAGTGCATACTGAAATATTTCAGAGCCGGTTCCTTTTGATGAGGATCTAAACTGTTGCTGTAAATTAGACATTCAGTTAAATGAGCTACTCTCTTCTGGAAAAAAATCCAATATTGCTTTTGGGGGTGCCTGCTTCTCACAGTAAAATGTAGATGGCAGCACCAGCACTTATGAACCATCCATGAACCAGAACTTTGACGTCATATAGTATTTACATTTTTCCAACTCTGTATGTTCTAAGGAACAGTTGATAGTGGCACGTTATTATATGTGTATGTGCTTGTGCATATAATTTAATTACCCAATACTGAAACTATTGCTTTATCTATATCATTGCTAATCTGCTACTTCCTGCACCCTATTCCATAGATAGGAAATTTTACTATTTTCTTATTCGGTGTCTGACGAGTGATTTGCAACGTTCGGAATGTGACATCACAACTACATAGTCTTACACTGTGAGGTCACTTAAAAACAAGAATGTTGCCTAAATAAGGCATAGAGTTCGTGAAACTGGAATTGAAAAAGTAAAGTAAAATTATTTTAGCCTGAAAGTGTTATGGGAACTAATTCGATTTTTGTTCTGGATTACGCTTAAGCGCGCGAATTGGAACACTGTGGCATGACATCAAAAATTCCCCAGACCTCATTTTTAATTAAAATCCTTCCAATCTGCTTGAAACATATTTTTAGTTAGCGAATTTCCTGTTATTTAAAAGTGAAAACCTTCTTTCACTTAAATACCACCCTGTTCCGTTATACCTTTTCAAACGAGCAGAAAATTTTGCCCCGAAACGAGGAACGTTTTATAAACAGATTCATGTGTGTTGCCACATTTAATTACATAACTAATTACGCTCTCCGCAGAACGGAAAAATGTCAAGTTCTTTCTCCTTTTGTCTGAGGTTCTCCACGAATTAGTGCGCCGCAGGTGCGTTTCTAGGTTTTAGCTCTTGGCGAGATTTAAGTGAATTCACGCGTTACCTTGTTCTACAAGGGACTAACTATTCGAGTAGAGTAACACCTGCGTAATATCTCTTGGTTTCGAAAATTGTTTCAGCATTCTTTAACCCCTTATGAGCTAAGTGAATGATGAATTTAAAAAAAATATATATCAGTTTGAAATATCTACTTTGTGAAAATGGCAGTCTATTTTGTTAAAAGACAGTATGCACCAAAAAGCAACGGAGTTAAAATGTTATAAACAGAACTAATTTTTCCTTTATTCTACAGAATTACGGAAAATTGCATTTCTCCTATTAGAATTTTTTTTTAGCACTTCAGTGCTATTAATTTCAGACATAGATTTTCGTCTATACGGAGAAACGGCGAATCACTTTTGAAGGGTTGCCAGAAAATGGCGGGATAGTGAAATGTCAAAAATTGCCAAGGTTTACCATTTTCGGCGATTTAGCGTCAAGTCTGGTGACACAAAAAATTACTCCCCAAAACTGAACCCAGCTTGGCGCTATCTTGCACATTTGGCAAGGAATCGCTAAACATTACTGTTCATATAATTTACGTCTGTGTGGTTGTCTATATTCGTGTAAATACAGGTGAATTATAGTTAGATTATGCCTGATGAAGATTGCAAGAGAGTTTCGGCAGGCGATTTTAGTGTAGCTTTTAATTCCGAAGAAGTGTTTAACATTTTGAGGCGCGACCCTTTCCCATTGCTTGAAAAAAGGGCAGCCGTTGTCATCGCTCGACTTAACTACCGGCAAGATGGCGGACGATCGAAACGTTCATCGCGTGCCGCAGATCTAGAGACCCTTTTTTGACGACAGCTGGCTGTGCGCGCACAGCCAGCTGTCGTCAAAAAGGGTCTCTAAAAGGTCGTCAAAAAGGGTCTCTAAAAGGTCGTCAAAAAGGGTCTCTAAAAGGTCGTCAAAAAGGATCTCTAAAGGGTCCCCCCCTAAAATATTCATATTTTAATGCTGTTCAAGCTATTTTGCTTTTTGAAACCTTCGCATGCGTGGCTACATTTCCACGCAGCCCATCACTTGCAGGAATAGCAGTAACGCTTGCAGATTATCCGAAACTGCACATTCGCAAATACGTATCGCTCCTACCACAGAAAAAGCCCATTAATGTCGAAAAGCTCGGAATCATTTGGAGAGTTTTAGGGCCGTAGATGATACTTAACTTCTATATTACTGTAAAATACAGCAAAAGCGCTCCCTCTAATAAAAGCTCTCCCCTGCTTTTCTCGTGCATTTCGTTTGCTATTAAAATACCGAATAAACGCTCCTTTAAGGTGGATTCATACTGGACGTTCCGTGCTGCTCAGACTTCGCTCTGCCCCACCGTTCTTTTCCGTTTTGACACTTTGGCTGCCGCGCGCGAGCTTGCTGCCCCGCAGTAAATGCACCAATGAAATCAAGCCATATGCCAGCACAGTGTGACGTCATAACAACGTTCTCCGCTTTGCTTCGCTGAGTGACATCATCGCAGCGTCTTAGCGGTACGGAGAAGACAGTATGAGTCCAGCTTTACTTGAAGATAGAGGGGTCGCTTGAACGGTATATATTTCCAATTTTTACCGTTTATCCGCCCCCATAGATCGCGATTTTCCTTGAAGATTTGGGGGGGGGGCGCTTTTGTGGTATTTTATGGTAATTCATGATTTTAAAAAACTGAAAAAAAAAGAAGAACATTAATTTAGCTTTATTTTTGATTCTGTTTGGTGCTACAGATTGGACTTTTTCTGAAATTACAAGTAAGTACGTTTAAAACACTATTCAGGCTTGAGTAACTCGGTGATGCTCTATTTCATTTTAACCCTTTGAGGCGCAACCCTTTCCCAATGCTGAAAAAAGGGCAGTCGTTGCCATCGCTCGACTTAACTACCAGCAAGATGGCGGACGAACGAAACGTTCATCGCGTGCCACAGCCAGCTGCGTCAAAAAAGGGTCTCTAGATCTGTGGCACGCGATGAACGTTTCGTTCGTCCGCCATCTTGCTGGTAGTTAAGTCGAGCGATGGCAACGACTGCCCTTTTTTCAGCATTGGGCAATCTGTCTAGCCGTTCTCGCATTCTTCCATTTCTCAGCAGATGTCAGTGCTGTTGAAAATAATCGTGATCATTTTTTTACGGGAAATGACATGCTAAAAATTAAGGATTTTCGTTGAGCTATGTCACCCGCAATTATTTTTATAGAAATCCAATATATTCTTCGTGACTGGCAACAGTCAAAACGTCAGAGTTTGGTGTTCCCAGAGCGGGATCACTGCGCCTTAAAGGGTTAAATTAAAATCCTTCCGATCTGCTAGCAACATCAATTTCAATAATTCCTGTGTTGTTTAAATTAAAAAGTTTCTCTGTGTTTTAATTCGCCGTATTACGTGACCTTTTCAAATCAGCAGAAACGTTTGCATCGGGACGAAAAATGTTTTATTGCAGGTATTAGCTACGAAATTCGAGCGTGTTGCCACATTTAATTACACAGCTAATTACTCTCTGCAGAATAGAAAAATGTTGAACTCTTCCTCTTTCGCCTGAGGTTCTCCTCGAATTTGCACCTGCTAGTATGCCTGCAAGTGAGCTTTTAGCGATTAGCAAGATCTTAAAGAATTCTTCTACTACTTTGTTGTAAGCAAAAGTGTATGATTAAAGGTTTTTTTTTAAAAAATCTTGACGCAATAGACGTTTAAAAGCTACCGAACAAAAATGTTTCAAGCTGAAAGAAATTTTCTCTATATTTCTCACATAAAACAGCAAATTAGCTCTTCTCTCTTTTAAGAACTCTTTCTTTCTTGGGCTGTGTCCGTTCCATTCCATCCCTAGTGCAAATGGAGGTGGAAATCTTTGGTGGAGCATATTATATCAAAAGCGAAAATCACGCCATTTGAAGCAGTTTCACTCTCGCCAAATCGCTCTAAGATAGCACATGGTGTGCCGAATGGTAGCTCAAGCGTCAAACTTTGCGCACTGCATCTCTGTGACTACTTATTGCTCTGAGACAGATTGAAGTTTGTTTCTTGCTACTGTTAACCCTTTGAGGCGCAACCCTTTCCCAATGCTGAAAAAAGGGCAGCCGTTGCCATCGCTCCACTTAACTACCAGCAAGATGGCGGACGATCGAAACGTTCATCGCGTGCCACAGATCTAGAGACCTTTTTTGACGCAGCTGGCTGTGCTCGCGCACAGCCAGCTGCGTCAAAAAAGGTCTCTAGATCTGTGGCACGCGATGAACGTTTCGATCGTCCGCCATCTTGCTGGTAGTTAAGTGGAGCGATGGCAACGGCTGCCCTTTTTTCAGCATTGGGCAATCTATCCGGATGTTCTCGCATTCTTCCATTTTTCAGCAGATGTCAGTGCTGTTAAAAAGAATCGTGGCCATTTTTTGACGGGAAATGACGTGCTAAAACTAAAGGATTCTCGTGGAGCTATGTCACCCGCAACTATTTTTATAGAAATCAAATCGATTCTTCGTGACTGGCAGCATTCAAAACGCCAGAGTTTGGTGTTCCCAGAGCGGGATCACTGCGCCTTAAAGGGTTAAGGCAAAGCTACGCGAGGGCTATCTGCATAGGATGGGGAGTGCCTTGGCCTGGAGGATTTTCTAAGGGGTTCTAACGCGTATTCACGTTACATCTGGGGAAAACTGACCAAAACTCTAGGCCATTAATCAACCACCGCGCGATAGGCCCGGCCAGAACGCTGGACATTCACAGCCGCCTACCATTTTGAGTATCATATACACTCGGCCATGGTGGGTAAGACAAATTGAAGTCTTTTCAAGTAATGCTTTATTTCTTATAATTTATGATGCTGTATCAAACGGGGAATTTGCACACTCCAAAATACACAAAAATCGAACCATTTCTAATCTCCTACCTAAGATTCTGAAAAAAAATTCTGAAATCTTCTTTGACTGAACAATTTCAATATCATGTTTACACATTAATACTTTTCCTTCCCTAAGTGTAAAGTTTACCCGTATTAGTTGGGGTAAAACCCCCCGCATTTCCCAACTCTAACCGTGAATGTAAAGAAATAAATAAGGTGCTTCAGTTGTATGGTGCATTTGAAATGGTCCGTGAAAAAAATTGGCGGATGATATACAAGAAGATGACCACACCTGAAATAGAAGAAACGAAATAACTGGCGTGACGTATTTCTTTCTTTTCGAAAACGTGCATTTTTGAAAATAGCTCCTTTCTTTTGAGAGTGCAGAAGATCCGTTTATAATAAGGTTGCTTAGAAAGAGAAAGAAATAAAAAACAGCTCATTAACAAAATTTAATGAGCAATTTTATAGGCAATTAATAAGTATTCTTTCCAAGACCATAAATAACTAAACTGAAGGAATGACGTATATACTGCTTCGAATGAAACTCTCTTTGGGGGGAGGGATTAACAATTGATGGGGTGTTCCTAAGCGCTTGTGAAAATCTTCTGTGGAGTGCATTACACTCGTGCATTACACATTTAAGGTTCAATAATCCTGGGCTCTTGGGAAGCACATAACATATTGTTATCTCATCCGCCAACCGTCGCGGATGTAAACAAGCTTGTCCACTCTTGTGCTTCCTTCCCTCTATCGTCTCTCTCTATGTTTTCTAGTTTACCTAAGGTAGTATTTAACTAGTGTATTACAATGCCGACCGAACGAAAGCACATGACTTTTTTGTGTCAAAAACTCAAAAAATATCTTGATAATCGTGAGTTATTTAGCTTAGCGATGTGAGCCAAGCTCTTATACTACACTCAGGCGTTTCAATGCTTCTCCTCCTAAACCGCTCGAATTGATTTAGTTCAAATTTGGCATGGCTATAGGTACCAATGGTGGCAAGGTATAAATCTGAAATCAAACCAATCGGGTTGACCACGGAAGAATATAATCACCGAAAAACCTGTTGCCATTAACTTTCAATGGAGATGTCAGAAGAATTATTCTATTTCTCAGTTACTCGCTCATTGAACGTATGACATTGGTCAAGGTCACGATGCTGATCACTTTAAAAAAAGAAAATCCGAAATCGGACATACCATCGAGGAGTGATCACCAAAATTCAGCTTGAGGTAGAGATAACTGCATGAAATTCACTCAGCT
Source organism: Cheiracanthium punctorium (assembly GCA_038373885.1). Taxonomy (NCBI): domain Eukaryota; kingdom Metazoa; phylum Arthropoda; class Arachnida; order Araneae; family Cheiracanthiidae; genus Cheiracanthium; species Cheiracanthium punctorium. Next base: position 105,844 of record JAWZYV010017372.1, read on the forward strand.
CAACATTGCATGCGGTATACGCCATGCGGATAGTTCGATAATCCGGAAGCTGCCTGGTCCTGTGAGTATCGCATTATCGAGATTGTACTGTTCTTCAAATAGTGAAACATTTTAGGGCAATTTTCCAGAACTTCTGCAACATCCGAGTTTTGGTAGCATGCGGATAGTTCCCTCACAATTACGACATGCTATTCTGATAGGTGACTTAGGTGTAAGAATAGAATGAAAAAACGTTGCTCTCACTAATAAAACCAAAGAAAATTACCGTATATATCGGCGTTTAACACGCACTTCAAAAAAATTACTTCTAATTTTTTTCGTGTGCGTGTTGTACACCGAATATGAAATGCATAACATACAATATAAAATAAATTTCTTGACATATCCTAAATTTACTGATGCGTGCTATACGGCGGGATATACGGTAATTTAGTTTTAATTTAATTTGCGTTTTCAATTTGATTTGTTCAAAGTTAAACACACTGGAGCTTGGCGTGTGCGTGTTGTACACCGAATATGAAATGCATAACATACAATATAAAATAAATTTCTTGACATATCCTAAATTTACTGATGCGTGCTATACGGCGGGATATACGGTAATTTAGTTTTAATTTAATTTGCGTTTTCAATTTGATTTGTTCAAAGTTAAACACACTGGAGCTTGGCGTGTGCGTGTTGTACACCGAATATGAAATGCATAACATACAATATAAAATAAATTTCTTGACATATCCTAAATTTACTGATGCGTGCTATACGGCGGGATATACGGTAATTTAGTTTTAATTTAATTTGCGTTTTCAATTTGATTTGTTCAAAGTTAAACACACTGGAGCTTGGCGTGTGCGTGTTGTACACCTAATATGAAATGCATAACATACAATATAAAATAAATTTCTTGACATATCCTAAATTTACTGATGCGTGCTATACGGCGGGATATGCGGTAATTTAATTTTAATTTAATTTGTGTTTTCAATTTGATTTGTTCAAAGTTACACACACTGGAGCTTGGCAATGAAAATTGCTAAATGGAAATGCCTCTAACAAAAGGAAAATAGTTAAAAGAACTCAAAAAAATTATAATAACTGAACACATATTAACTACCGTTTTTTTTTTGCAGAGGGTGGGGGCAAGAACTGTTTTTATCATCTACAGCCTTTTTTTCGAAGGAATGTTACAAAAAATACGAATAAAAATGAAATTTTCGTGTTGGCTTTCTTGTTTTAAATTAATTTTAGAAAATTTCAAATTAATAAACAGGGATGAGAATCGGATCTTTGAAATTCCGCGTTTTTTTTTGTTTTTTTTTTTTTGGTGTTTTTTTCAAAAAACAAAAGGACGTGGATTATATATGTAATCATGGCCGAGCTCGGCCATTTCATATCTGCCAACTCAAGTTCATTCTCTTTGAATCCTTTTTTTGAATGAGTACTTTCCTTTAAGTATTTCTTTATTCATAACTCTTATGTATTTACAAAGTACACAAATGCCTATTTCTATTAATTAAAAAAAGATGTTTCGGATTTTAAATGCATCTGAAAGTTTGAATGCTAAGCTAAGAAATCGTCACAATTGTGAATTTAAACAGAATAATGGATCTGAATTAGACTGACTGAAAGAAAAAAGTGTCTGCATTTTTTTCCCTCTTAAGCAAAAATAAATACATTTTTTAATATTAATAAGAGTAAGAATAAAATAAGAATAAAATTAATTTTGTATTTATTTTTTCATCAAATTAAGACATGTTTGTTAATGAAACTAAACAGCAAAGAGTTATTTACTGACAGTACATTTTTTTATCTGTGTGTTTATTTTCCACAGCTATAAAAAAGGTTAAAAAAATTACTATAGGTTTATTTCATTTTATTTTCGTCTAGAGTTCTTTTCAGCATTTTTTCCTTTTTAAATTAAAAAAGTTACAAAGTGTTCAAATTTTATTTTCTGCGGTTTATAGCTGATAAGTCAGGAGCAATTGTTCCTGGCTTGTTTTATCTGTCAAGGTAATGTAAGACCAAAAAAATTCTAAAATCTTATTTCGAAAAGTATTTAGAGACATTTATGAAGGAATTTAGAATTTTAAATAATGATAGCCGATTTTTGTATTGTATTGAATATTCTCTATCTAAAATCGATTATATTATTAAATACTTATTTATGCATGAGTGCTTCGGCATTATTATTATTATTATTACTATTATTATTATATTCGGGATAAAAAGGATTGATTTGCTTTATGGTTGAAATTTAATAGTAAAAATTGGGTGACACGTGTCGAAATTTTTTAATGGTCAATCAAGCTCACGCACTTTCCTCTTTGTGCATTCTCATCAATGTAGTAACCTTTTATCTGCACATTGTACTGCTGTTTTAATTTAACAGCAACAAATGATAAAAGCAGCTTGTTCCAAAGAAAGAATCTTCCACTGATAGCAAAACACATCTACAACTGTTAAATTTGAGAGTTAATTTTAAATTAATTATTTTCATTTATGCCATTACACCTCGACGGTGCTGCATCTCAGATTCAATTAAAACCCCAACGATTTGCTTAAAATGCAATTTTAGTAAGTTCTGTTTATAATTGAAAGTATTTTTTTTTTTCGTTTAGTTAAAATCATTCGCATTCTGTTACGATTGCAAATCAGCAGAATAAGACGAGAGGTGTTTTACCGCAGAAAGCTTCGAAATTCAAACATGTTGCCATGTTTAATTACACAGCTAATTACATTCTCAGCAAAACGGAAAAATGTCATGTTCTTTCCCTTTTGCCTGAGGTTCTTCACGAAATTTGTACCGGTAGTGTGCCTGCAAGCAAGCTTTTAACAATTAGCAAGCTGTACGTGTAGAATTTTGCTTCTAGACACACCAAATGATGAAGATCTCTTGGATTTCAAATTATTAAGACGGGATTTAACGCTATATAAGTACAGATAAAATAATTAAAGCATAGTAAAATAACGCACATAACAATTACTAATAAAAACAAATGTTTTGTCTTGTATTTGTAAGTGTTTTTATGTTTTACGTTGTTGTTCCTGTTATTTTTCTGTTTTCTATTTTTTTTGCATGTTTCTATTTCGTACTAGATTTATTTATTTATTTATTCATTTATTCTAAAATAAACGCCCATAAACATGACATTACTCACGTAAAACAACACTCATAAAACGTATTTATAGGTACTTAAAAAAGTACTATAAAAGTACTTATAGTACACATAAAAGCAACATTGCACACGTAAAATTACACACATAAAAAGTACTTATAAAAAATTTGTGGTGCCCTGTATATAAGTGTTTTTATGTTTTTCGTTGTTGTTGTTCCTGCTGCTGTTCCATTTTCTTTTATTTATTTATTCATTTATTCTATATTTGATTTGATTTTTATTCTATATTTTATCTTTATTTATCCTCCCCCCCTCCTTTCTCTTATTCTCCCTGGTTTCTTGCTTTTTCCTTCCTGCGACTGGCAACTCGCGCTTTGATTTTGCTTCCTGTTTACTTTTTTCAGTCCCCTGCCCCATTCTGCGAATGGACTTCTAGACTTCTATTGATGCTAAAGAAGATCGAAATTTTTAAAAATTGAAACACGTGTACAGTTAGGTAGTTTGATCAGTACCTTCTATGGGTGTTATTTTGCAAATTTTTCATTATTTTATCTTTTAAACACCAGTTTCGAGTGGTTTTTTTGTTATTTTGTTACTATAAGTACGGATTAAAAAAAATATGTATGCCAACTTGAAAGCAATTTTAGATGTTCTATTAAGACAGAATGTTCTAATTAGGATTTGTGAATACTAATATAAAAATGATTTATCTTATTTATGCCATAGAGTTGAAAGTTTGTAGTATGCCTTATCATAAGCTGTATTATATACTGTAATGAACGATTAATCTGAATCAGTTAAGAAACTCTTGGAAAAATTCTTAAAAATAGAATATTTTACAAATTGTGTCGCTCTTTGAAAAATTTTCCTGCGTAGGTTGGCGTTTAAGAGTTTTTATCTGAAAATTTCATAAAAGGTTTAGAGTTTACGTTTATTATACTTGTATTTTTTTTTTTTTTGTTTATGATGCTATTTGTTTAATTTGGTTTTGCGTTCAAAGGGCTGTGAAAGCGATTTTGTTTTCTTCAAACTATAGCCTTAAATTTTTGTGTTGAAAAATGCTTTAGAATAAATGCGTTCATCAATATTTAAATACCTTGTTTCAAAGCAGTCCATTTTCTGTCAGTCATGGGGGGAATGCAGGATTTAGAAAAAATCAATTGCAATTAATGTTTGACCAATAAAAATTTTTAGTCAATGATTAATGATATCGTTAATTGTCCTTACTGTCTAAACATTTTCAGTCTTAAATCGTTGATTGTTATTAAATACTAATATAATAAAAAACTCAGCTGTTCGAGCCTTGTCAGGGGGAGACCCCCCCTGACCCCCCCTAATTTTTTACTTTCATTATTGCCATATTCAAACGATATTAATTGACTTATGTCATTTTATCTCTCATCTTTCTTGTATTTCGCCTGGTAACCCTATGTTGAAATTTTTATGCTTGTAACCTATTTATAGAAAAATACATGTGCTGCATATTCTACAGCGAGAGGAGTTCACCCTCCCAAGCACTGGCCAAGCCGGGTGCTGTTTCACTTTCCCATGTTCTGACGGGAACGGAGTTTAGTGACTAGGCCACCGCGGGACTCGCGGCATGGATGTTAACTTGTCCGTCTCTTGATAGGAGGGGGGACGCTGGCAGCCCCCCCCATAATAAAATGGCCACAATACATTCGGGCAGTTGTAGTGGACAATGCCTAATCGGCAGGTATCCGCCCGTTGAAAAGAAAAAAAAAGAGGCAAGGTTTATTATTAACTAAAAGAAAAAACCCTTTGTGGCGGCAATTACAACGGACGCTAGAAAAAACAATTGACGAAAGTATGTCTACACTCAACATATTTAATCTTCGTCCACCTAAAATAAATAACTTCATATTCAATTTTTTATTATAGACCCAAATCGAATTTCATGCTCTTCTGAAAATGCGCTGAAAATTTTCGCATTCGAACAATTTCGTTTTGTGTACTCAGCACTTCTTATATTACGCAGACGATTATTTTAATGAAAAGAAAAATTATACCATGTTACCTGGAAAATCTGTTTTAAACGAATTGGAACTCCAATTGTGTCATCATTTTCACTTGAAAAGGGTAATTTTGTTACGCAAATGATTCACTTTTTTGACTCTTGGGAATAAAATGAAGCCGAAAAGAGCGAAAAATTGCCTAAAAATGAGGGAACGAGTAGATTTTCAAATTTTTAAAGTAGCTCAGATTGTTTTGTGCACTTTTATACATGATTATGAAAAATTTCAAGCGGATCATACAAACGATGTGAATTTTACTACAGTTTTAGACCATAATTTTTAATCTGATCGGATTAATCACAGTTTAAGTTTTGATTTGAAGTGGTCGGACCGGAATTATTAGAGAGTGAGTGAGTCAGGGAACAGCGTAACTATATAGTAGGATATGGATAAAGAGCAGGGTGCATCGCCAGTGAATAAGAAAGCACAGGTCTCATCTGATCAGCACTTAAAAAATGGGGGCACCGTTTAACGTAAACTTATTAACAATTTAACGTTCTTTGCAGGTGACTCCTTGGCGAAAATTCACGACGGATCCATGTTTTCGACGTTCGATCGGGACAACGACAACGCAACCGAAAGCTGTGCCCTGAAGCACAGCGGCGGTTGGTGGTTCAACTCCTGCCTGGCTTCCAACCTGAACGGACTGTACCACGACAGTTCCGTGAAGAGTGCCGACGGCGTCCTGTGGACGTCCTGGAAAAAAGACCTCGAGTCGCTGAAGATGACGGAGATGAAGATCAGGTCGGTAGACTTCCAGACGAATTTGCTGGACATGGACGTCGAGCCTGCTTAATGACTTTTTGTGATATCGTAAAGAAGTTGTGTTCGTGTCATTGTTAGTCTGTTTTAGTGCCTATTAGTCTGTTTGTGTGCCAATTCAAATAAAATGACTTTTTTCAAATGACAATTGTGATATCGGAAAGATGTCGTGGTGGTGTCATTGTTTTTGTTGCCGTAGTGTCTTCAAGTTTGTATGTTAATTCAAATAAAATGAAACATTTTTTATAAAAAATATTTAAGCTATCCAAAAATATTGCGAGAATTAATATTTTTGAGGGGGGGGGGTGAACAGTCGAGGTACCTGAGAAAATATATAGATTTTTATAAAATAAAAATACACCTGGCACAGATACTGTACACTCCAATTTCCATAGAGTGAAAAATCACTCTTAAAGAATGAATAATATCAGATCTTTCATAGAATGAATACACGAGGGAAGTCTAGAGGTAGCACACTAGCGTATTTACAAATAGCCAGCTCATTTGCCTGAAATTTTTTTTTATTACTCTCATAAAAATATTATCATTCTTAAAAATCATAAAATTTTATTATTTTTTACAGAGCCTTGAGATTTCTTAATTTTGAGCTCGAATTTCTTGAGCTTTGTTTACACCAAATATGAAATTTCATTGCTCTGAAATAATGGGTGTAGTTGTGCCTCAAAAAATTTCATAATAATTCTTTAAACTCTTTGTTATATAAGAAACGTTAAACAATTTTGAATGATTAAAAAAATAAATAAATAGATAAAACAGTGTAATTTTCAGAATTACTGTGTTTAATTTTTATTTTCTACGTTAGTGCCAAAACTTTCTGAAGTTCGACCTACTTAATATTTCTAATTTGAGAATTTTATTTTATCGTTTCATAACTAGCAAAACGTTTTCGTTTCTTACAGTTTGTAGAACAGCTTTTGGAGAGAAATATTTTAAAGTTTTCAAATGACTGATGTAAATAATTTGCGTGAAAAAAATATTCGTAAATTAAATGACTTTTCAGTACAAAATTTATAACTTACTTGATGACTCCTGAAAGTCTAAAACTTTAAGTATTCCTTTTATGCCACATTGTTTAGGGATGAATTTGTTTTCACTTTATCAGGATCTAACTAAACTAAACATTGGTGAAACAGACACAGGAAGCCAAGGCGTGAGCTGCCCCACTACGCCTTCTCGATCATGAGCTCTGGGTTGGGGAAGCATGTACCTCGACCGAGTAGTCAGACTGACGCAGAGCCCTCGGTGTGCCATCGCCAAGTAAGCTTGGCCCTCATTTTATCGGCCCAATGAAAGGATTAAAGACTGAGCCAATCTTGACCAGCCCAAGAATCGAACCCTCGACCTAGGACACGGTAGCATAATGTGCTAACCGTTACATCACTGGGTTTCTTTATCAAGATCTATCTACTCTTACATTTTTAACCCATTTACGACTAGTGTCCCTTTTTGGGGACGGCATTTTCGCTATCAGTCGAAAACGTTATTTATTTTTCCTAGCCTTTGTTCATGAGTATTGAACCTCCACAAAATATTTTAACATGACCAAGTAGGATATTGAGATTTCAATTTTTATATGATTTTAAAAGAAAGCATCCCTTGTTTAAGAAGTTGGCATCAGAAATTTATCTATTATTGCTGGTATTAGCAAAAATCGAAGAAAGTTGCATAAATATCTGGGCACAAATGGGTTAGTCTGTAGAATTACTTTTTTGAAGTTGGCAGCACTTCTATCTGACAAGATTCACAGTGCACTAAAAGATTTTGGGTTAGAGGAGTCATCAGAAGAGCACAGGGATCTCGTGATCTCCCCAATTTTGTCATATGAGAAGAGTGGATTGAGATAATAATATTAATAAAAAAATCACCATCAAACAAGTCTTGAATGAACCACATTTAATATCTCGTAAACTAAATAAAGTAAAATATAAATATAACAGCGCAAGTATATGTATCAATGTGCAAAACATGAAGGTCAAATCACAAAGTTTTTACGATGATATCAACAAGAGGCTTTATATATCTGCATATATATATGCTTCCGATGAGACAATCTTTACAGGATATTTTTGTTTTAATCGTTCCACACTTAAAGATGTACCATAAATAATACATTGTATACAAACGGCAGTTCGTGGATTTTATGAAACAAGACTAGTTTAAAACCGCTAGAATACGTCTGTGTATGTTAAAATATCTTCAATATGGTCCCTCTTAAGTTAAGGGCGTAGATATCTTCTTCCTTTAGCTTATTCCTTCTTGGTCCTATACATGACAATGTTGAATTGCGTTCTGGAGGTAAAGGAACGAAAATAGAGACTAGATATTATCGTAAAAGAGTGCTCGCTTTTTAGACAGTGCTTCTCTCTGTAGTCACTTCTCTCCTTTTTGTTGCTTTTTCACATTGCAATATTTTAGACAAATAGGCAACAATTTCATATCTATACCATTCACATATGTACACGCGTTTTCCTTTTTTACAAAGTAAACATTTTTACACTTTTGAATAATGCAATATTTGCAATAATAAATTAAAGACAAATATGGAAAACGAAACAACACAATACAAAACGCGCAATGTACTAGATGTGTCATCACAAAACTTCTTTTTTTTCCTAATAGATGGCGCTGCTCATAAGCGATGCATTTGATTTCCTGAAATGATAGTGCCGCAACCAGGGATTACATCACCCGGGGGAAACCCTAAGTTTCGTGGCCCGAGCCGACAAACCTTAATTTTGGCGCCCCCTTTTTTGGAACCCTAACAAATTTTAACGTTTCTCAGCACGGCAGCCGGGGTACGTGCCCCGTTTGCCCCTTCTAATTACGTCCTGTGAACAGATCTTGTTCTTGAAGCATTAGAAGCGATTTTCAAAATTTAATCCGTGTCAATTCGTAGTATTTTAAGCAACCAGCATTTTAAATTCTAAATAGGATGAGTTCAGAAGGCATGACCTATTAAGAACTGTCGAAAACTGATAAAAACTCATTTCTGATCACTATAAAACAAGAAATAAATTTGAATCATGTGCTAATTGAAAAACACGATCAGAAAAACTTGTTAGAGTGTCATTGATGCATGGCAATGCAAGGCAGCATGTTTTAAAACCAGTCCAAGATACATAGAAAGCATTTGAATCTAGAAAATATTGCAAATTCTTCGTATTCACCTGACTAACCTTTAATAGATAACTAAATTTTTTCGATAGATATGACTAGAACATTACGAGCAGCATTTTATTACTTTTTGATAGTGAAATAAAAGGAAGTGTTCGATCAAAAGTTGACAAAAATGTTAAGAAAAGTTATGTAAAAAGATGGAAATTAATAATTTAATAATTAAATCCTTATTTTTTCTTTTTCTTTTGCCAAATAGAGAATGAATTTTCAAATTAAATCAAACATTAGTTTAGACACATCTATTACAATCTGTAAAGTAAAAGACAACCAAGAATTTATTATAACAATAAATAATCTTCACAGATACAGTTATAATGAAAAATAACAACTAACAATACACTTTTTTTTTAAATTTGCAAAACTTTTTTTAAAATCTGCAAGTTAAAAAATTTCAGTACTACAAATCAGAAAATAAATCTCAGTTTCAATTTAATAATTCCCGTTAGAAAATCGGAAATTATGTTTTGTTTTAAATTAAATCTATTCTTTGAAAGATCACACAGATGGGAATGCTTATTCCTTAGTTGTAAAATCTCTCAACTGATACTTGAGACGTTTAGTAATATGCTTGACCATAAAGCATTGAACCAAATTTAAGAATACTGAATTTAACTTAATTTTAATTTACCACCGATAGATGGCATTTCTTATTACATCCTTTGGTCTAAAAATTGATCGAAAAAGAAAATATGCTAATTTTGCTTTAATAAGTTAATGTTAAATGATGGTGATCCATCTTAATTCCCTAACAGATATACAAATTATACATTTTAAAAATTCTACTTTAGAATTTGCACTTATGTACTTTGTATTGTACTCTTTTTTGCTTAATTTTAATTAAAAAGTTGTGTTTTTAACCCTTTATGTACCAAAATAAAGTAACAAAAGTATGCAATTTTTTTGTCCTATAATGGCACAATAGACAATCAGTTTTTTATACAGTAAAAGAAAGAGAAATGACAAAAAGAGATAAACATTGGCAATATATCCGATGTTCTTACACAAGAATGAGTATGCCACAAACAAAAATTAAAAAGCATTAATTACGACTTTCAATTGTGCATTCGTTGTGGATATAATAGTTTTATCTCATAACGAAAGAATGGAATTTTAGTACCGCTTTTGTTGTTTTTACTCCGGCTCATTTAAAATTATGGAATTTGGTTTGGTAATAATAAAACCAATGAATACCAATAATCATAGCAAATATCAATTCAAAACACATCTGGCTTCATCAAATAAAGGTTACCAGATGAGTAGCAGCATTTTTACCAAAGGTTTCATAAAATTAAACTACGTACTGCTACAATCAAAAGTTTTAAAATATCTCTTAGATGTTGGTCAATTCCAATAAAGTGAAATGTAAACCAATTTTTGAAATTCAGGAGGTTCTGAAACTTAGTCTAAATGGCGGTTTTCAGCCTCATCTGACAACCCTGTAAAGCAAGTACTCGGCAGTGATTTTGAAAAAAAAACGCGAATGTGAATTTGAAAGTTAATAATATGTAATAATAATTTGAATATAAGTTAGTCTAACATTTTTAAAACAACTTTATCTGGAAGAAAGGCAGCTCACAACTTGAAAGTTAGTTAGCCTTTCTTGGAGAAAAGGGAGTTGGGGCAATTCATGGTACTTTCTAAACACGCCAGTACATAAAGGGTTAATCTTACTACACAAGACCTATAGACAGAAGTAAAACTAAAAAAAAAACAGTATCAAATCATTAACCAATTTCACTTTCATCATCTCAAAGGGATAGTTGCAAATCGCTTCCTTTCCAACAACACTATACACATAAATCTTTCAACAACTTTCAATGTGAAACATTTTGCCGTCTTCTCTTACAGTATCGAGAAGCACTGTCTGCCACGATAAGTTCGTCAAGCGTTCATTAAATAGAAGGACATCACATAGTGATGCCACTGTTCACAATGTAAATAAAGTTATTTTCTTCTCGGGTGAGAGGTGACTTTTTTACAATTACAAGAGATGTGGCTGGCCGAATTCTGACGCTTTTGCCGGATCTGTTACCTTCTGATCTGAAGGCACTGTTTTATGCGGTCGATGGCTCTTTGGTATTTGAAAGTCTCTTCGTCCAGATCTCGCTTACACTTCAGAATTTCCTGGAAAAACACAGAGAATCGATTAGTCATACGTAATTACAAGGAACGACAGTGAAAAAAATTCAGGTGTGGACACCACATGACTTAATTGCACAGGATATCCATTAAAGGACATACTGATTTCAAAGTTAAATATCTCAGAAACAAAGAACAATAACAGAACGCAGCACCCGGTATGTTTATTGTGTAACCTGTGAAAATTTTATACAGAAGTTTTGAAATAGTAGCTAAGTAGCTACTAACGTACAGTGGCGTACACAGACTTCCTTTAAGGATAGCAGAACTACAGACGTAATATTAATGCCTAAAGCGTTAATCTTTATGTTGAAAATTAATGTTTGATGGATTTTACGATAAAAAATCATCGACAAGGGGTATTAGAGCCCCCAAACATCACCTTGAATACGCCATCGCCAACAGATGGCGCTGAATGTCGAAATCGATTGACGATCATCATGTATAAATTCATTCTCTGTAAGCAGTCACAGAGAACCTGTGAAAATTTTATACAGAAGTTTTGAAATAGTATCTACAATAACTACTAACATACAGTGGTGTACCCAGACTTTCTTTAAGAGGAGAAGAGCTACAGACGTATTATTAATGTCTAAATAATTATTAATGTCTATCTTTATGTTGAAAATTAAAGTTTTATGCATTTTAGGATAAAAAAATCTTTGATAAGGAGTACTAGAGCCCCCAAACACCACCTTGAATACGCCATTGCTAACAGATGGCGCTGTACGTCGAAATCGATTGACGATAATCATGTATAAATTCACTCTCTGCAAGCAGTCACAGCACAACCTTTTCGAAATGCTGCATCCTTACGACAAACAGAAGTAGCTCAAACGAATAGTGAAATTTGCCATCTCAGCCGGTAATGTCCCAATAGAAATGGATTCATATGCCACACAAATCGACGATTTAAGCTCATCTACCATGTTTAGATGGTTCCGATAGACAGTTCCTTGCAATATTCTCCTCTGAAAATAGTCAGGAGGTGTCAGATAAAATACGGAGATCAATCACTGGGTGCATTCGTAAACGACAAACTTGTTGAACCAGTTTTCGTAAGAAAATTGGAATGCTTTTGTTCTGTGCTATCAGTTTCTTTTGCTTTTACGAACAACTTCATTTTATTTAGTTTTGTCGACTAGGAGGTTGTTTACAATTCGCGCATGATGTCTTTTCTTGTCAAGGACAGGTTTTAGTACATACTCAGTATAAAATCAGCAGGATTTTGAAAGAAAGAATGGCCATAATTTAAGTGCCCACATTAAAATTTAGAAATTTCAAAATAAAGTGGCATTTTTTCAAAATTATTTAACAAGAGAAGTTCAAATTTCAATGATAATGGTTTATATCAACTTGAATCTCAACACTAAAGATATGCTTTTTTGAATTTACTGAAATGAAAAATACAAGAAAATGATTGCCATTGAAAATTTCGTACATTCGTTGCAGTTTCTAGCGTATGCATGAATTTCCTCCTCGAAAAAATAATATTTGCAGCTTCAGCAAATGTAAAGTACTTTCATAAAAACGGACGCCATTTCATAACAACAACAACGTGCAGCAAGTGTATCTTCTCAACAACTAGATGAACCTGTTCCGTGTTCAGTTTACTTAGTTTGAAACTAACCGCACTCAGTTATGTATACGAACGCTATAGTTAATAAACTGAATGCATTCTATTTCGTTTACGAACACCTTAGATAGAAACTCGTTGCACGAGTGTAACTGTTTTGTCGTTTACGAATGCGGCTTTTATAGAGGCCAGTGATCACAGCGGCATCTGATAGCGATTTTTTGAATTACCATTCCGAAACTTCTGTATGACATTTTTATAGCTTTCATAGTAAATATACAGTTCGCCTTATTCCTCTATTGTCCATTGTTTTAGAGATATGTGATTTTGAAATTGGTTGTCCTTTGTTGGACACCCTGTAATTACATGGAAAAATAATCAAAAATTCTGATGTTGAAATTTGAAAGTCTCTTCGTCCAAATTTCGAATGTAACCGTTCCTTTTTAAAGTGATCATTTACTGATTGAGAAAGATCAACCATTTTTGACTGAACATTTCTATACGATTCTTAGAAGTTTGTAAAAATACTTTTGGGACACACCGTGCATGTAATTCAACTTATATGGTCTCATGTAACATATTGCCAGAAAGGTTCTTAATTTAGTATAGTTCTCATTGAGAAGCTTCTTCGAATGTGTGTCACAATACAAACTCTTTTACAAGAACTTACAATATTGTTACGAATTCTTGCGACAACCCGTTGTTCTGGGGTTTAAAATAGTTTAAAATTCGAATTCTACGAGTCAAATAGTTAAATTGTGCATTTTGTTGCATCAAAATTGGTCAGCTAGAACGCAAGAAGCGGAGTTTTGGGTTACTCTATTGGTTTGCAAAGGGTTTTCTAGAAATCTCAAGAAATTTTGGTCCTAGGACTTAGCTAACCTAACTTTTGGGGACTTATTTTTGACACCAAATTTGGCGAAATTTCGCCAAAGAATCGCCAAGCTTGGCGAAATTTCGGACATTTGGCGAGATTTTGCCAATGGGGCCTGTAAAGCTCGTTTTTCTAGGATTAGCTTTGTATTATTCATTAATATTTGTATGACGTAATTAAAATTCGCGCTTTAAGGAGAACATTCGGGAAATTTACTCTATGCTACCTATAAATAGAAGCGGGCTGACCCGGTCTAGTCAGTCTGTAGTTTGTCCGCTGACGTGCAAGCAGAGAAATTTGAGCTCTGCTTTGTAATTTTATGCGCATTTGAAGAGATCTTTCACTTATGTTTAAAAGCAGCTTTTTCAGTGCTGCGTGCAAATTCTTCATTGCTGAGTCTTGAGGGATTGTTTACGATTTCCCTCGTAAATGCCCACCGAATTATTGCTTGTGGAAGTGTTTTATTTTGTCTGAGAAATACATCATTTGTGAAAACTTCTGTACTGATTGGACTGTCATAAGCAAGCTACCGGCCGTTAGTGCCTATGAACTTTGTACAGCTGATTGTTCGACGAAGTTCTAGAAGCAATAAAGTTCGTGTTCCATACTGACAAGTGGACTCTTTACTAGAAATTTCTACACCAACTGGACTTAAGAGCGACGAACCCAGGAATCTAACAGAGTTTTCTGTAACAATAGATTGTGGTCTATGAACATCGAAGAATAAGTATTTAAAAAGCATTCTTTTGACGTTTTTTGTGTAAACAGACTTAGGGAGTTTGATTTTGGCTTCACAGACTGAAGTCTACTTACCGACATGTGTTTCGTAAGGCTATCAGCTTCTTTCTTAAGGTCTTCTTGGGTCTTTCTTAATGCATGGCATCGTTCTGTTAAGATTGTTTTTTCGTTTGATTGTTCTGAAAGCATAGAATAATCGTTATCAGTGAAGTAAAAAGACATTAGTCGTAATCCATGTACTAAAAATATATAAGTTACTCTTATTCAATTTTTCTTTTGCTTCTTTAGAAAAATAAAAATAAAAACAAAAACAAAATACTGATATCTCTTTTTTTCCGCTTGTAAAGGTGAATTAAAAATACAATATAGGTTGATTAAAAGTAAAGGCTATTTCAGTCCACCTAAGCTGTCTATGTTTGGCAATAACAGCAATAATAATGTCTTCAACAACAATAATAATGATGATACCTTTAACAGTAATAATGATGATTTAATTCACAATACACTAATAAATAAGAGAAATGAGAACAGCGAATGATGATAATTACTTTCAGAAGAAAAATTAAATTATGTTTTGAAAAAAAAAATGTATATATAATGATTAATTTTTTTGTGAAAAGTTTGAGGAATTTCATTCTACAGCACATATAATTTTCCAATTACGTTTGCATTTTTGTTACACAGATGAATTTTGTAACCTATCATCGTATTACTATTACAGTTTTGTACTTCAATATTCCATGAAAAACTAATTTATAATTTTTGAACATAACTACTTCTTTATAATACGTTATATTCATATATTCACTTACCGTGCTGATGCCTGTAAAATGCCTCCATTATTGATTCTAAGCCTGGCCAATTCGCAGAATTTTTAAGGGCAGCTAACGTACTTTCACCTCCCAGAGCTAGGAGGCTGGAGTCTACTTGCGTACTGACTGACACACTAGCTTCTGTCCGTACAATATTCATATTGTGATTGTCTAGGAGAAAATAGAGCTTACATTAATTTTTTTTTTTTTTAGTTATACTGGATGTTAAAAGATTTCAGTTGTTAAAAAGCTCAATTTCAAATTCTCATTTTGATGGTATAGGCATAGGATATTGCCCTGTGAGAGTTACGATGATCATGAAAGGATATACAGTTCAGGAAAATACAATTATTCTACTGTAAATGAAGGTATAATTAAAGAAATAATTAAATGCATTCACAACCGGTTTACAGTGAATCCTAAATACTGTTCATCTTATTAATAGTTCAGAGTATCTGAAGTGTAAATTTACTACAATATTTATTACTGCACATACACCTACTCAAAAAAGAATTCAAGTAATAGCCGAATTTTCTATTTTAGTTTTGTAAATAACTAATCAGCTTTTTGAAAAATGCAACATTAGAAAGTAATATGAGAATTATAAATGATATCATTCCCATTCAAAGAGAACAATATTTTAAAGATGAGGCCGTCATAGAAAATTGATTTAAGCCCAAATACTTTTTGCGAAGGTGTACTACAATACTCAAAGTAATGTATTGCTGTACGTTGGCAGTATACAATAATTATGAAAGTGAGATTTGTAATATTGTGTACACGCAAATACAGCCACAACTGAAAGTTAATCATATTAAGGGTCGTTAGTCAGATTAGATGCATCCAATATACATTTAGTATGATTAAAGAGATATAAAGACATTACTAAAAATCAAAATCTCCTTCAGAGATTTGTTAAAGATTATTGTGATACGTAGAAGAGCGTAGAAGGGTAAAGTGCCAAACAGGGTATCAGTCTCACGGCAAGGCACTGTAAGTCACACTCTAGTGAAAAATCCGCAAAAGGTAGTTTTGAAAGTTGACTCTCAATAGTGTGCAGTTCTACTATTGTTTAGTTGGCATTATTCTATCGTTTTCACTAACAATCTGTTGTGTTTCCTCATGTTGAAAAATATTTTGTTTAGGTTCTTGATCTTGCAAATGATTTATAATATATAAATATATCTGTAGTTTCCATTCACTTATGTTAATACTTACCAACTGTTCATTTAGACTGCAGTTATTTCTATATGTCATTAGCTGATAGTGTCAGTCCACGCAGAATTAACAGATGGCACTACCGAGTGCTCCCAAATATCGGTATAGTGCAATGCAGTTCATTTTTCAGTTTTAAGTCAGGATACGGTTTCAAGGTGTCCTATATTAAGAACACCTATATCCCGAACTTGCAAATGGTAGACAACAACAACAACAACAACAAATTACAAGCTATTGATTTTTGACTCTCAAAGCTTGACCCCAAATATATCCGGGTGGAAATACATATGTAGCAGGTAATTTTTTGGCAAAAATGTTGGCAAAAACAAAATTTTAAAATAAAGAAAAAAATGACATCGACAAAAAGTGGTCCATATTTGGCCACTTTGCCCTTATAGGCCATTGGCAGTATGCAGTGGTTATGAACTAGGAGATCTCACACTTACAAGAGTTGAAGAAAGTCATTTTATACTCACTTTTGGACGCGGGTCTTGGCACCTCATACCTAAACTCGTTTTTCAGACTGTGACCCCGTTTAAAGGAGTATTTGTTGAAAGACTTGGTGTGCGGGTGGGGGAATTCGGCACCTTCTTTACCAGGTGAGGTATTTGTGGCATCTGAAGAAGCAAGGTAAGGCACTGAAAAACAGTAAACAACGATCACTCATAAATTTGAAATTAGTAAAGTAAGCATTAGCACAGGGTTGCCAGATTGTTTTTTTAAAGGCCAAACTTGATGATTAGTCTTAAAAAATTAATCTGTCAAACCTGATTATGGGTTAAGGTTTTAATCTTCCACCAATGGATCTATGGTTTTACGTGAAACCTTACCCAAGCAGCAGTGTTACCAGGTTGACTCTTTTTAAGGACAAACATATCTAATTTGGCCATTAAAAAAAGCTAATCTGGAAACCGTGCATTAGCATTTACTTAAACGAAAATAGCTAACAAATTGGAGCTTACAATATTACACTTTGTAGCTTAGCACTAATTACTGTCTGTAGACCACAAGAATAGCTCTTTCCAAGGAGTCGATGCCAGTCTGTTGCCGTGGAAGCAAGTCTCCCCCATTACGGAAAAGCGAGAACCGATAAGAAAAATGACATGAGGTGTGAGGCTACCTTTCATTCCGCGAATTCCTCTCACGCTCACCCCCCCCCCCCATTGGAAATGGACAGGTTCAGTTGCTACAGAAACCGCCACTAATCAGACTTGTTGGCGGGAGCTATTCTTGTGATCGACAGACAGTAATACCAGTTTATCTTGTACTTTCAATCAATGTACGTTCGGACTTTAAAAAGTACAGGAATTTTAAATATATTCTCAGTTGTCTTCCAAGTTTTATTCCGTTCTCGGGTTTAGAACAGTATGTGAATCTCTAAAGGAATTCATCCACAGCGTGTTTAAATTTTTCTTGAGGCAAAAATGATATGACAGTATTCTGACGTTAAATGTTAAGTTAAAAAAATGTAGCAACTACACTAATATAGAAATATAGATTAAGTGTAGTTTATTTATTACCTTGTTCACATTTTGGCGTAACCATTTGCGTCGGAGCTACTGAATTGGATTCTGTGAAAACTTCGTCTTCTTGTGAACTCTTTGAATACATGTTATTTGCAAACAGGGCATTGTGCTCTCTCATCTTTCTCATATGATCCAGTTTCATCGCTGAATAAACATGAAAATAAAGATCAGTTTTAAAAAAATGCACCTTTTTCAGAAATAATATTTTTTTTAAAGTAAAAAATTCCTTAAAGAGGCTAACATTAGTTATACTTAAATAAATACATTGTGCCTGCTAAAGTACGTTGTCACCCCCATAATTTCTGAAAGGCGAGAGCTGTAGTCATAATAAAGTAGGTAGGTAGTCTAGGTAATAAAGCTGTCATGCGCTACGCAAGAAAATAGCTTACAGAACCAACTGGCAGTTAAATTTGGAGTTAGCAATCTTACATCGGAAATGGTACGAGATACGGAAAAAAAGAGCTAATTACAAGTTGTCCAGCAATATCGATTTTGTAAGAAGATATACCTTGCGCTCATCAATGCACACAGTATTGCTAAGAACGAAAGACAAAAAACGCAAATTTTTATGGCTAAATTTTCCAGAACTGCACTTACTTTGCATTAAGTTAATTTAGATTTCATGTTTAAAGTGTTTTCGTCAGAAAAAATTACATTGGATTCTGATGTGCGATCCCACAGCGCATTGGGGCAGGCTGGCGCAAGTATAAGAAATACGCTGTTACCCCAAAGAGATATGAATACAAGGAAATGGCATTAGCTATCGTCAGCATTGGACGAAATGAAGTAACTGTGATGGTCTAAGTATGGCGCAACGTTTTGCTGATTCCCTTTTAAATAAAAGTCAAAGATGCACGATTTTACGGATTAAAAAGCAAAGATGCAGAATTAGATGTTACAATAATTCTAAATACAAAATCTCAGCATTCTACAGTTAAAATTTTTACAGTTATGCCAAATACGTAATTACTCTTGGCCCCAATTTTGGCGACATTACTTCTTTAAAACTGGAACTGTCACTATAGAATAACACAGTCATATTGCAAAGTGGTCTAAGCAATAGGGTGGCTCGGTTACAGTTTCGGCTTTACTATCAGATAGCTAATGTCGTCTCCTTGTATTCATATCTCTATGTTTTATCTATTGCATTTTCTATTTTTAACACTAGCACAATGCAATACAATTTTCAGATTGTCTTACCAGCTTCGCTCTTTGGCACGAATAGTCGCCGTGGAGATGCTTTCCTGTTCACCTTGGCCAGCAGTCTATAGTGGCGACGAACTCTCTCTTCTTCCACTATTCTCCTGATACGCTCTTTTTCTGAAATGAACAGAAAATAGTCAGTTAGAAAAAAAGAAACATGCATTTAGATAAACCAGTGAGATATGAATACCAGAAGATGGCATTAGCTACCTTCGTCGTTGGACGAAATGAAGTAACTGAGTTGGTCTAAGTATGGCGGAACATTTAGTTTTGATCGGAGCGGATCCAAAAGGACCGGGTCCGAAGGAGTCGGAGTTATGGATGCTCTTCAGAGAACCGCATCCATAAGGACCGGATCCTCAAAAGGACCGATTTTACCCACCACTAGACAATACTTCCATTTACTTGGTACGGGGTAGTAAAATTAAAGTAGTTATTAAAATTAACACAATTTCAAGAAATATTAAAATTGTTGGTACAATTGAAGGGAGAAATTGGAACTATCACCATAGAATAACAATGTTTTGGTCAAGGCTATTGGTCAAGGCGACTCGGTTATAGTTTCGGTTTTACTATCAGATAAGCAATACCATCTCCTGGTATTCATATGAGATAAACAATACAGCGCCTCAGCATGGCACAGTGGCTATGTCAATGAAATTGGTAGACGGCGAGTGTGAAGGTCCCGGGTTCAGGTCCCGTCGTGCAGCTGTCGACCTAACCGTTCGGAATTTTCCGTGGTTTACTCCTAAACTAGCGTAAATACGGGCTAGGACCTCTTTAAAAGACCCCTAGGGAGGGCACCCCTCCCCTTGTGTTGTCCTTCTGACGTGGATTTATAAATGGCTTTGGGCCAAGCACACAAATCCGAAATGCACGTTACGCAGACAAATAAACAATACAGTATATCAGCCCTTAAAAAATATCCATGTCCTAACTGGCGTACAAGCAAAAGAAATATAGCGGTTAGTTCACGTCTTAAAAGTCTTTAAGTCACATCTTAAAAATTCGTTAAATGAAAAGCCTTTAATTTTAAAACACCTTTCAAACGGCAAAAATCGATAGAAACATAGATTTTTCAATTTGCTAAAAACGTAAATTCTCACATATTCTGCAACTGAGCAAAATTTTGAAAATATTTATTCAATTTAAATGTAGTTAGAAGACTTTTAAATATTCTAACTTCCCTGACAGTCTTTTAAATGCCACGGCTTTAAATTGAGAATTCTTAGTTTTAAATTTTTTCACAAAATCATAATATTTAGAGTTGTAAAACTTGATTATATACATTTTTGTTTGCGTGCGTGTGTTCTGAATAACGATTTACTCAATAGAATTACAGATCGATTTTGCTATATCTTGAGTAGATAAAACATCAGACATGAAAAAATAACAGAAATAATATTTCTTGTCAACAGTTTACTGTGAATGCAAACTTAATTTTTTTTTTTCTCACAAGTACTTTCTTTAATACCAAACGCATTTCTAAAGTTATAGAGAATACGCTTAATTTTTTGCACTAAAAATAGTATACAAAATAAATATTTTTGTCACAAAAATTTGCTAATAAAATAGGAAAATGAAATTGAAAAGCCCTAATTTAAGAAAATATTTTAGTTTTAAAATATTTTACTTACTGAGTTACTTACTGAGTACTTTACTTACTGAGTTACTGTTTGTTTCTCATGTGTAAATTATCTGTTTGATAATAAGCTAAGGAAAAAAATGGACAAAATTTGTCCCCGTTATTGCCATGAGTATGCTCCCCCTTAAAAAGAAATTTTAATTCTATTTGGACCAGTTTTGAAAAAAAAAAGTTTCCTATTAGTAGTAACCAGTATTTTTTGTACAAAATATTAGTGTATTATTGTGTAGTGTAATTGTTGTGTACTGGAAAGTAATGTCATTTCAATGTATGCCAATATTTTGTCTAGCCAAAACAACAGAATCTAATAATACGAAATTTGGCATGTATGTGAGAGTTTTTAGTTTAGGTACTAGATTGGAAAGTTTTTTTCCAAAATTTGTAACTTATGAAGGACTGGGGTCCAGAAAGTTCTTTTCACATATCCTGTGTGATCTCAAATACGAAAGAGATATCCATAAAATTATTGCTGTAAAATATAACATGCAGAAATACCTAAATAATCATTTGTGGAACATTTCGAATATAATCCTCCAAGGAGGGTAGACATAAAAAAAGGGGAGGGAGTCCATTTTTATTAAAGAAAAAAAATATTAGTTTTAAAATTCTCGCATAGCTCCACGAGAATACTTTACTTTTTAAGCACGTCATTTCCCGTAAAAAAGTTGTCACGGTTAATTTTTAACAGCACTGATATCTGCTGAAAAATTTGGAAGAATGCGAGAACAACTTGGATAGATACGCGATGAACGTTTCGATCGTCCGCCATCTTGCTGGTAGTTAAGTCGAGCGATGGCAACGGCTGCCCTTTTTCAGCATTGGGCAATCTATCCAGCTGTTCTCGCATTCTTGCATTTTTCAGCAGATGTCAGGGCCGTTAAAAATAATCGTGACAATTTTTTGACGGGAAATGACGTGCTAAAAAAGTAAAGGATTCTCGTGGAGCTATGTCACCCGCAACTATTTTTATAGAAATCAAATCTATTCTTCGTGACTGGCAACAATCAAAACGTCAACAGTTCGGTGGTCTCAGAGTGAAACCACTGCGCGTTAAAGGGTTAATACTTCATTCACTAACCACTAACTTTTACACTGATTCAAAATTGCTGAAAACGCCATCTACCTTCTTTCTTGACAAGAGTGATTGGTGTCAGGCCAAGCTGGAAGAAAAATTCCAACTTCTCAGGCGTGGTTTCTGATCTCAGCTGTTCGGCTAGCCGTTCTGAGTGCATGTTGTACTCTATTAGAGGAGGTAAGTTCCCTTTATCGGCCTCTGGATCTGGACTCATTGGTGGTAGCATGGAATCTTCGAAGAGGATTTTTCTTCTTTTTAAGTACATGTTGAGTTCAATTTCTGTTGAAAAGAAAATGTTGGTTTTAATATAGTGTATATCACAGTTTAGAGATAGTTACAGTACAGTACGAAAACGAAAATTTGCTTCAGGATATTGAAATAAACGCATGACTAAAATGTATACAGAATGTTACAAAAAGGAGGTAACACGCTTTGATTCTTTATCTTTTAGAGATAAGTGGGCAATGTAAATTGAAAAAAATGTTCGAAGTAAGGTGAGTGACACTTTAAATTTGTGTACAACCCCCGTACAAAACATTCTCGATTAGTAATATGTACCCCATACACTAATGAGGTGATGTGCAAAACTTGAGAGGTATTTTCTAAAGCTGCGAGAGAGATGAAGATAAATATATGTTGACTTAAACCATTTTTTCAAAGGCTCTTGAAAAGAAAAAATCCCAACGATTGGTGACCCCATTTCAGGGGTCGTACGGAAATTACGTAAGAAAGTATAATTTTTTTCCACTCAAGCAATATAAACGTTAACAGTCAAAATTATGTATAGCCTACTATATACTGCAGGTGTTGGAGAATATCAAAACTTCAAATTTTCGATATTTTTAATCTAGAATACATATTGTTCTTGAGCTAGATCTGAAAGATTGGCTTATTACCCAGCAAACACACATAGGTTCTCTGAACGTCTATTAACGTTCAGAATACGTTCAGAAAACGTCTTCTGAACGTTAATAGACGTTCAGAGAACCTGTGTGTGTTTGCTGGGTAGCTTTAGTTTAATTTTATCTGCATTTATAGATATGTTTAGCCGAATGGAACAGTTGCAAAACAAAAGACATAACGAAATGAGCAGTGGTGTTTAAAATTATAGAAAATGATTACTTTTTCTCTTGTAATGTGTAGTAAGTCCCAAAAGCTTCAGAAACTTGATTTTCTGAAAAGCAAAACATGGCATTTAGCATTCTTGTGAAAGAAAAGGTTTGTAGAGTAAACTATGGTAAGATATATTATATGGAAATGTACACTAAAAACATGTAAGATTTATGATCTGATAAATAGAAAAGCCCTTAAAATTATCTTTGCTTTACTGTTGGAATTACATATGACATCGTCATAAATGAAAAATTCCTACTTGATTGATTTAAAGTTCGAGAATTACTTAAAAATTTGGTGCAACATTTCACCAAAGCATTGTACTGTAAACGTTGGCTCTATAAGATGGTGAAACCTTGCTCCAACATTTGATGCTTCATCAAAGTATAGTTAAACCTCAGCGCTAATTGTTGGAACAAGGTTTCACCATCTTATAGAGCCAACTTTTCTAGTACCATGTTTAGGTGAAATGTTGCACCAAGTTCTTTATCACATTATATTTATTGCATTTCTCACATCATGGCCAATAGATGGTGATAAGTCTCTTTGGAGTTAACTTTGTCATTCTTCATTTGAATTTAAGCACAAAACTATGTAATTACGTCGTTTATTTATCTTCGCATCACAATTAACATTATTTAGCAGAGATATTATTTTTAAATGAAGATGTTATTTAAGCCAAATCTGTTTAGGCCAATAAGATCTTTGAACAGCCTAACGAATCACAGAACTGTCCAGAATGCCTGTAACCTCAACCATCTCTATCCGAAAAGGCCAGTTACTCTTCGTGGCTAGCAAAACAGTAACAAAATTAATTGACCATTAGCCTCACAAGTTTCTTACCTGTGGACTAGTATCTAACTTTAAAGGAGGCCCTTTCGTAATTATAAGGAAGTTCTTCAACCTAATTTCATCCCTGCCGTCGTCGTCATACAGCTTCGATTCACCTTTCAGCAGGTTTTTCGCTTCCAGGTCCAACTTGCTGACAACAGGCGTCAAGTCCACCGTGCTCTTCACGACAGGCGGTGCTGTAATTGGTGCGTAGCATTCTAGATAAGTCTTTGGCAAACCCACTTCTTTGCTCATCACCGGGGGGTGGTAGCCTACCGGCTTGTTGTAACTCGCGACGCTGACGAGGCTCTGCTGCTGTTGTTGCTGCTGCTTGTGCGGGATCTGTCCGTTGTTCATCTCTATCCTGCACTTCTCCGATTCCAGCAGCCTGGCGTGCATGCCTTCGTTCTGGAATGTCTGGGGCTGCTGCTGCTGCTGCTTCAAAATGGCGCCGTTGATCGCTTTCCTCTGGTGGTTGTTTGCCATGGCTGCCGCTTCTTTGGCCTTCTTTGACTCGTGGCTCTTCTTGTGATTGTTCGTGCACGCTTTCTGGAGCTTCTCGTGCCGCCACTCGTGTGGGCCGTGGTCCTTGCTCGACAGTTCGGTGATGTGGTGGTGGATTGAGTCGAACTTTTTGGGCTCGGCGGGGTACTTCTTGGGCTCGCTCTGCTGTTGTTGAAGAATCGGTGGTGGTGGAGGGGGAGGGGCTGGGGGTGGAGGATTGTGAGGCTTCTTCTCGTTCAGAATCGTCGGACTAAACCTCAGAGCTACTTTTTCTGTGGAATGATTTTCTTTCACTGGCTGATGACTCTGACTTTCCTGCAAAAATAAAAAGGAAATGTTAAGTGCATTTTAGTAATCTTGTATATAAATAAAAATGTAAATTTTCGTTTATTCGAAACCTCAAATCTCCGAAAGTCCTTCATCTAGTTGCTTTTTTTGGCAATCCTTTTGCGAACTATGGGAGGTGGATCTCACTGATTACGATTTTTCCTTTATCTTATTTCTTATTGCATTTGATACTGCCACTTAGCGCCTTTTAACTAGACTACCAGACTGCGCGGCGCTTTCTTTTTCTTTTAACTAAACTACCAGACTACGCCACGCTTTCTTTTTCTTTTATCCAGACTACAAGACTGTGTCACGGCTTCTTTTTCTTTTAATCAGCCTACCAGACTGCGCCACACTTTCTTTTTCTTTTCACCAGACTACCAGATTGCACCCCACTTTCTTTTTCTTTTAACCAGACTACCAGACTGTACCGCGCTTTCTTTTTCTTTTAACCAAGCTACCAGACTGTACCACGCTTTCTTTTTCTTTTAACCAGACTACCAGACTGCGCCACGCTTTCTTTTTTTTTATAATGCTTGGCCGGGTACAGCTAGTAAATAAATAAGAAAATTATGCACTGGAAGCCGCTGCACAAGAAAATTATGCAGTGATAAATGCGTTCGTGTTCAAAAGCAGTCTTTTTACAGATGTTTGTTGCAATGACGCACATTAGCAGATAGAATGACATGTATCCAGTAGAATCTCAGAGCTTTAGCAATTCGCGATTAAAATGGCCTAAACGTGTGTCACTCTATTCATTACGTATGTATCTATTTGTTGTTTTTTGACACTATTTTTTGTACATTCTTACTTAACCGTTTGTTTGTGGTACAATTGCCTTGCATGTTCCAATCCAATGCAATACGATTCAAAAATCATTCAGTATTAAAACGGTTAAAGCTGACAATACCTGCGGCCTGAAGGCAGGGTGTTTGATGCTGTTTACTATGTCTTGCGTATTGTTTTCTTTAGGATGGTGATTGGCCGGTTGCTGCCAAGGCATCCAAAGTTCCGTTTCCCTTTTCTGGTGCTCTGAATGTTGCTGTGCTGCTTGATGCTGCTGCTGCTGTTGCTGCATAACTAGATTTAAAGGTGTTGAGGCGCTGGTCGTCGGAACAGCGTGGAATGAGGAATTGTGCATGGTAGTTGACGGTCTAACACCTGGAAGGAAATGGTAGTGACAGTCAGAGAACAAAATAAGGGCTTCAGTGGGAAAAAGCTGTTTACACTTGAAAAAGTACTTGAGGTTAGTTTAAAAGTTAATTTTGAAATAAGTTAATCTTGAAGTAAAAGCCAATTCAAAAGGAAAAAATCTTAAGGTTGTGAAATCAGTATAACAATGCAGGTTTTCATGAAAGGTGTCAGTAGACTCATATCGACTAAAGCTGTCATGGCTAGGAAGATGTAGTCAACCAAGAATAGAAAGAAATCCTGACCTTTCGACCAGAACTGTGCGAAACATTAAGTAAGACGACGATGAATGGAATACGCGATCAAGGCTTGCGAAGTTGTGAAGTATGACTTCATGAACTTCACTGTATTCGAAATCTTGAGAATTGTAACTTTTTCTGATGGGATATCTCTACCAGCAATTCCAGCTCGGGTAACCACCGCCCATGGAGCCGTTCGCTGATATAAAAGAAGAATTGGGCCGTACACGAGGAAAGTGATGGATACACATGTGTATGTCCTCCTGGACATGAAACTGTCCAAAGTACCACTTGTTAATGGGCAAAGCGTTGACCGATGCGCGGACCAATATTTCCTTTTCAGTTCATTGTATTATGGTCAAATTTAGGAATTTAGTCAGATTAACAGGTTAGTTTAAGTCACAAGCATAGTTTTATGAGTATTGGCTCACTCACTGTCTGCAGTGCACATCCCAATCATCGTTTTTGGGTGGAATTTAGGTTTCTGGGACAAGTACTGAATTTCGTTGAGTGATGAAACACGACAGATCATCGTGCAAACTTGTCATTAGCCAATGAAAAACCGATCACCTATTGCTAATAGAGATGGATTCCTTACTAGGAGAGCTTTAATAAATCTCAGTATTTTGAAATTAGTCTCGTGAGCTGTAGAAAGAAATGCAATTTTCAACTGACTGGTGGAGCAAGTGATTTCATTCAAAACAATGATATTTTATAAATCAATTAAGATAATTTGTGACTATTGAGCAAAATATATTTAAGTGTTATGATTAATTTTACGGAAGTTGAAAACTTGTATGGAGAACTTAGTAATTATTCAGAATGCAAAATGATTTACTAGATGATTCAGCTCCTTTTAAAATGAATTGTTACTATCTTTCATGGAAAAAGGGAAACTGTTAAAAGGAAGAATCTAAAGGCTATTAAATACTAGTTTTATAATTTAATGAGAAAGTTGCTTTAATCTTTAGGTTTCTCGTGAAATAAGTAATTTAACATAAAGACATACAGGTCTTCTGTACAAGTTAAGAAAATTACTCAATTTTGAACTATATTGTTCAAATGTTTTCATAAATTTCAATACAGAGAAGTTAGAGCTTGTATAGAAAACATCATTACAGTACATAATTCTGTGCTTCTTGCTTGGTGATTCAGTTCTTTTAGAAAATGAGTTATAATTAGAACCGGATCTCATTTTTTATACCAAAATGAGATTTATTTAAAAGAAAAAAGTATACAAGTTATAAAATACAAATTTGATAAGATGAAAATTAATTCACCTAATTTCTAACTTTCTGACACAGCAACTAATTCCATACATATCATGCTACTTTTTAGAAGCTGCTTAAAATAATAAAGTAAGTTTCGAACAAAATTATTTAAATGATGTAACATTCATCATATAGAAGTTAAAAATTGTGCGAAACATTGTAACAGTTCAAATGACTCACTTGGTGATTCGGTTCTCTTAGAAGACGAGCTATGACTCGAGCCGGATCTTTCCTTTTTATGCTCGGCATGATCTGTCTTCTCTTCTTTCTCTCTGTGGGATTTTTCCTTCTCTCTTTTCTCTTTCTCTCTGATTTCCCTCTCTTTCTGTTCCCTTTCCCTGGATTCCTTCTCCTTCTGTTCCTTTTCCCTTTGCCTCTCCTGTTCTTTGTTTCGGTTCTGGTCCATCTCCAGTTCTTTCTCTCTCATGCGCCTCTCTTCTTCTTGTTTTAACCTAAATGAACGGGTGGCATTAGGTCAGATTGATTTAACATTTTTATTGGGTAACATGAACAAGACTGTTTCAACCCTGTTAGCGTCAGGCAAGTAAAATTCCATTATGGTAAACTGCGATTTTCCTTGTTTCCCCCAACAAAGAAGTCTCGAAACGCCTACGCTTTGCCGACAACGTGTGACAGTGACGATTCAAACACAGATTCAAAAACATGCGACAACGGTGCTTTGAGCGATTCCGAAAGAGGCGTTTGCTGACTGTTTTTAGCAGCTGTGCAACTGATGACAAAAGTGCGTTGCAACTAAGTGATTAATTTGAAAGCTAGTAAAGACACTTTGTTTGTAACTGTTTCCTTTCTTTGATGACACCATTCACGGAGCTTTTCGGACACACCTCGTATCTACATCTTTTGACAAATAATATGCATTTCTGTTTTAGCCTTTAAGTCTGAAAGTAGTATTTAGAAATCATTTCCAGTTAAAACTGGTTACTTAATCCATTTGTGCCCAGTTATTTTTGAGACTTTCTTCGATTTTTGCTAATGCCAGGAATAATAGACAAATTACTGATGTCAACTTCTTGAACAAGGTATGATTTCTTTTAAAATCATTATGTATCAAAATTGAAATGTCATCATCCTACTTGGTCATGTTAAAATATTTTGTGGAGTCGATGCTCAATATTTCTGAATAAAGGCTAGGAAAAATAAATGACGTTTTCGACTGATAGCGAAAATGCCGTCCCAAAAAAGGGACACTAGGCATAAATGGGTTTAAAAAGGTTAGTATGATAGACACTACAAGTCTTCCTTGTTCGTCTTTTAAATTATAAATACATTTGATATACATCATCTAAACTTATCTCCTTTTAAACTGAGATACCATATTTTAATGTTTAACGATTTCTCGCCAAATATAAGAGATATCACAAAGCTGGGTTCAGTACTTAAAACTTATTTTTGGCGTTTAATTTGGCGACATTTCGTCAAAAACTGAACAGCTTCGCAATAGTTTCTGAGATTCGAAGCAATTGTCTTTGCGAGATTTTAAGCAACTTCAAGTGATAGTCTATTTACCACAGACTTCTAACAAATTAAAGGTACCCATACACCTCAATGCACAGAAAGTCTTTCGGGTGACCCTGCAAATAAATTACCAAGTTATTTGCAATCAGAAAAGGAGATGCACAACTAGATGTTATTACATGTCTAAATACGAATTGTCAACTTTCTACGACTAAAAGTTTTTGAGATATGCGAGATATGCACTTTTTTTGTGTAGCTAAATTTAGAGAGATTGGTCATAGCCCAAACTTTGACTGTCTATAGACATTGTAAATTAAAGGTGTCCATGGATCGTAATGTATTGAAATTCCTTTGGGTGGCCCTGTAAATAAACTATCCAGTGGATTGGAACCGAAAAGGGAGGTGCAAAACTAGGTATTACAAAAATTCTAAGTACAAGATTTTAATATTCTATGACAATTACTTCATGAGATATTAAGTTCTATACATACATAACGAACGCACATTCGTACTTCCATAACGTACGTGCAGACGTCACGAAAGAACTAGTCGAAATACACTCGCGATTATCAAATGAATTGTACATGTATACATACATAGTCATGCAAAATCTCTCCTAAGTAAATTTAAAGATAGTAAAATCGATTTTTCCATCAAAATCAGAATGCCAACATTTGTCACTATCACTATACTTCCTTTTACTTCCTACAAAGAAGTAATGATTGGCTTCACGGAACTTCAGATTTGATTTGGTCTTGAGAATACGGTCGATTATCTACGCGAGGAATCTAGGCCGAGCGGGATTGCCCACCGTGGGGTCTTTCTAAGAGGTTCTAACCCGTATTTACGCGAAGTTTCGGAGAAAACAAAGGAAAACTAGGAACAGCTAGGTCGAGAGATGCGACCTGGGTTTGACCCAGACATTTCCCTGTCCCACTATGCACTTGGCTACTGGCTGGAGCACGGGAATTTGGCTATGTAATGATGTTAAGCTTTCTGAAAAATCAATAATGCACCAAATGTACCATTTACTTACATTAAATGGTTAATCTGCAAGAAATAGATTATTCCCATAGGTGATTTTTACGATTCATTTCTACGAACTTTCTGACTATTTGAGTGGTCCCCACAAGTTCGTAAAAACGAGTTTAAATAATATTATTTTAAATTTCGACTCCCATTAAATTGTCGTAATTTACCTTCCTCATAACATGATAAAGTAATCTTGGGTTTATTTAGAAAGCATGAGTTGCAGTGGCGGATCCAGAAAAGCATTCTGGAGGGGCACGTAACATTTTTTGTAACATTTTCTTATAAAATCATTTGAATTTACAGTACAAGTCAATATTCTATAGACAGGGCACCATAAAGGCTCAGGAATTTGAAGGGGGTCCCAAAAATGACTGCAAAACAGCGATAAAAATTCAAAATTTTGTTTTTAGTTGACCTTTTAAGTTATTATAAAAAAATTTAATGAAGAGAAGTGGAAAGCTATTTTTAAGGTTCTTCAGACGTCTTGATACTTCATGTCCCAACTTATACAACTTGTTTCAGTTTGCTATGTCTTTGGGACATCTGCCTCAGTTGAGAGAGTTTTTCTATTATGTGGAAACATTTGGTCGGGACAAAGGAGTAGACTTTCAAGATGTTTTGTGTCTTCTAACATCCTCTAACATAGTCTTAAACATCTTCCAAATGTCAAAATTAATTCTGAACTGTCATGTTGTGATTTTTATGATGTCATGAAAACAAACAAAGAATTCCTAAAAAAAGAAATGTCTAATGAAAAATACGACTAAATAAAGTTTAATATTCGAGTAAGGTAATGTTTTTAGTTCACTTTTTACAGTAATTTAAAAAATACTGCAAAATTTCATTACAATGAACTAAACTATTATGAAGATTAATGAATAAAATATTTTAGTAAAAGGAAAATTTCAGATTAAAGAACAAAATATTTTTATCAAAGAAAAATCATTAAAACTTTACTTTTTAAAAATTGATATAAAGAGCTATTAGAGTTCATTTTAAGTATCAAAGTCAGTCAAGATTTAAAGTATGGTATACATGTAATATGTTGTGTACTCGAATAAGTCCCAAATATATTTTCTAGTGTCCCAAGTTTTCCTTGGATTCGAGGACAATGCTTGATTTGTCCCCAAATTCTGTTTAGAAATATGGTCGCCTTAGCTAAAGTGATATTCGAGAGAGAAAGAAATATATATTTAAACATTTATCTACTAGGTGGCAGCACCACGAAAGTATGATTATCTTTCCTATGACGGCAGGACTGCAGTAAGTGGGATTCATAGATTTTTATTCTTATTGCAACCGTTTATTAACAACTGGTTAGACTTTTTGAACATTTCTAGTGTGGGCTTTAAGCCCTCTATAGAAGACTGAATCCTGAATCTCTTAATCTTGCAATAGCAAATCTAGTTTTTCTAGAGTAAGCAAAATTGTTTCACTTAACCTTGCTTGACTCTCATGCAGTACAGTCACGATATTATTATTACTGATATGTATTCTCAGGCCTATTATCTCGTTAGAAAAAAAAAAAAAAAAAATAAAAAATAAAAACCTTACTTAAAGAAAGGATTTGTAGGAGATAAAATTGCTAAGTTTTTGTAATATTTTGATACAAAATCAAAATGTCTCTTTATTTTTATTGTAAATTCAGACAGTGGCGCTCCCGGGATGTTAGTTTAGGAAGGGCTGGGGCTACAAGTACTGCGGAGCTCGGTTACAGTTACCTCTCTCACAGTTATAACTCTCTTATAATGTTAAAATATTCTGTACTACTTATCCATAGAACATAAGCCCACTATCAATGTAATTCGTTTAGTCATAAATAATTATCTGATCTTTTCAGTGAAGCTGTAATCGAGTTTACACTCCCTATAAGTATTTATTTAAAATTCAACGTCTTTTTATAGGGAGGAGGAGGGATGACAAAAAATATTTTAGATATAATTTGAATACAATTTTTAAAAATAAAATATTTTAACTCATTACCAACAATTTTCAATTTTAAAAACTTTTCTCATCCAGCTCCCCAGCTTAAGGGGGGAGGGGCAGCTTCAGCCCCCACCGTGGGTGCGCCTATGAACGCATATAGTATGTTTAGCTTTAAAAAATATCCTAATATTAATAATTAGAGTTTTTATTTTGAGCATATTAGCGTCATAACTAATGGGGAAGAGAGGGCGTCCCCCCCCAATATTTTCCCTTATTAACCCATTAAGCGCCAAAGCTCCCGTTACGGGAACATCGATTATATATTTTTTTTCTTAAAATATTTTAACGCAATTTACGAAATACACATTTTATATAAACATTTACACTATATAACACACCCTATATTGTAGCCCCTGTTAATAGCCCCACCATAGCCGAGTGAATAAGACGCTCAAAATATCAGACGGCTGAAGTGTGAAGGTGTAGCGTACTCGGCCTATCGCGTTGCTGTCACTCTACCGACCTAGAGTTTTAGTAGGTTTTCTCCACTTGTAACGTGAATACGCGTTGGAACCCCTTCAAAATAAGTCCTTCAACAACCACACCCCCAATCCTTTTCAGATAGCCCTTGCGTGCTTGCCACAATTTTTTAGTTTCATTATTGCCCTATTAAAACGATATTAATTGACTATGTCATTTTATCTCTCCTCTTTCGTGTATTTCACCTGGTAATCCTATGTTGAAATTTTTATGATTGTAACCTATTTATAGAAAAATACATGGGATGCCTATTCTGCAGCTTACGAAATATTGTAACAATAGATTAAAGGTGTTGTGAACTAATAGTATTGAAATATATGTAAAAAATACATGTGATGCATATTCTACAGCCTACGAAATATTGTAACAATAGATTAAAGCTGTTGTGAACTAATAGTATTTAAATATATGTAAAATTATGTCACTTTTTTGGGACACATTTTTTGGACAATTTTCAATAAAGGGGGTGAGAGATAAAATGACATAGTTATTAAAAATACATGTGGTGCATATTCTACAGCCTACGAAATATTGTAACAATAGATGAAAGCTGTTGTGAACTAATATGTAATTATGAACTAATATGTAATGTAATGAAATATACGTAAAATTATGTCGATTCTTCGGGGCACATTTTCCGGACAATTTTCAATAAAGGAGGGGTTGAGAGATAAAATGACATAGTCATTAAAATTTCAAAACTGCACAAAACTATGAAAATGAATAAATAAATAAAACCCACTACTCAATAGAAAAACATGACACTTTTGTAAATAGCACGTCTTTTTACCTTTCGTGGTTTATCATTCCACTGTTGGCTCCGCCTAGAGACAGTGATTGTGCTATGAGATCTGTTGCGTACCGGCTGTTGGGGTAGAAGGCTGCTGGAGGAGCCATCATGCCCGGTTGTGGGTAAGGCATGACAGGTGGACGAAGTAAACTGTACCTTTCGAGATAGAGTGGGTCATCAAACCTGTGGAAAATGATATCTAATTAGTGATCAAAGTTGGAAGCAGACAATAATTGATTCGTTAATCCAGGAGTAACTAATAAGCGCGAAAACGTAGCTTGGTGCAGAATGTAATAAATAAGCATCACGAAACAACTTATAACAGCCCCGATACAAAAATAAAAAAAGCAGATTAGTTTCGGAATGTATGACATACCGTCCTCAGTGCTAGAATGAGAATGGCAAAAATGTGCTTCCTTTCTGAATGTTGGAAATCCCTCTGTTTTCAGTTACCTTAATTTTCTGCTTTCCTTTTGACCCTCATAAAACCCTCTTCTGAATCCCTGCTTTCCTATTGGTCCTCGTAAACACTATCCTGAATCCCTCGTTTTTCTATATAAACATAGTACATTTTTGCCATTGTAGCACTGACGACGGCAAGTCATACATGCCGGTCTGCTATTTTGATTTTTGTACTGGTGCTCTTATACGTTGTTTGTTGATGCTTATTTACAACCAGTAACTAGTAATTTTCCTCTAAAAAATTATGTTAAATAAAAAGCATTTTTTTTTTCAAGATTTATCATCATTATTCCAATAGACTACGCTTCAATAACGATTTTCCGTTTATTTGTGGCAATGGGATCTAGGAAGCAACACTAGTCAAAGTCTTCAACTTCTCCGTTGCGTCTTTCCAAATGATGGGAACGAACAGGTTAAGCATGGGTACAGAACTGAAATGGAAGAATAAAAGACGACTGTGGGGATGAATGCAAGACAAGACGAGACAGAGATTCACAGGTCCTGTGCAAGATGGGACAAAGCTTGGCAGTTATTTTGCCAGACGAGACTAGATTATTTTTGTTTCACGTTCATCTCTAAGAGAGTAGCTCATCTATGATAAAATTGCTTTGCCATGCATTTCCAGTTGCTGATTCAGGAGGTACTAGGAAGCTCCATCCTCACCAAAACACATTGCTAAAGAACTTATGGGCTAATTACATGTTTCAAAAAATGGTGCATTTATTGGCTATTAAAAGGTGCAGGTCTCATAGTCCCAAGAAATTCTTGAGAGCCGTGGCGACTATGAGACGGGAAAACAACGGGAGCTATACCAATTGACATTTTAAGAAATTTAGATCCCGAGACAAATCTTTTGTTCAAAAACGAAAGCTGTTACTCCGCCGTAGAAATATGAAGGAATTTAATAGAAAATTTGATTCTCGAGAGGATATTTAGTTTTATATCTTACATGGATATATATATATATATAAGAAATTAAATATGAGTTCTAGCTGTCATAACATTATCATGTCTGATTATCATAAAAATAATGTGATAAAACTAAACTGAATTTTTAATGTTCATTGAGCCTACATATGTGTGTGTGTGTGGGGGGGGCTCTTTCATTCATCAAGAGAGGCGAGCAGACTATAGTTTATTTTAAACAGTAAATACGGATGTGCCTGCACCTAAGCATGTGATTTTTGTACATAAATACAAATTAATTATGTCAGGAGATCGATAGTATTTTTAGGACGTCTCTTTACAAGAGATGAATCTGTATCAATTACGAAATTTATAACGAATTCTTAAAAATCGAAAATTTTGCAAAATTTGTGACGCCGAAAAATTTTGTTGTGCAGCTCCATGTTTAAGAATTTTTTCTCAAATTTCATAAACGGCACAGTTTTTTTTTTTTTTTTTTTTTTTTAATTTTTATATATAGTAAAACTTCTGAAGAATCATCCTGAATTTTTTTCGAGTCCTTGATGCAATCTAGTTTCTTTTTTTCTTTTCTTTTTTTTTTTTTAAATTTATTTATTTTTAATTTCTGTACCAAGACGGTGAAGCAGGTTTTCTTTCCTTGAGCTACAGCCTTCAAATAACTTTTGCGGTCCTATTCACCATACGCTTATATGCAAATTAATCCAAACTCGCCTGTTAAAGTCATCGGTAAGATATCTTACCGATGACTTTAACTCGCGTTTTAGTATTAAACCGCTTGTCAAGTTTTGGTGATTAAGTCCATTAAAGATCTTCATGCGATGCAATATGATATACCTTACGGCCCTGTCGATACACGCATAATCCTTACCTGTAGGCTGGATGAGACAGATGTGGGGGCGGCAAGAAGGCAGGGGTGTAGGGGTATGAGACTGCTGTGGGGTGATGATCGAATAACGAGATATGGTGCGGGAGGGTATTTCTGGATTCTTCCGATCCCCTGTACGGCTGAAATCCGCGCGAGGACGTAAGAGAGTCGTCTGGCCTGGGTAGAGGGGCGATCGTTGCGTGGGGTCTGAAAGAAAAGATAAAAAGACTGATATCAGATTTCGTGCCCGACTCGGTAGCTGTTAGTAAACACGAACGTAGTATCACACGTGTTTATGCACCAAGATATTGGATGAAGACAGTAAGGTTTTGTACATGTGCATTCGAAACGCAGTGGTACCTTGAGGTTTTGACGGTTACTCTTCCATGTGTAATGGATTACAAGAATTTTTTATCGATTAGGGTATGATGGGGCAAAATGGGTAGTTTTTTTTATAATCAAAAACATAAATCTTCTAATGGTATTTCTTTTTAAGCCTATATTTTTGTACATTATTTGGCAAAATTTATACTCGCTACGCTAGAAAATTCATGAATTGTACTGGGAAACATACTATTATCATTAATCTGCTTATTGAATCCATGTTCTTTTCTTGTGTCAGCAAAAAAAACTTCCAAGGAAACTAATACTTTACTGAAAATTTGAGATTTTCTGTTATTATTTTCAATTAAGGAAAGATGTGAAAAGCTTATTTTCAGAAAACCTAGAAATAAATCGTATGTTAGAGCATTCGTATCTCAAGGTACCGCTGCTTGTGTTGCACTGTTGTATGTGCACTGGTGTCCAAAATTAAGGTTGCAAACATAATAAATTAGAGTATTTACAAAAACTGGGTTTAATTCATGGAAATTTGATGTACTATTACCTCGTGTTATAAGGCAATGAAATGGTAACAAAATTATTTGCACAGATATTGATGAAGGGCAGTGGCGCACCCACGATTTTAGTTTAGGTGGGGCCTGGAGCTACAAATTCTTTATAGAAAACTAGTTTATAGAAAAACAATATTCTGAAATCGGATATATTGTGACTTCGATTATAGTTATAACTCTCTTATAACGTCAAAATATTCTATATCAATTGCCCATAGACCACAATCCCACTATTAACGTAACTTGTTATAGAGTCCTAAGTTATTATCTGATCTTTACAGTGACAGTGTAACAAAAAAATTCCTGTATTTCACACACTAACTGTAATGAGTATTTATTTAATTTTTATTAGTCCTTTTTTAAAATATTTTAGAAATAATTATAAGACAATTAAAAAAAATGTTTTAATTCATTTGTGACGATTTCAAAGCTTTTCCGATCTAAATCTGCAGATTTAGGTGGAGGGGGGGGGAGGCTTTAGCCCTGATAGCCCCTCAGTGGGTGCGATGTAGAGTGATATGCGAGTGAGAGCAACATTGGTCAAAATAGGATACTATATGGCAGTTAATGGTAACAAAATTATTTACACAGGAGATAAATATAGGGTGATAGGCGAATGAGAGCAACATTGGTCAAAATAGGATACTATATAGCAAGAAATGGTAACAAAATTATTTACACAGGAAATAAATATAGGGTGATATGCGAATGAGAACAACATTGGTCAAAATAGGATACGCCATAGGTGGCTTATACAAATTACACAATATTCGAATGGTGAGAGGTAACCCGATGTGACAGTTTGTGACAAGAAGGGTGGGGGTCAACAACGCTGTTACATAGCACTTGCATTATGATGAATTTCCAAATTTTCACGCACTTTGTTACAGATTGCGTTTGGTCGACTTTTATAACACAGATGCATACACAAAATACCTAAATCCAAAACTCTTAAAATAATTTCAGCCGGCATGTCATTCTAATACGCAAAGCGAATAAATGTAACGTCGTAAAAAAGATACAGAAACCAAAGAAAGTGGAAGAATTTACGTCATCAGTAGGTCTACTAAAATGACGCCACTTTTTTTTCACAAAGTGAAACTATTGAAATTTGTGGTGTGTTTACACGTGCAGAAAACAATTTAATGGTTTAAGATAGAAAATATAATTTTAAGACAAATGGCAACTTTCAACTATTTCTAATTATATGAAATAGAAATAGATGATAATGGATTACTTTGCATCAGAAAGGTATATCAAATTTTATCTTAAGATGCTTTCTAATATTTAGCATTCGCCAGAAATTTTAAACTGTTT
Organism: Cheiracanthium punctorium; assembly: GCA_038373885.1. Lineage (NCBI taxonomy): Eukaryota > Metazoa > Arthropoda > Arachnida > Araneae > Cheiracanthiidae > Cheiracanthium > Cheiracanthium punctorium. The sequence continues at coordinate 143,460 of JAWZYV010017372.1, forward strand.
TACTTTGTGAAAATAAAACTGTGATGATGTCAAAACTTTCGTTCTTAGGCTTTCTGTATCTAGGAGGTGTTGGCTACTGTCTGTCTACCAAAAGAACTCCTCCGAACGCTTCACCAGACGTCAATTTTCGGCGAAAAAAGAACTCCTCCGAACGCTTCACCAGACGTCGATTTTCGGCGAAAAAAGAACTCTTGATCTGTTATGAATACTTCGTTATAAAAATTATGCTAAGTGTGTTAGGCTACGGATACGGATGGGAAGGGGGTGGGTGAACAGGATTTTGTGTCAAAGTACGATATGGGGGGGATGTCAAAATTTACCGAAAAAGGGTGTTATGTAATTTATGGAAGCTTCTATAACTCTTCATTGCTTCGTCTAATAAAAGGTATGGCCGCCTTGTGCAGCTATCAGGCCATTTATCAACGTTTGTGGTGGTCATTTTCATTCTTCTAAGAGCGCCAACTTTAACGCCTTGGAGGGGATTATCGGCGTTCAGTGGTTCTTCCTAGAGCATTCCACAAGTGCTCTATGGGATAAAGATTTGGAGATCTACCTCACAGACCACATCATACGGTGAAATGCCCTTTTCTTCCAGATAATCGTCGAGTTTGCAACTTAAATTTTCGACACCAGTGTACTAAGAGAGCACATGGAATCAAACGACGAATTTTTTCAGAGACATTCAGTTTTATAAAAACTATGCATTAATATATTTGTTCCAACCTGACTTGAGAAGATGCAGAAGAGGCTGAAAGACCTTTGCTTGGCAAGCTCGGTTCTTCCCACTTCTCCGCATGGGCAGCCCTTGGACCAGCTTTCGAAGAGTCCATCTTGACGGCAATTGGCTCCTGTATGTGTCCGTTGCTGATGTTTGTGGTATTTGGTACAGTACTAAGGTCCATCACCTGAAGAAAGAAAAGCGAAACTTTACTGTAAATGCCACAGAATTTTTCTAAGAAATTAAGAGAAGCTCAATGAACAATTGTCCTCAAAACTTTTACTGTGCCCTCAGATGACGATCCTAACAGTACAGATGGTTATAAAATAGTCGCTGTGACGTCAAAGAGGTTCAGGGTGGTTTTCGAGTGTCATAAAATAGTCACATCGTGACTGGTAAGTGACGTGACTTCGCTGTTTGGTCACTGTGATCTTTCCTTGTGGACAGTCACCAAGTGGCGCTGCTGTAAAGGCACAATGTGAGAGCTGTTTCGTGTGACTCTAAAGTGACGTCACAGTAACCATTTTTGTGACTTGGTTTAACTTGGTTTAACTTGGTTTAACTTGGGTTTGTGACTTGGTTTAACAATCAAGCTTACTTGATTGCTAAACTTTTCATGACCGCATTGAGGAGTCACAACAGGTGGACATATCGACATTACAGTGACTACTTGTGACCAAATTGTGACTTTCAGGGAGGGTTTGGTTTTCGAGTGTCATAAAATAGTCACATCGTGACTGGTAAGTGACGTGACTTCGCTGTTTGGTCACTGTGATCTTTCCTTGTGGACAGTCACCAAGTGGCGCTGCTGTAAAGGCACAATGTGAGAGCTGTTTCGTGTGACTCTAAAGTGACGTCACAGTAACCATTTTTGTGACTTAAAGCTTACTTGATTGTTAAACTTTTCTTGACCGCATTGAGGAGTCACAACAGGTGGACATATCGACCTTACAGTGACTACTTGTGACCAAATTGTGACTTTCACTTAAGGGTCACTTATGAGTCACAGTATTATCATGGGAAAACAAAAATGTTGAAGAAGTACTCTTAGCTTTCCAAAAAATGTTTAGTGTCGTTGGCGGATCTTTCTATTTCATTTTTAGACATTAAATTTTGAGCATTTTGATAATTCTAATTCGACTGAGCAACAATGTTGTATGTAGGCCTATTTTTTACTGGATTTCTGCATTTTGAAACTCTCTTGGAACATTTTTAAAATAGCGTGTATTTGAACCGTCGGAATTCATTCTTCGTCAGTACTGACCTTCGGCCCAACTATATTGGACATATCGAACTAAGGGATCCCTTACAGTCAAATATTCAACGTATAGAGTAAGTTGGATATAAATGAACTCTAACATGAGGAACTGATCACCGTTTGAAGTACCTAGATTTCTTCCCTCAAAGCACATTTTTCTAATTACTAGAAACATGTTCTTAAATTCTTTAAGCTTCAACAAAAGTTAAAATGCTATTCTGCAAAGCAAATACTTGAACTTATATTTTTAGTGAAGTTTTATTTGTTTGTGTTTTTGAAAACTATAATTAGATTTTTTTTTAAAGTGTTAAAAGGGGCATTACTGTTCAAGCTTTCACTTAAGAGCAAAATTATTCCCAAAATTATCATTTTTTAGTAGCATCAAAATAATAATTACTGAAAAAATATCAAACATACATTTCATGTATTTAGAATGCCATTCTAAGGAACACAATATTTCTTCTATTAAATAAGTAAAAAGACTCATCAAACCTTTCTGCTGTCTGAAGTGTGCGTTGCGACTGGTCGGCTTGGAGCTATGGTAACAACAGGAGGTGATGTCGATGCAAACGCCCCCTGGTGAAACATGGATGAACTTGCGACGTTTCTTTTTGGGGTTTGATTTAATACTGGGGACGAAACGGGGGAAATCTGGCTAAGGTCTTTTTCTCCTTAAAAAGAATAAAAATTGCATATTTATAAAAAAAAAACATCATTATAAGCTCAACACAGCAAATACGACAGCAATTACTTATATACAGGGTGAAACTAAATTCTTGGGCAAAACTTTAAGGGATGATAGGGCACATAATCAGGAATCAGAATCACATAGCAATGTGGGGTCGGCAACGTCGTCTTCGTGTAGCTTTTAATAACCACTTTGGATAAAAGCGCCAAAACGACAGTGCACTTTCCGAACATTGTTCGTCAGAAACTAATGTATTTTTCCCCGAAAACAGAAGACTAAAATGGATAGTTTAAAAATTCTATTTTATTTCATGGATGAAATTTTCGGAGACGAGTCTATTATTTATGAAACTTGGTTAAGAAATTAGACAGGCAGTTCAATGCTTTTCACAAAGTGATTATTACCAGGTAAGTTAAAACTGCGTTTTTGACCCGAGATTGCTATGTGATTACGATTCCGTATTGTATGCCGAATCATCCCTTAAAGTTTTGTCCAAGAGTTCAGATTCACCCTGTATACAATAGTTTTGAATGAAAATCTCTGAATAGATAGTTATCTAAAATATATTAACATTCTTATTTTCAATGTTTTTGGAAGTGGTCCATCCGATACAAATTTTGGCAAGCTAAACAAAGCAGGTGATTTTAATAGAAAAGATCAAATTCTAGTTAAATCAAGTACAAGTAAATTTCTAGAGTAATAACCACTATTCTCATAAAGCAAAACATTAAAAAAGCTTTTATTAATTGTGAAAAGTATTACCCTACTAGCAATTTTGCTCGGGCTACCACCGGCCACGCAGCCAGCCGATGACGGCCCGAGCAAAATTGCTAGTAGGGTATGAACGAATCCCAACCGTTATAAACACTGTTGGTTATGGTAGACAAAATAAATAAATAAAAAAAAAACTATAAAAACACACCCACCCACCCATAGCACCATAAAATACTGTGATAGGTTTTTGGTAATAATTGGTATAGGTTTTCAAATCTACTATAATAGGTAAGCAATCATGACTTTTTTTTTTTTTTTTTTTTTTTTTTTTTACTGCTATGAGTGTTTTTTACAGTTTGCATAAGAGTAATTTTTTTTTTGTGGCTACTTGTTATTATGAATAATTTTTTCTCTCGAATGCTTGCAGATACTCGTACATGAAGATACTTTATTTCTTCCAGATACTCGTAGGTACCAACATCTTTCTGTGATACTCTCGGATATGAATCACTTTCTTGGAGATATTCTCAGATAGAGATAATTTCTTTCTTGTTGATAGTAAATCCGAGTAATTTCTTTCTTTGCGATTACTTGCAGATACTCGTACATAAAGATACCTTATTTTTTACAGATACTCGCTGGTACCAATTCTTTCTTTTCGGTCGGTACTTTTGGATACGAATCACTTTCTTGGAGATATTCTCAGATAGAAATCATTTCCTTCTTGTAGATACTCCTACGAGTAGTTTCTTATTCTCAGATACTCGTTCTTATTCTCAGACACTAATTCTTATTCTCAGATACTCGGGAAACGTTTCAGTACTCACCTGTGACAGGATCAACAGCTTGTTTGGCGAGCTTCCTGAGGGCGGCCGCGAAGCTCGAGGTTCTCGAAGTGGCGTTGAATCCCATGTTGGCCCCTTCGTAAGACGGCAAGGAGGGCGCCTGGGGCGGCGGCACAACCTGGTGGAGCGGGGAAACGGCGGCCATCGTTCTCGGCTTCTGTGGTGGGTTGCACGGGTGCTGCATGGTGAGTGGAGGCGGCTTGCAGCCATGGGGAAGTCCTAGAGGGGTAAAAAAGGGGGAAATTACTAAACGTCCAGAGGAACACTTTTTCACACACAATTACACAAAACAAATACAACCCTCTGAAATGTTAAATCGCGCTTCTAAATTATTGTGGATTACCAGCGTACCCGTTCTTCGCAAGGGAAGAAAAGGATTTTATGCTACTTTTAGCGCACTCGAGGGTTTGCACTTTTTGTTTCTAGTTTTCGTTTATGTTTATTTAACCCTTTAACGCGCAATGTTCCCGCTCTGGGAACACCAAACTCTGACTTTTTCACTGTTGCCAGTCACGGAGTATAGATTTGATTTCTATAAAAATAGTTGCGCGTGACATAGCTCCACGAGGATCCTTTACTTTTTAGCACGTCCTTTCCCGTAAAAAAATTGTCACGATTATTTTTAACAGCACTGTCATCTGCTGAAAAATGGAAGAATGCGAGAACAGCTGGATAGATTGCCCAATGCTGAAAAAAGGGCAGCCGTTGCCATCGCTCGACTTAACTACCAGCAAGATGGTGGACGATCATTCTTAACCGATCATTCTTAAACGATCATTCTTAAACATAATCTTGGCACAGCCAGCTGTCGTCAAAAAGGGTCTCTAGATCTGTGGCAGGCGATGAACGTTTCGATCGTCCGCCATCTTGCTGGTAGTTAAGTCGAGCGATGACAACGGCTGCCCTTTTTTCAATATTGGCAAAGGGTTGCGCCTCAAAGGGTTAATGCATGAAGTGAGCAGATATCGAAAATTTATAGACTCAAAAGTATAAATATTCAATAAAAAAAACGACGAAATTCTTACATACATTGGTTGCTTTTTCCCTTTTTGTTCCAGTCTCCGATGAACCATAAAAAAGGCAAGAGTGAAGGAGAAATCTAATTTGTCTCCAGATTAGAATTTATTAACTGCAAAAACTGATTCAGCGTCTTTAACGCCCAGTCCAAGTAGATCATTTCATGATGTTGAGCTAATCCTGACTAGTCAAACGGTCCTACGTCGACGACAAGCGTCATTGCCACACCGAGTCTCTCAACAGCAAGCAAGTCACCACACAACTCAGACAGTCGGTAACCACACAACAAAGCTTACTCTGAACATGTCATGTTTTCAGGTCAATTTCTGATCACTTGCTCAACGGGGTTTAAAAACATTTTTCGTAAAGTACAAGCCCTTGAGTGCCCAGCATATGTTTACGTAAAAGCTTTTCGGAACATTACAAATCTGCAGTTTTCACGTTCTGAATGTGTAATGTCACTAAAAGAAATTTTTTTGCGATCTCTAATTAGTAACACTAGTGTAAGAATAATAAATTCGCAGTGGGTCACCTAGACAACGGACTAACGCTAGCGATTTTATGCAGAGTGTTTATAATTAAATTTTCTTTATTCAGAGCGCTGTACAACGAAAACTACTGGTCATAAAGCAACCAGATTTACAAGAATGAGACTAGGGAGAGAGAGATTTGCTTGGGAAAAACGATAGTTCAAATAATCTCCTCCATAAATATTTCTTGTCCCGCAGTGATCTGGGCGCTAAACTCCATTTCCATAAGAACACGGCAAGTGAAGCAGCATCCGGCTTGGCCAGTGCTTCGGAGGGTCAACTTTCTCTCGGCTCGACTACTGTGGGACCGTGTACGCTAATGAGAGCTGGTGCACGTAAAGCATGTCGTGGCTCCAATGTCCTCCAAGTTATTAAACGATACCTCTGGGGGTGCCGATTTCAGGGGGTTGGTCCTTTCTCTGGAATTGGCTCAAAATTAGGGGAGCACAGGCTAAATCGTTCTTCCTCTCACTGGGGCCGTAAAAATGGAATGTGCACCACCTCTGGAATATCCATCGCCTCCCTACCTAGGGGGGATCTGATACCGCCGTTTGCGGCTGTCAGGGGGCATCAGAAACAACAAATATTTTTTTTTTCAAGAACACTCAAAATATTTCGCAAATATTGATGTAACTGTCTCTATTCGCCAAACGCGTAAAAAAAAATCTAACTTTAGTAACGCTGCATACTCTCTTATATTATATGAAGTATGCTACCATGTATTATACTTCATTTAAAATAAGTAAAAGGTAAATAATATTTAAATACAGTCACTTTTGTGTCTATAGTGCAAACACATTTGCTATTCATACATGCTTCATTTCTCTCTGGACCTAATTCTAAAGCCGACGCAGACGAAGTCGCGAGTAGTAGCTGGTAATAAATAAACTTTCATCGCGGAGAGCATTAATATTAACTACGCCCCGTGTCTAATCAACTCAGCAGAGTTTGAAAAGAATTGACACTTGAATGAAAATTATGTTGAATATTTATTCATTCACGTACACCCGTAAATCATGCACACACATCAATTTATGCATTAAAATGCACGCAGACACATCGCTAGTTTCGTTCTTAAAATTAAACCCAACAAATCCATATAACACTACATCCTTTCGCATGTCTAATTAACAATGTCTCGCTTCCGTTCCTCGGAAGGGTTAAATTCGGGAACGATTTAACGAAATTTCCGCGAATTCATTAAACTCTCTCTCTCTCTCCAGAATATTCCAAGCAGACGATCATCTGCCACCGTTATACAACAGAAAAGTAAAGCGCTCCTTTGACCATCATGATCACGTGACCTCTGTAGGGCTAAAAGCAACCTTTTAGCCACTCCATTCTAAGCATTTCTCACCAGTTAATGGAGACGGTGGGGAGGGGAGGGATGGAGGATGCGGTTGCCATGGCAACCGGGTTCCCGGTGAATGCCGAGATAAAATATGGTGTGGAGTCAAGGAGTATAACAACTAAGTTGATATTTCTTGGTCAAATGGACTCGCGAAATGCTCCGCACAATAAAACGTTATTTGGGGTATTGTATTTGGCAACGGCTTCGAAATGAAAGCCAGAGCTTTGGTTATTGTGCATTGTAATCGCTTCAGGGATTATAGTTAGAACTGTTTGGAATTGTTATTTTTAGGAGGCACTAAAGTGTATTATGAATTTATATTACACGGGGTATTGTGCAGCGGAATACGGCAATTTTGTGTTTTCTTAGGGGGGCGGATAAAATTGAAGGTTTATTTAGTTAGAAAGAGTAAACTTTCGGAACGTAAGCTGAATTATTAATTTAAGAGATAATTCCAGTTAGAATCGTACTCGATGTAAGAAATAGTACTCGAAATATTTTTACTGATAAGGACAGCACATGTAAGGATAGCTTAGTGGCCTAATCGCTAGGATCCATTCCCATAATAACACGGGAAGTGAAGCAGCAGCGGCTTGGCCAGTACTTGGGAGGATGAAATCATATATCGAGTGGACTTCTGTGGGACCGTGTACGCTAATGGGAGCTCAATAACTTAAAATTAGAAGATCCCGAACTAAATTGGACTACCTCCCATTGGGGCTAGTTAAACTCTAAAAAATAATTTGTTCTAGAAGCACAAAAAGTGTTAAACAACCATGTAGGTAAGCTGCGCCTGAAGTTACTTTCCTGGGGCTCGTTAAAATGGAAGCCGTTTCACTTCGCCCTTCGCCGTCCTATATGGAGGATCTGGCCCGGCCATGCTTCGCAGTTGCCAGAGGGTATTAGTAACAACATCATCAGCAAAAGGAAAACACAAGTCTTATTGATAGAAATGAAAAATATCATTTCATTCATATAAACATCTTCAAGACGACTTCGTATTCATGTATACCTCATAAAACGAACTTAATTTCAACCGGCTGACGAAAAAAATTCCAAATTATGTTTTTGTAATGCCGATAAAAATTTGAATAAAAACTTTGTGTTCTTGGTTAATTTACTTAAATAGTCTTTTAAAAACTTGACTTCACACCGTATCATCTGTATGAATATAATAATTTTTATAAATGCATTTTTAACCCAAAAATGCATAACTTTTAAAAATGAACTGGAAATAAAATTTTAACTTCATTTCGGCTCATTTTTATTTATTTTTCAAAGTTTTAACCTTTTATTTTCTGTGTTTTTAGTCAAGCATTTTAAAATAGAGACGCTTGATTGTAAAAATAAAATGCACCGTACTGGCAAACGATTGCACTGAAACTATTTCCCGTGTAATAAAACTTCGTATAAAAGATTACAGTTAGAGTAACACAAAAATATTTTGAAAATCCGAAAAAGATACGAGAGCGAGAAAGTAAAACCGAGGTTTTATTATAGTAAAATAAAATCTCCCTACAACGATAATTATCTTTATTACGATATTTCTTCATAGTCCTGACTTAATTTACTTTAGATTAATGTAAAACAGTCCTGAGTACAGCGATATTCTTTACAACGATAATATTTTCTACAACAATGGTAATATTATCCCTTCCATCGCAATAATAATCTCTATCACGATACTTAAAATTAAACCCAACAAAATGAAATAGTAATACATTTTACAGAAAACTTTGTGGGGCTTTATTTGTTCAGACATTAAGGAAGGATTACTTAAACTAGAAGGTAAAGCCCGTTCTGCAGGTAATTACAACGGGCGCTGGAAAAAAAAAATGACTAAAATATTTACCCTCAATATATTTCATCTTCGTCCACTTCAAATAAATAACTTCATATTCAACTTTTTATTATACAGTACAATCGAATTTCATGCTCTGTGGAAACGCTTGAAAACTTTTCGCATTAGAAAGATTTCGTTTTGTGTAAACTATCCCTCTTATATCAATGCTCCATGTAAGCAATAGATTTTACTTGTGAAAAAAGAAAGAAAGAAACTATGTAATCTTTAAAATCTATAAACGAGTTGAAATCCCAATTTTTTCTTTCAAACCCTGATGACCGTGGCTTCAATATGACGTTACGCCAATTGAATCAGTGACTGCAGATACCACCTCAGTCACAAAAAGGAAATTTTTCAGGAGAGAGAAAAAACTTCATAACTCCTCCAAATTTTCAAATATTTAAACTTTTTTTTTCCTCTGTCATAACACGCATTTATGTTTCTGTCATGCAAATATTACCTAATTTCGACATCAATTAGGCCCAGGAAAATTTAAAATTTCATTCGGACTTATGCTGTTTCTGCACTCAACTGGTTTTTAATCAGCTGAAAACTTGGAAAAAAGTAATCATTCAAATCAAAGCAAAGCAACGCAAATCCCCATTTATTGTCTTACCATATTTATGGTATACAAACGTCAAGAAAATGAATTTAGGAGAAAAAAAGTGCTTTGCTTGCAGAAAATTATGGAGATGAAAATCTAACATTGAAGCTGGAATAACTATTTTTTAGAAAACCACTCCTAGGGCAGGGCAGGTGGCCAATAATAGTGTTAAAATAGATCATTCTCGACCATTAATTCATTGTCGTGTGTCGACCATCGTTCGAAAAAGAAGCCCCGTATCTACGGAACTACTCAACAGACTAACGTCGTTCTTGCCCTCAACACGCATCTTGCCTTTCTAAGCTTATTTTTATCGAAAACGATTTTTTGCATTTTTGTGACTGAAGTGTTTTCTCCACTCACCGATTCAATTGCGACAGCTAATTTTGTAATGCAAATAATTAACTCTTTTACTCTCGGAAATAAAATAGAGTTGAAAATAGCAAAAAATCACTTAAAAATGAGGGAACTAGTGGATTTTTTAGATTTTTATAGTAGCACAGATTATTTTCTGTATTTTATACATAATTAGGAAAAATTTCAAGGGGATCGTATAAACGGTGTAGATGTTATTAGCTTTTTGTTCTTAACTTTTTAATATATTTGAAGTAATGGCGGTAAAAGTTTTATCTTGGAGTGGTTTGCCGGAATTGTTAGAGTCAGTCAGCCAGAGATCAGCGTAACTATATAATTGGATGAAGAACGAAATTCTTTTCGTTCCAGTGTGATTCCCTATATAACGATAATTCTCTTTACGACGCTATGCTATTTTGACCCCCGAGATATCATTATAGAGGGATTTCACTGTATATAAATATCAGCAACAGAAAAATATTCACCAGGAAATTGGATTACGCTTTCCGATTCAATTTAATTTTCTTTAATCTTGTAAGGGTACGACATTAACATAACTTGATCCATGCAAGCCTATCTAACCAACTAGCTCCCTACGGAAGTGGAATCGAATTCATTAAACGCAGCTGTCTGCAGGATGGAGTACCACTCTGACCACCGTCACGTGACCTCCGAGGGTTGAGGAGCACCCTATTAGCCTCCCTTCACCTTTCCTGCAAGTTAATGGAAAGGGCAGTCGCGTTGCCATGGTTACTGGGTGGTATGCGTTGAGATAATGTCTTTTACTGTTATGCGTTGGGTAATATATATTTTATATCATGTGTGTGTGAGGATGTGTGTATATTTAGAATTGTTAGTTCGAGATTTTTTTCTTGACTTCTGCTACAACAGTCTTGAATACGGCCTTGTGCCCTTGTATTTCTGCTTTAACATTTACTTTATTCACAATAAAGAAAGACATTTACAAACACTGAATTACACAACATGAGCACAAGGGAACTGGTGGCTTAGAAGTGTTAAGGGCCTGTCCTACTCCACTCTAATCGCCTAAGCAAACGGTTGTGGGATCGATTCCTAGTCACACCCTGGTTGTAAAAAGCTCCTTTCTCTGTGCTAGTAAGAACTGTCATTGTGTTGTCCACTTTGCTCGACGAGGTTTCATAAGCGGCTACATGGAACCAAGCATAGCAAAATCAAATGTTCCACATACAACAACACAACAGAAATATACCAATGTGTAGCACAGTGGTTAAAGCCAATGACATTGGGAGATGGCTCAAGTGGAGGAACAGGCTTCTGTCCTCTCGCGGGGGTCATCGGTCTAGCGGTCTGGAGTTTTGAGCGGTTTTCTCCAGATGTAACGTGAATAAGCGCTAGATACCCAGAAAAGTCCTCCCCCAGGGCATTTGCACCCCCCCCCCCTTGTGTTTGTCCTTTCTTTGACGTGGATTTATAAGCGGTTCCTTGTGAACGCACACAAATCCGAATACATATTCCAACAGAAATACCATCGATTTAGGAATATCTAGTTTGCTCATCCAATGTTCGTAATTGTGTGCTTTTTGTTGCCAAAAACGCACCCCATTTCTGCCACTATCATGGCTGCCGTTGATGTAAAATAGAACATTTATTGCACTACTTTCGAAAAATAAATAAGTTCGAGGGAAAATGTTTCGATACGAGTACTTTTTAAAATGCAGATCGTTCTAAAATAATTGTAAATACCAGTATAATTTAAGTTACTGCCATTCTGCGCATGCTCATGCCACTATCATGGCTACCGTATCGAGGCAACAGGCTTTCTCTCGTTATGTTCTATCTAGAGATCCTATATTTATGAGAAATACGAACAGGAAAAACGAGAAAACTGATAACGACGAGAAAACTGAGGATTTGAACCCCATAGCTTGAAGGTGGAAGGCAGAGCCAGGTGCGCAAAACCTCTCAGACACGAAGCCCCCCGTATGTTTGTTATTCCTACTTATAAACAAAAAGTGTTTGTATGTTTATTGGTGAAGTTAAGGATAAAGAGTAACAGGTAGATATACCAAATTTGGTTCAAAGGAATTTCTAAACATGAAGTTATGAACCACGAGGCGATTTTTTCATTTTTTTAACCTGTATAAAAATGTAGTTAATATTTAAAAATATTTTTAAAAATTTCTCTCGAAAAATCAATTATTGGGAAAATATATTACCTTAAAAATAGTCTGTTTAGAATGTGTCGCTTAATTTTGTCAATTTTCAGGATTTTTGTTTTTTTATTTTTTGCAGAGTAACTCTTTTTATTTACTTTTTCGAAAATTATTTTTAAATTGTTGCATTATTAAATTTGTTGGTCAAAATATTTTTTTTTTTACTTCACCACCATATTATAAAGAATGAATTTCAGTCTACATTAAACATTATATATATGTGTGTGTGTGCCTATACATATATATACTATACATATAAAAAAACCTGTTGAAAACCTGTTGAAACGATTGGAAATACAGTGGAACCTGCTAAATGGAAAAGCCAGCTTGACACGAAAATTTATTCTAACAAGAGGAATATTCCATTCGCATTGACTAATTTTTACGGTTTGGTACAATGAGAATTTATTAAGCTGGATTTTCGTTTAACCGATATTCGATTAAGCGAGTTCCACAGTATATCGTCTGAGGGAGACATAAGTGGGAGGCAATAAAAAGTGGAAATTCAAAGAATAAGAGATCTTTCGGCTGAGGATAATTTGCCTTGTTTGTATTTCTTACTTACCTTGTTTGTTTGTTTGCGTAGCATGTATTTCGGATTTGTGTGCTTGGCCCAACTCGTTTGTAAATCCACGTCATATGGACAACACAAGGGAGGGTGCCCTCCGTGTAGGTCTTTCTAAGGGATCCTAACCCGTATTTAACCGTTCCTAACCCGGTTTCTTAGAAACCACGGTAAACTCCGTACGGTTAGATCGACGGACGCGACCTGGTTTTGAACCAGACACCTTCCGTCTAGCATTTTGAGTGACTCAACCACTTGGCATGGCGGGCTCTTACCTTGTTTGTATTTCATATTTACCTTGTTTGTATTTTATCATGGGCATGCATTAAATATAATATTTTTAACAAGAAACATATTGTTGTTTAAGACACTTAAATACTTGAAATATAAAAATATATAGATCTAAAACATACCATACGATTTCTTACTGATTTTATTTTTTAATTTAACATATTTCAAATATGGTGGGTAGCTAGACGGGCAGACAACTAGACGAATATTAGAATTACGTTTCCAAGTATTTTTAAAAGTCATTTAAACACGGATTTTTATTGATTGCCTAAATGAGAAAGCAATACTTTTAAGTCAACACACACTTTGTCATGTGGTATCCCAGTCAGCATGAAAAGTCAATTGGCATTTAATTTAAATATTGCCAGATGGATGTGAAAGTGTCTTTGTCACGGTGAATGTGCGCTTTTAAAATTAATACACTGTAACAGACATACTGATATGCTGGTTCATTTACATAAAAGAAATCAAATAATAATATTTATTAAAATAAAATACATGTTTTGGCTTCGTCATTGTCATAATAGAAAATATTTTTCTATTTTGCTTATAAAAAGTAAATTCAAAAATACGCATGTATCAATTAAAAACTTTTGAAGATTTTAAGGGGAAAGTGGAGGGTAGAATCGATTAAAACTGATTGCATTATCGACTTTTTATCCTTATCTATTTTTTTCGTCTCACAAACTGCCTAACTAGTGGTGGAAATGTCGTTTTTCATAATTTTAATGCTTCAAAACACTTAAAAATGTAGGCTGCTTTCTATGTTTGTAGTTAGGGTGTTACGGAGAGATGTTTAACCAATTTCTACAAATTTGGTTAAACATCTTATTTTCATTTTTTGAGCTTTTTCGTCTATATGTTCTACGAGGGCTAATGTTTTACCTATTTATATAAAATTAATATCAGTTGCTTAAATATTGTACAGAATCAATTCCTGGATCAGATTTTGAGTCTCGTGTAACATTTAAGTTTCTAAAATGAAACGAAAAGTGAAAAATTGATGTAATTAAAGAAAATTTTGTAAATAGTGCCATTTAAAATTTATTTAAAACATTAATTGCTCATACCTTATAATTTTATTTATTTTAGTTAGAGCCAAAATTCCGCCTATTTGCTTTTGTTTTGATCGCAACTTTAATCATTTTCTAAGTAAAGCGTACTTTATATAAAAAGATTTAAGCATATTGTATTTTAGATAACTGCATATATTAATCATGCAATTCCTTAGAATGCACTACTGCTGTAAGAGTACAGACAAAGAATTATTTACGGAATTTTCCAAAAGTCGAGGAATTTTTGCTCAATAGATTAGTATTTCCTCTGAAAGTAATAACCAATAATTATTAAATTAAAAATTCAACATCCGTTTTTACCACTGAAATTTGATAAGAATTCCAGTATATATTAATGTGAAAGCTAAATTTTCAAACGTTATTTTAAAATTTTATTGCCTTTTTAAGCATATTACATGTCTACGTATTTTATATTATTAATTTTAAGTGTGTTGAATTAGCTGCTTTTATAGTTAAACAAAAATATTTTTAAATGAGTATAAAGGCATTAAAAAATAAACAGAAAATTTCTTGACATTCCTCTAAGGGAGCTTTATTTAATGGCTCAATATTTCCTCCCAAATAAATTATCAAAATCAGAGAAATTCAAATGAACAATCAAGAAAACGGCTTACATCTTTTTCATCATTATTTATCAAGAGTGAAACTTATCAGCTTCAAATTTTGTTGCCCTTTTAAGCATATTATACATCTACGTATTTTATGTTATAAGTTTTAAGTGTATTGAATTATCTAAATGCATATAATAGTTAAAATTAAAATTATTTTTGAAAAATAAAGAAATGGAAAATTCTCCTGCGATTGTTCTAAGGGTACTACACTATGAACGTGTGAATAAGATACTGAACATGGTATATGGCTTAAGTTTGAAAGGCTAGGGTTCAGGTCTATCGCGCGACGGTCGATCTAACGGTCTAGAGTTTTGGGCAGTTTTCTCCACGTGTACATTATTACGCCTTAAAAAACTTAAAAAGTCCTCTTTAGGCTGATACCCCTAGTGCAGGTTTGCCTTAACGCAGCTCTTTTTGGAAATAAAACAACTTTAGAACAGCTTAAAAAATTAAATAAGAGACTCGGAAAAAATGCAGAATGTCTCTTTAAAAGTTGTACTGTAAACTATTACATACAATGAACCTATAGGAGTTACAAAACACCCAGGAAAAAATGCTAAACAAACGCAATTCTGCAATATTTTCCTAAACTGGCAACTCCTCTGTCTATTTTTGAAGGCAATTTTTGTGTTTATGATTTTTTTCTGAAAACTGCATGAGATATGCAGCTTTACTGTTAGTATTAGTTTATAGTGCAATGAGTGAAGAGGCATTATTAATTTTTTCAAATGTTTAATATAATTGGTTTGTTTTTATAGCGGTTCAAAATTCCTGTGACGACAATCGCTCTTCAATGTGAAAACCTTTAAAAACAATACAAATACAATGCAATCTAATTGAACTACATTCAGTAGATTAAAATTTTCTCCTGAAGTAATATAGCCAAAACCAATACTATTCAAATAAACTACCAGAAAAACCTTTAATATCTTTTCTTTCAACCACTATTTGCTAACAATAAACTTTTCAGCCAATTGATGAATTTTATCTTTCTTGTTAGCAGATGTATTTGAAATATCTTCAGAAAATATTTGTTCACAAATGCTTAAAAGATAACCTAAAAAAATTTTATGGCACTGCTCCAACACTTAACAGTTCAACATTTTTCTTCCAAAGCAGTAATAGAAACAAAAACTTCTGACAAAAACACGAAAAAAATCATGCAACCGTGATTTTGTTCACTGACCTGTAATCATTATTTCCATTTAGTAAGCGCCGAACTGTCCCTTGTCAGCTTCCAATTTTATCGCCACTTTGAGCGTATCATATGTTTACCCCAGAGCTCAGACGCAGCCAGCGGGAAAAGCATACCCCTCAGCTGTTTTAATGCGATCGATAATGTACCCTATGCATTCCTAGTCATCTTCCATCACATATGAGCTAGCTCCCAGTGCCGTGCTGCTTGGGAAGCTTTCATCTCATTTCAGAGTGACAGGAAAGCCGGCGAGAATGTCGCCAAGGGACGTCGCCAATGTGATGAAGATTATATTCTTTTTGCAACTCGCATGGATTTTAAGAAATTTTATTATTATTATTATATTTTTCTCTTTTATTCTTATATATTCGGTGTTTTGTTAGAGAAGAGGGAGATTATAGGCGTAATGAGGAAGAAAGCGCAAAGGAAATTCCTGTCTCTGCATTGTTCGGGAGCGGAAGCGATTTGCATTTTTGCGAAAAATTACTGAAACGCTGGTGGTGGAGTGGTTGGTGGATGAGCAGAGAAGCGGATTGTGAAGGAGGAGACATGGAAATGGTTTTAAGGGAGCGAATCTCTGAAAAGAAGCACGTTGAAAAGGATAGAACGAGGCGATAAAGTAAAGAAAAAGGACAGTTTAAGAATTTAATTTTGGAATCTTAAGTTCGTTTTTATACTATTTTATTTATTGGCGTGATTTTTTTTTTTTTGTACTAAAGATTCTTTGCTTCTTAAGATTTTGTTCAATGTGGTAGATCCCCTAATCATGTGGAGTTTATGATTATTTCGTGAGTCAAGATTTATGCTGCAGATATTTTTAATGAATTGTTCAGTGTAAGTTCCTGTGTGCTTGTTAGGTGCAGTCAGGCACATTGCATTGGTGCATTGATGCAGTCAGGTCTCTGAATAACGAATATACTTTGAGAAATTTTATTTTCTTTTTGAAAGACGTGCTTGGAGAAAAGCAGACATTTGGGAATTACTCCGTGAATGATACACTGGCAATTCATTTCTTTTAATTGAAATTGATTTCAAATTATTTCATTTATTGAATATCCCGTATGTTAAACTTGTTGATTTTTTCAATAATTATAAATAGTTTTACCCCCTTTAAAAAATCTTTTTATATTATCAAGGTAGAAGAAAGACCAACTAAATTAAGGAACAGGCTTTAATTTTGTTATAAAGTTTTAATAAAATTCAACATACTCGATTTTGTTCAAGAACAAAACTCTTTGAATTATATAGTGCAATGCTAGCAGCCAAAAACCTACATTTGTTGATAGGACAAACTTCTTAACAAGTATTATTGATTATTTCCAGCTTGTAAAAAATGTGATTAGTTAATCTTTTTAAAAATAAGTAAAATTTGTTCTAATGAAATCAAACTTTAAAAAAAATTCAAGAATAATACAATTCTCCCCACAGTATTCCATTAAAAGCAACAGTAATTTTACTGTTGTTATTACAAATTCGTTCCACAGTTTAGTTGCTGAAAGAAATTAAAAGAAAAGAAATGCATTAGGTGAAAAGCGGTGAAAAACTGGTAGAAAGAGATACAATAAAAATTTACTCGTAAAGAAAGAAATTTACAAAAGTAGAGATGTGAAGAGAGTATTAACAGAGTACCTTTGGATGCTGAAAGTTATCAAAAGAAAAGAAATGCATTAGGTGAAAAGCGGCGAAAAACTGATCGAAAGAGGTACAATAAAGGTTTAAAGACAAAAATTTTACAAAAGTAAGAGATGTGAAGAGAGTATTAACCGATTCACAGTTACCTAAAGCGAAAGGATGTTGATGTGAAATAAAAAATAAAAACACAAAGAAAGCGAAGTTAAAACTCTGAAAAGCGGATAAAAGAATACGCGTAAAAGAGTATTTGGAAAAGAAAATAGAGTATATAGAAAATAAAGGAAGTGAAGAGTGGATAAAGTAGAAATGAAAATGAGGACCAGTAGACAGATTGCGGATAGAAGAGGAATTAGAAGAAGAAAAATATATTAAAAATATATTTAAAAAAGATCTTTTAGAAGATAAAGGAAATAAATTTAGTAAATATTTCTTAACTGCTTTATACCTGTTATTTAAAATGTGAAAAAAAAAAAAAAATACGTGCATAAGAAATGAAATGATCTTATCTTTCTGGCGCATAATATTTGAACACTATTGCTCGGCAATTGCACGGGTATAGAAGGAGAAAGTTTAGCCCGCGATTTTGACAAGATGGAAAGGCTTAACCCTTTAACGCGCAGTATTTCCGTTCTGGGAAGACCAAATTCTGACGTTTTGACTGTTGCCAGTCACGAAGAATAGATTTTATTTCTATAAAAATAGTTGCGGGTGACATAGCTCCACGAGAATCCTTTATACTTTTTAGCACGTCATTTCCCGTAAAAAAATGGTCGCGATTATTTTTAACAGCACTGACATCTGCTGAAAAATGGAAGAATGCGAGAACAGCTGGATAGATTGCCCAATGCTGAAAAAAGGGCAGCCGTTGCCATCGCTCGACTTAACTACCAGCAAGATGGCGGACGATCGAAACGTTCATCGCGTGCCACAGATCTAGAGACCCTTTTTTGACGGCAGCTGGCTGTGCAACGGCTCCCCTTTTTTCAGCATTGGGAAAGGGTTGTGCCTCAAAGGGTTAAAGTACAGGAAAGAGGACAAACAAAAAAATCTCATAACTTTTCAAATGTGTTGAAAAGTGTTATAAAACAGGAAGAAAATAGAAAGAGAACCCGAAAAAGGAACCAAATTCTGACAAAATAGTTGGTATAAATAATGAAGTTTATTGCTTTCTATTTTCAATGAGCAGCTGTTATACAGTGATGAGAATCAAAATTTGATTTTTATGCTATTGTTAAAATGAGTCCGAACATGTTTAGGCATTGCAAATTATTTAGAAGGCACTCTGAAGTAGAAAGGAAGTTTGCAGGTACTCGACTGTGTTGCGAATTTTTTCAAGTTGACGAATACAGATGGAGTGACTTCTTCGCCTGAGATGAGTTGACATTAAGATAGTTCAGTCTCGATGGATGGATAGCTGGACAATGCATGGCAATTTTGACTGTGTCCTAAAATATTGTAGTTTTCTGTTCAGTAGTGTTCTGTTAGTAAATGCGTAATGTTTTAAAGATGATTCTGCTGTCTTCAATCGAGTGATGCTCTCATCTCAACAACTATGAGCCAATAGTAGAGATTGAACCAGTTTTCAAAACAGGTGTAAGTAATCCTTATCCACTCGTTGAGTATGAACGTTGCAAGGAGATGGCTCTTCCTCCAGACACTATCGGAGGGTTCAAAAGACAATTTCTGTTGACTTGTTCCAGTTTCTCTCAATGACTGCAAATACGGTGATTACTGAGAGATCGTGAGAGTATTATAAACGTAGATCTTTCAATTAACGTTCTCGCATCAAAACTTGACAATCACACGATTGCTTACTCAAGTCCAGTTACTTAGGAGCAGTTTATAAAGTAGAAATCGTTCTTGAAGCTTGTTCAATATAGAGGCTGAAATTCGAAGGTAATGTTCCATTCGGTTTAAAAACTATACCATGAAAGGTGATGGATACTTCTTCAGATGTTCATGGATTGATCGCGAAAAAACTTTTAGTGACTTGTTTCAATTTATGACTGTTTAAAACTGACATCTTGTCTCAATTATTCGATAAACGTTGATCTCGGTGATGTAAAGAGCTTGACATCACTGTAGGTATTTGTAAAACAGTTCTCTTGAAACAAAATGATCAGAGATTAGTTTATAGATACAACTGAAGTTCAATTACTTTTATGTAATTTATGAGATTGAAGTCGTTTGTTATAACTCCTGAATTAAAAACACTGAAGTTTGACGATGGTATCTCAGGATTGCCAAACTTGGTTGGAGTTTGATGGTTGAAGTCTCTGGGTTTTCGTTGAGGAAATATAGTATTACAAACTGCTATTGTAATTTGGTTCCGAACTATGTGACTATTGAGGAGGAAGTCTACCGAGTAAATTTGTTGTGCTGTATACTGTTAGGTGGTGAATTATGACTATTAAACATTAAAATGTACGTGTTTTATATGTTTAACTTGGAGTGGTTTGGGTGGAGTGGGTGATTATGGGACATGTCGGAGGCAGGAAAGGCGGGAGAAGAATTTCCGGATGCGTCTAAATTTCTTTTTACGGATTCTAATATTGGGAAAAACGGGGGATGATGGAAGTGGTGTAAGGCAGGGTGAGTATGAATTGGTTGGGGTGGCTATTGATGATAAGAGTGGAGAAGGAGGTGGTGTGGAAGGAGGTGATCGTATTACGGGTGAAGATGAGAGTATAGGTGAAATTGATGATATTGCTGGTGATATTGGGGGTGTGACTGTTATGTATTCGGAAGAGACTGGGGAATTTGTGACTATGGATGCCTGATCTATTGCTTCGTATGATAATGTGCTAATGGTGCTATTAGCTGTTGTGTAAGATGATGTGGATGTTGTGTCAGTAGTGTGTGTATAGGGTGTACTTACTCTCGACTCCTCCCCTTTCGTCACTGGCCCACCAGAGGGGGCCCAAACAAACGTAAAACGCAAGAAAAACTTCCTTATAAAGAAATACATAATACAAAGTAGTTGTGAGCCTGCATTTCCTATTCATTTCACTGTTTTATTGCTTGTTTTGCTAGATTCCTCTCTTTTAATGATGAGTGTGTGTATTTCCATGTGACTTCGCTCTGTCAGGGATCTGGGTTGAGAGTGCTCGAAACTTGCATTTTTAAAATATAATCATGGTTTTTTTTTGTGTTCTATAGTTTAATATGCTGCTGAGATGATGTTTTCCCTTCAAAACTTATAACTGTTTTGTTGTGCTTAATAAATTGTTTTCGTTTGAAACTTCGGTGTCTCGCCATTTCATTGAAGAGTGGAGTTGCAACATGATATCTTAGAAAGATATTAAAAAGTTTAGTTTGTTAAACAATTCATTCAAATCTTTTAGTGTTGTGTTTCAAATTTTACTGTGAATTTTCTGTTTTAAGAGTCATAACTAAATTTATTTTACTGGGTTTATATCTTAAACTGAGTAACATGTAAAACATTGAAGCAGCGGAAAAATTTCCGTAAATGTATGTAGGTCATTGTCGTAACTAGGTGGCGGCTAGGGTGGGCTAAGCCCTACCGAAAGATTTCAGCCACTCTAGAAAAATTAAATATTCCACTACAAGAATACCAGATTTATCTTAGATAGGCTAGGATAAATCTCACTCTACAAATAGCCAAAAAGCATACCCAGTTACGCCAATGATGCAGATAGAAAACACATCCAAGTTATCAGATAGTGTTTGTAAAATTAAACAATTTGGTTGAATACATATTTTAAGGCTAACAGAGCACGACTTTACCTTGTAAATTTACTGTCTTCTACACAATCTTTATAGTGACTTAACGCAAACTATAAAGTTGCAAAACTGTAAGATTTTGTTCAGAGCGAAAGAAATTTTACAACGTGTAATAAAATAAAATTATTGAAATAGAAAAAAATATTTACGTAATGAAAGGAAAAAACTGTTTTAAAATCTTAAAATTCTGCCAAAAGAAGATTCAATTATGTGAAAATTACTATGGTATCTGATTTTATTACTGAACATTAAAAGAAATAGTATAAAATGTGAGTATTTATTATTTTTATGTTACATTGAAGACAGTATTTTATATTACGTTGGAGACAGTATTTTATATTGCAATTTATTAAAAAGCCTTAGTCATTGATCAAGTAATTACATATATTCAATGATAAAAAGAAAATTTCATTATAATGATGGAGTATAAAAGCGAAGAACAAAATTTTAATTTTCTTTGAAAGAAAAATAAGTTTCAAAATAAATTTTATGAAGTACTAGAGGTTAGATTGTGCCTGTTCAAGAAATTCTTTATATTATTTATGTTTGTTTTTCATTATTTAGTGATAAAATAGAACTTTTAAAGGTAAATTGTAATTATTGCCCATATTTGTTTCTATTCTGTCGACATTTTACCTCATTTGCCTTCTGATTTTGGAATTATATTTTATTAAATAGAAGATAAATTATTTTAGTTTCATTTTTTATTGTTTTTAATCTATCGTTTTATAATAATATTTATTGAACTTTAAAACAGTTTGAAATCATCACAAATTTAATAACTAATTCTGAAACTATATTGATTTTATACAAGTTTTCAGAAAAATCTGTTGTGGACAGACACCATATGACTTTCTTGAATGTCTATTAAAGTATAAATATATTTTCGATGCACTTCATCTAAACTTATTTCCCTTGAAATTGAAATACCAATAATATTAGTGTTAACGATTTGTAGCGAACTGTAAGAGGTATGGTGGAATTGGATTAAGTTTTAAAGATTTATTTTTGTCACTTAATTAGGCGATATATTGCATAAAGGCGCTAAGTTTGGCGATAGTTTGCAAAATTTCGGCCATAGCCGAAATAGTAGCATACCACATATTTTTAATTTCTTGAAAGCATCAAAAGATCTCAATATATTGAGTCTGTTGGGTAAACCTGTAAATAAATTACCCAATCGATTGCAGTCAGAAAAAGAGTTACGCACCTAGATGTTACAAAAATTATAAATGTAAAATTTCAACTTTCTACGGCTATAATGTTTGAGTCATGCGAGATACGTACTTATTTTTGGCACCAGTATGGCGATATTTCAGGAAAACTTGCCAAGCTTCGTGACAGTTGGCGAGGTTCGGGCATGGACCAACCACTGACTAATTATAGTCCTAATATATTGAACATGTCCATAGACCATGATGTCCTGAAATTCTTTTGGGTGGCCATGTAAAGAAACTATCCAGTGCATTAAAGCCATACAAGAAGGTGCACAACTGGAAGTTACAATAATCCCAAATCTAAGATTTCAACCTTCTAAGGCTGATAGTTTTTTTTTAGATATGGGAGTTATGTACATAGTTACATGCATGCAGACGTCAGGATAAAACTATAGTGACAATAGATTTGCTGTTGGTCAAAATGATACATGCATACGTATACGAACATACATACATACATGAGTGCATTAAGACTCCACGTAAAACTGTTCAAAGTAAATTTAGATACAGTTAAAATCGATTTTTTCATCAGAGTAGTTTTTCGCGATCACTATACTTCCTTTTACTTCGTACAAGGATGTAAGCATACAATTTTGCGATTCGTGGCAGAATACTTTTGCATAAGATTTACCTTTTAAGTTTGAATTTAAATAAGGATATGAGGGACATTAATTAAGATCATTGTAGATTATAGCACTAAAAAAATAAATATTAAGAAATTGTTGGCTACTATTTTTCAGTCAAATCAATTATCTTTTTCATTCGTATATTCATCTGGCTTATATTTTGCTACTGTAGTTACTATTACTTTTCTAGAACTTCAGCTTTTTCAATAAGTCTTTCACGCACAGCATATTATTATTTTACTCAAATTTAAAACTATTTTTCACTGTGTTTAATATTTAATTTTGGTTCACCCTTATTCAAATTTTTTCTTGTACTTGTGAAAATGGTGGCCAGCTGTACATGTTCATCTGACTTGACATCAGCCTTTATTTCAGCTTATAGCTAGAAATGAAGAGCTCATTGTGGCTTACTAGTCCACTGCCGTTCCACAGGTTTAATGTTCGATCCTACGGCAGGGCAATGTCTACCTAGACTTTTAATCCTTCTGACGGTCAATAAAATGGGGTACCAAACACGGGGATACAACTTAGACTGCTTTTACGTCCACAAAATATGCTACTGCAGCCCTGTGCCCATGTCTGGGGGCAGGTTTTGGCCCATTTAAATAAATGAAATCATATTATAAGCGGAAACGTATGATTATATTTTGCTGGCTTAGCATTCAACACTGAAATTGGTTCAGACAAAATGAAAAAATGTATCGGCTTTCAAAGTTAGAAGTTTTAAGGTAAGAGCAAAATATAGATATTGATATAGATAACTTTGTTGTTGTATTTGGAAAATTTATTTTCGGATTCTTTTATTTTCAAAAGCACACTTCTATATACTAATGTTTACATCTTAAGAAATCTAGCATTTCAATTCCAATAATAGAAAAACCATATTGCACTGTAAGAAATCCTGTAATTTTGCACCTGTAATTTTACTATACATATTCCTGTAGAACAATACAGCACTGTGTGTTGTAAATCACTCAGAAACGATGTTATGACATTGATAAGCCAATCATGAAGAACCTATGGCAATGAATGACAACTGGCACAGTCTACATCACAAAGTGTTGGCGTTACATTTACTCAAACGTTCTATTATAAAATAATACAGCACTGTGTATTGTAAATCAGCTCACAAATTATTGACGTAATGACGTAGATAAGCCAATCACGAAGAATAATGTATAGCAAATTGGCACAGTCTGCAACACACCGTGTGGATAAGCGTAACGCCAACGCGTTGGCATTACGTTTACCCACACGTTGTGCTGTAATCATTTATTTCAATGTGATAAATTCAAAGCATCTTTTTGGATGAAAAACAACGCCCACACTTTTTTTGACAGACGCACTAAAGTTTTTGTTTTTCAACACTAACCCATAAATTGGGCCGACAACCGCCAAATGTGGCAACCCCGTCCACACACCATCCGCACGAACAAAGCGGCAAACGTGCTGGTAGGTAGTAGTCGGGTGCCACTGTTATCATTGGGGCGAAGCGCAAGAGCGAAAGGTTGATGATATGCTCCAGCATCATGTGCCGGCAACTAGCCCCTTCCTCCCAAAGGGCTGAAATGATTCAGAGGCAGGGGCACTTGGCCCCCTTTTCTGATACCAGTCCCCGTACCTCCCCCCGCACAGTGTTGTTATCCCGAAAGGAAGGGGGTGTGGGGGTGGATTCCTTGTGCCGTGAGATAACTGTCTGATAAGCCAGCAGGGAGGCATGTCGGCCTAAGGGGTTGCACCATGTCGATATGTGCACGGTGAGTCAGGGTGGGTTTGAAGAGGTTTTGGCGTTTATTCTTGGTTTAATAGACATCAAGGGCTTGAATCATTAATGCGGGCTGTGTGTGTATACAGTGTGTGTGGATCATAGAGATTGGATTTTAGTGGGGAAAATTTCAAAAGGAAGAAGTGGCTGCAGGAAGCTGTTTTCGTCCCGTGAATGGTTTAAAACTGGAGATGAGGTAGAAATTCCAATTTTGTGGAATTATATCCAAATTATTAATGGGCACATATTCAGTGAAAATTTTGCGAACAGAATCCTCAGGGCAAAATATTTTTTCATGTATTATGAGCACCTCAAAGCAATGCCGAAATTTTACATTGAATTTAAACTAATAATTTTTTTACACCGAATTCGCGAAAAGTCTCACAAGTAGAATATTTGTGCATCTCGAAGTTTCCATGAAATACTAGAATGATTTAATATTTTAAACACAAATCCCCCCGGCTTTTTTCATGTATTATAAGCACCTCAAAGTAATGCCGAAATTTTACATTGAATTTAAACTAATAATTTTTTTACACCGAATTCGCCAAAAGTCTCACAAGTAGAATATTCTTGCATCTCGAAGTTTCTATGAAATACTAGAATGATTTAATATTTTAAACACAAATCCCCCCGGCTTTTTTCATGTATTATAAGCACATCAAAGTAATGCCGAAATTTTACAATGAATTTAAACTAATAATTTTTTTACACCGAATTCGCGAAAAGTCTCACAAGTAGAATATTCGTGCATCTCGAAGTTTCCATGAAATACTAGAATGATTTAATATTTTAAACACAAAATCCCCCGGCTTTTTTCATGTATTATGAGCACCTCAAAGTAATGCCGAAATTTTACATTGAATTTAAACTAATAATTTTTTTACACCGAATTCGCCAAAAGTCTCACAAGTCGAATATTCGCGCATCTTGAAGTTTACATGAAATAGTAAAATGATTTAATATTTTTAACACAAAATCATCTCTATGTGTCTAAGTCTCCCCTGCCCCACCATGGCCGAGTGGACAAGACGCACAAAATGGCACAAGGCTGAAGAGTGAAAGTCCTGGGTTCGGGCCTATCACGTGATTGTCAATCTAACGGTCTGGAGTTTTGGTCGGTTTTCTACGATATAACGAGAATACGCGTGTTAGAATCCCTTAAAAGATTCTCCGACCAAGGCACTCCCCATCCTTGGCAGATAGTCCTTGCGCAGCTTTCCCGCTCTCCCTTTAAGTCGAAGTTTTTGTAAAAGTTTTCATTTTATGAAAACAGTAGAATAAAAGCAAGAGAAAATCTTGGAGAACTTAGAATTGAAAATACCCCTATCATTAATTTTTTTCCCTCTCCTTTAACTGTATATTCGTTACGATTCGAATCACTTCACAAGTTAAAAAAAAAATGTCTTCTACCACCCTGCTACGAAAATGGGGTAAGGAAATTTTCGTGCATATTTTTAACATGTTTAACACATAAGACACTAACAATTAATTTTCTTAATAGAAGTAGTAATACATTAATCGATTAATCACATTACTTAAAATATAAATTTTTAATGTATGCATGAAAACGCGAAAACCGATAACAAGAACTCCCGATAACTCGAAGCATTAGGCTGTTCCTTTGCACTTCGAGTTATGGCAAATTGACTGCACACACATTTTTAATAACAAACAAGTTGTGCTTAAACAGAGGGATGCTTTCATTGACTGTTTTTCCTTCAAAATGTGAAAGAAAGAAAAGAGTGTGGAGCAAATTTTAAACTTGGAATGAAATTTGATTTATAGATTCACCGGGTGTATGAAATTAAACGCCCCAATTTTAAAGTTGTTTACAGACGAAACTATAGTTGTGAAATTTCCCGTAGGACATAATGAATGTATAAAAAATAATAGTTCAAATATTCGCCACCAGGGGCCTGCTTTCCTGATCAATGGCCTCCCCGGTTCCCAGACTTCAATCCATGCGACTTTTGGGTTTGGGGAGTTTGAAACATTTGGTAAGTCGCGATAATTTAAGAACTTAGCTTGATCTTAAAAGAGCATTTCACGACATGTTAGTAACTTTTCACCGATCATCATTTGTGGAACATGCTCTCTTACAATTCCAGATGGTAACTGATAATAGTGGCCATCATGTTGAACATGTTTTGTTGCAATAATATTTGTAAACTATCATAAATGTATGCTAAATGTGTAATAAATTAAAAAGCGCTTCCTGGTGGCGAACATTTGGACTAACATTTTTAATTCGCTCAAGCAAATTCCCATACCTTCAATATGTCCTACACAAAATTTCATAACCTCCTCAACAGCAGTTTTGTCTGTAGACAACTTTAAAATAGGGTCGTTCAATTTAGGACACCCTGTATATTCATATGTGTTACATTTTACAGCAAGAATTTTATAGATATCTCATTTTTTTTCTTTGAGAATGAATTGTGAGA
This sequence comes from Cheiracanthium punctorium, assembly GCA_038373885.1. Lineage (NCBI taxonomy): Eukaryota > Metazoa > Arthropoda > Arachnida > Araneae > Cheiracanthiidae > Cheiracanthium > Cheiracanthium punctorium. The sequence continues at coordinate 170,746 of JAWZYV010017372.1, forward strand.
GATAGATTATTTTTCTTTGAGATAAGGAATGCATGTGCTAACTTTACACTCCACGTTAAACATTCAACTACTTTTGTTAAAACATCCTAAACATAAATTCAGATTATTTCCAATATATTAAAAGTTCCACGAATTATAACTTAAACGAATAAACACATTTAATTCTTAAGTACTTGTAACACTCTGCAAAATATTTTTTACACATGCCTTTATTTATCTCACAGAAAAGATATTCACAAAATTCTTGTTGTAAAATACAACACTCACGTACGAATAAAAATCAGTTTAAAGACATTTTCAAATTCGTCTTCCAAGGAAGGCACAGATAGAGACCCTCTCCTTCATTTTATATTTTTCTTAAAAGAAAAAAATTATCTGTAAAATTCTTCCCTTAAAAACAACAAATATGAATCCTACATCCAGACGATGGTTACTCGTAATTAAAGACTTGTTGAAAATCTATTTCTTTGAATTTAATCTAAGAAAACAGTATTACGTTCCAATACAACTAAACTTGCATAGTCATTGATTAGAGCATACATAAAGTCTCTCTAAATATTGCATGGATCGGCGACTTTTCCCAAAAATTGCCAAATGTGTCGCGAAAAATAGTTTCCAAAACTGAATCCAGCCTGGCAATATCTCTTGTATTTGATGAGAAATTGCCAAACCTTGACACATTTGTTCCCAGACATTTTTGAGACTTTCTCCGATTTTCGCTAATACCAGCAATAATAGGTAAATTTCTGATGTCAACTTGGAGGATTTCTTTTAAATCATTATGTATAAAAACTGAAATGTCAACATCCTACTTGGTCATGTTAAAATATTTTGTGGAGTTGAGGTTCAGCACTCGTGAATAAAGTCTAGGAAAGATAAATAACGTTTTCGACTGATAGCGAAAATGCCGTCCCAAAAAAGGGACGCTAGGCTTAAATCGGTTACTGATATTCGTGTCTCACTTTCAAGTGAAATAAGTTTAAATAAAGTGCAAATACAGTCAACTCCGGATATAGTGAACCCGTATATAGTGAACTATCGGCTATAGTAAACGTAAACCATTAATCCCAATTCACATACAATATCTCTGTTCACCATGGGGACACTACAGTTTTAGCTAACTTCGGATATAGTGGACGAAATTTGATGGTCCCCAGAAGCTCACTATAACCGGAGTTGACTATGCATTCATTTTACATACTTTATGAATGATTCTTAGCTTAAAAACAGTTACTTTACAGCAAAGACTGGAGATCAGTGAACGACAGTTTACGTCCGAAAGAGCTAACGCACAAGTAAGCATTTTATAAACCCACCACGTATCGGTTTTTCAATCTATGTGTTTCTTTACTCCGACACCTGACCTCTAACCCCTGAGATCTCCCCCAAAACCAACTGGTAACATTTACTTACAAACAAGAGACCCCACTCAACCACACCCAAAACTGTCGTAAAAATTTCACTCAAATCAGCCACCCGCAAAGTCTTTCAACATCTCTACAACAGAGACCTCCGACTGACGAAAGCGGCTGAAAAGAAACAGAAAGATTTACGCGTATATACAGGGTGTTCCAAAAAGGCAGTAACACGCAATGTAAATTGAAAAAAATCTGGAGTGACTCCACTCGACTTTCCGAACACTTACGTTTAAGATCATTACCAAGCATTTAAATAAATTTTAATCGATGAATAATTCAGCGAAAATTCTTAGTTTTTTTTCAATTTGAGCTCAACCGAATGCACCGTTTAAACGCTAGCGCACTTTCAAGAATTTCCACCCATAGGTCATAATGTAAAAGAAATCTTTGTCGTAGCCCTGTAAAAAAACTGTAAGTCCTATACATACCAAAATAAATACTGGTGTTACGATAGTGGTTTATAACATATATACCCAATTTGAGCTCAATCGAATGTACCGTTTAAACGCTAGCGCCATAGACGTAGAGTTATATGGGACCGTGGGGCTCGCGCCCCCCCAATTAATTGTGAATAGGGGCTGAGCCCACCCAATAATTTACCACTCAATACAAAAAACTAATTTATACTAACATTAAAAAAAGTATTTCACGCCATTTACAAACGTTTAAAAAACCTTTACTTGTAAAATTAAAATTTTCTTCTTTTGATTTCAATAATGATTTAGTATTCATTGTGATGCCACGTAACACACAATGTTTCTATAAGCTGCCCTCGCCAGGCTCTGGTTAATTAAAATCAGATTAGTTAATGTAAATTATGAAATGAAAAAAAGTTCAGGTGGGTCTAAAATGCATTATATCATCGAAAAAGTTTTTTTTTTCTCCTTTGAATTTTTTACTTTGCTTTTTAACTTATAACATGGTAGGAAGATACTAACATGGATACTTATCTTACATAGGTGTAGAATTCTATGGACCCTTAGAGCTCGAGCGCCTCCAATAATTTACACTTATATATAGTAAGTCATAGCTGCCAACTACTACGGAATATAATTAACCACTTTTTGTAAACAGCATATTTTTTAATAATTTTTTTCGAAATAGTGACCAGCTTGTGAGCGCAGCACAAAAATTTTGCTATATTTTAAGCCGAAAAATCATGTAGAAAAAGTGGTTAATTATATTCCGTAGTAGTTGGCAGCTATGAGTAAGTTATATGTACGTGAATCAGTAGCGTAGCCAGAAATTTTTCATGGGGGGGGGTTACGACTTCTGCAATAAGTATACGGGTGAATGATAAGGGAGTGAAGAATATACATTTTGTATGGCAAAAAATTCCTCATGGGGGGTTATGACCTCCTAGCTGGCTTGGAGGCTGGCCTCTTGGCTACGCCACTGACGTGAATATATGTGATTGAGGGGATCGGCCCCCCAACAATTTTGAAAACTTTACGCTTATGGCTAGCGCACTTTCAAGAATTTCCATCCAAGGCCATAATGTAAAAGAAATCTTTGTCGTAGCCCTGTAGAAAAACTATTAAGTCCACCAAAATCAATACTGGTCTTACGATGGTGGTTTATAAAATATATACCCAATTTGAGCTCAATTGAATGCCCCCTTTAGGAGCTATCATGTTAACTCACATACACACAAACGCACACACACACACACACACACACACACACACACACACACACACACACACACACACACACACACACACACACACACACACACACACACACACACACACGCACACGCATACATACATACATCTCGTAAAAATAGCATAAATGAATTCAGAAGACCTCAAAACGTGTGAATACACCAAAATATCGAAGTCGAATTTTTTCATGATTTCAATACTTTCCTTACATGGTACATGTTCGGAAAGTAAAAATGTATGGCAGGAAAAAAAGACTGCGTTAAGGAAATCTCCTCTCGTTAAATTTCAAAAAGTTACACGCTTTAAATTTTTATACGACTCGCTTAGAAAAATATTCTTAGTTAGTAAAATGTGTCCCATACACCAAAGTGATGAACAAAATTTCAGCCTTTCATCATAAAACGCTTCTGAGATACCAAATTTGAATTATACATAAATTTGAATGTAAACGTTTATTGGTAGAGTGAGGATTTTTTTCGTATCCAGAGCCATCGAAAAGTGGTTTAAGTCAACATACGATTATCTCCATACCTTTGGCAATTATTAGGATATAAATCTCAGATTTTGTATATAATCGCATTAGTGTATGGAGCACATTATACTAATTGGGAATTTTTTCATACGAGGGTCGTATACAAATTAAAAAGTGCAACTTTTTGAAAATTAACGAGAGGATATTTTTTCTTAACCCTTTAATGCACAGTGTTCCCGCTCTGGAAACACCGAACTCTGACGTTTAGACTGTTGCCAGTCACGAAGAACAGATTTTATTTCTATAAAAATAGTTGCGGGTGACATATCTCCACGAGAATCCTTTACTTTTTAGCACGTCCTTTCCCGTAAAAAGAAATGGTCACTATTATTTTTAACAGCACTGACATCTGCTGAAAAATGGAAGAGTGCGAGAACAGCTGGACAGATTTCCCGATGCTGAAAAAAGGGCAGCCGTTGCCATCGCTCGACTTAACTACCAGCAAGATGGCGGACGATCGAAACGTTCATCGCGTGCCACAGATCTAGAGACCCTTTTTTTACGACAGCTAGTTGTGGCTGCGTCAAAAAAGGGTCTCTAGATCTGTGGCACGCGATGAACGTTTCGATTGTCCGCCATCTTGCTGGTAGTTAAGTCGAGCGATGGCAACGGCTGCCCTTTTTTCAGCATTGGGAAAGGGTTGCGCCTCAAAGGGCTAGCAGAGTCTTATTTCCGACCGTATTTCGAACATTTTTTTTCAATTTACACTGCTCACTTATCTCTAATAGATAAAGAATTAAAAGCTCCTTACAACCTTTTTTTGGGATGCCGTGTATACTGACTCCCGGAGCCCGTCTTCACTTCCTCCGGAGAAAACCCGAGAACGGAGTTCCGAGAGTTCTCAATTCCGGATGAGGAGGAGAAAATCTCTCCTGGCGTGGAGAAAAATTGCAGATTTCGCCCGGGGAGAAATTTCTCTTATCTTCGTGTGGATTATTAATTTAAATTAACAACCAGTGCCACTAGATGCGCGAGATTTTTGAGGATCTCCGAAACGCTGTTTAAGGAGAGAGACTTTTAGGAGAGGGAAGCGTTATAGCGCGTTTTATTGTGTGTTTATAAGTGGTACGTGTTATACTGAGAACGGATTATGTAAATATGTCCTTTATGGAATATGTCTATTGGAGAAAGTTGATTCGCCGCAGTTTTGTGTAATACTTTTACTGAATTTTCTCAAAGGAAGGCCGTTAAGTTCATTAGAAATAGAAGAGATAAAAGATGACGTCACAGAATTCCACCAATGAAGATACTTAACCCTTTGAGGCGCAACCCTTTCCCAATGCGGAAAAAAGAGCCAGCTGCGTCAAAAAAGCGTCTCTAGATCTTTGGCACGCGAATAAAGTTTCGATTGTCCGCCATCTTGCTGGTAGTTAAGTCGAACGATGGCAACGGCTGCCCTTTTTTCAGCATTGGGCAATCTATCCAGCTGTTCTGGCATTCTTCCATTTTTCAGCAGATGTCAGTGCTGTTAAAAATAATCGTGACCATTTTTTTACGGGAAATGACGTGTAAAAGTAAAGGATTCTCGTGGAGCTATGTCACCCGCAACTATTTTTATAGAAATCAAATCTATTCTTCGTGACTGACAACAGTCAAAACGTCAGAGTTTGGTGTTCCCAGAGTGGGAACACTGCGCGTTAAAGGGTTAATTCATTTATGCCTAGTGTCTCTAATTTGGGACGGCATTTTCGCTATCAGTCTTAAACGTTGTTTATTTTTCTTACGTTTATTCACGAGTATTGAACCTCAACTTCACAAAATAATTTTAACATGACCAGGCTGTTGACATTTCAATTTTTATACATAATGATTTTAAAAGAGATTATCCCTTATTCAAGAATTGACATCAGAAATTTATCTATCATTGTTGGTATTAGCAAAATTGGCAAAAATATATGGGCACAAATGGGTTAAAGGGGTTATCACACTAGCATAAAAACCGAGCTACTTTCTGCTCGGATTTTATGTTAGTGTGATAGCTCGGATTCTTTCGTTCGGAAAGCAAAAAATTGGAAATCGCCGTCGTCAAGGTAACAATAGAGATAATCGGTTTATAAGTTGTTCGGCTTGAAAGCTGCTCGGATTTTAAGCGAGTGTGATAACCCCTTTAGACTTAAGCCAGCTCTTGGTTAAAAGAAGTAAAAAAAAAACCACCCGCAGTGATCTCGTGATTTTTGAAAGTTTCAGAAGTTTCTTGAATTTCCTGTGTTTTTTTGTGTACAGTGTTAAGGCAAACCTACACGACTGGTATCTGCCTAAGAAGGATGCATAGGGCAGAGGACTTTCTAAGAGACTGTTAAACGTATTCATGTTATATGTGGAGAAAATAGCCCAAAATTCCAGAGGGTTAGTCGCCAACCGCTCGGCTGGCCAGAGCCCTACGCTGAATATAAATGTATCAGAGGTTCACTGCTATACATTCAGAGATAGCGTTAAAGGCATATCTAAGACCTGTATATAAACCAGAACACAGCCATTACTGAATTTTTTTAGTTTGCTGATTTATGGTGGACGATCTTTGCTAGTTGCGGAAGTGGAGAGGAAAAAATTTACATTCCAAATTTGAAGTTTGACCCACTTTGTTGTGCTGAATGTGTTTACTGTTCCATCCCCTAGTTAAATAAAACATGAAACCTCGTTTTGTATCTTCGATGAGTGTTCTGCAGCTTTTGCATGATCTAGATTTTCCAGCCTGTGCCCCCTTGATGTTCGGCCGGTGTAAAAATGTTTAGGTTTAAGGATATACAAGATGCACCACTGCAAAGAATGAACATTTTGAATCCTCGATGCACCAAATGTACGCTTTGCCCCCTAGCAGATTCAGTGACCTCTATCACAGGAAAATGTTTGAGAGGTTTAACCCATGGATATAGAAGTGGTTAGACTGCACAAATGGCACCAGTTCTGACATAAGGCAGCTGTTGTCATCATTTGAATTAACTACCAGCACCGTGGTGGTAGATCGAATCGCCAATATCACACCACCGAAAAACTGATATAGAAGAGAATATAGGAGATACAGAAACATGGGACAAGATATAAAACATGCAGAGGATATAGAACATATAAACGATATAGAAGTTCTTTGGCTCTGTGAAACGTAATTCGCGATTCGATCATGTTGCTGGTAGGCAAATCTAGCGATGGCAACGACTCTGATACGACGATACGCGGTACAGCCAATGCAGTTTTCCTTATACTAGTCACCAAGGCGACCAGCTTCGCCGCCCCATACCTTACTGTAATTTATTTAGGTTACGGTTGCTACACATTTTGGGTGTCATCCTATAAGCCGACGTTGAAACAGCAAATGGCTAAAATGTGCTTTAACCCAATGCAGGGTGACATCTTTTAGATAGGCAATTTATCGCGCCAAGTATTGTCAATTCGATATTTTAAAACTGTGAAAAAGTCCGAAAGATCTTGCATTTTTGTGTATCCATTGTTGTTATTTTATAATCTAGCTACTGCGTGACATAGGCTTGCTCTATTTTCATTGAACTGTTAATTTGTATTTATCGTAAGTAGTATTTGTAAGTAGATATCGATGGTTCACCCACATAGACGATACCTATCCTTAATATAAATCAAAGCTACTTATTTCATAGTAATCAAAACATTTTATCTGACGAACACGCAGAATTAACTAGAAATAAAATTTTATCGCAGCAACGACTTGTTATATCTGAATGAGGCCTCCAAAAATCCTCACAATTAACGAACATTATAATTCTAGCATTTCAATTTGTCATCTAAAATCTTCCATCTTCTCACCATCTTGCCTTAAGCACTTTAAGTCAATTATCGACCCCCCCCCTCCCCTTAATAACCCATTATCTTCATTTTCCCGCTTATTCAAGACTCGGGGCGTTTCATTTCCAAACAAAAGGTATTCCAATTAATTTAAAACTCGTTTCTCGCCCGGAATGATCTTCGCAACTCATTCCGGGAATAAAAGAACTTCCTATTGCAGACGAAAACGGACTTTGCTTACCTACACTTAACGAGTGGACCGAATTAATTAACAGCCGTAATCACGATTCTCACAACACTTTTCCTTCCAGGATTGGGATGGCGGGGGTGGGGGGGACGTTTAGAAAGTGGAATATAATTTGGGTTATTTCTTCCGCCCGCAATTCTTGGGAGGTGCGTTCCATTTTTCCTGCCGAGTAAGTTTAAATTGTGATAAGTTTAGCTGTTGTGTGGCTGGAGGACTTGACCTTTTGTCAGCGGGATGTATTTGTCATTGTTTGAAATGCCTCGTAATTTTTCATGTAGCTGTACGGTTTTAGTTAGGTTCAGTGAATTTATAAAATAGGTAACACATGGTAGTATGATTTAGTGCTGTGCTATGAGGAATGTTAAATAGAATTTCTGCAAATTATATTCTACAATTTATATTTTATGTACATTTAAAACTGCATAACTCTCCGACCAATGACAGAATGATTAAGGCACTGAATACTGCTAGATGGCTGAAGTTTGAAGGCCTAAGTTTCTGTCCTATCGAAAGGCTATCGATGTAACGGTCTGATTTTCTCCGAATGTAACGTGAATGAGTGTTAAAACTCACTAAAATGTCATCCTCCCTTAGGCATATAGCCGTCGTGTAAATTAACTTCAAGAAATCAAATAAAACTGTATAACAAGAATTCAAAAACCATCTCACTAAGGTTCAAACTTTTCCAGTAGAGCATATTATTTATTTTACAGTGTGTACTAAGCATTCCGAGCCTTTTTTAGGTTAAAATAAGTAGTGAAGTTTGCAGACATTAATTTATGTCACACATCATAAACACAATAAACATATATCAGTTTTTATAACAACTTAATACTCATTTAAATGATTAAAAAAAAATTATTTTTTTTACAGTGATCTACAAAATTACATTTATGACAACAGTGCAGCTTTCCTGTGGTATTAAACCCAAAATCCGGACAAGTTTGACAATGATACGTCGCCAAATTCATCGCATAAAAATAAGAACAGTTGGGTTTTAATGTGGTTCATAATCGATGCATTTGACATGATTTATCTTACTTGCTCAACTTTGTTAGGAAGTGTTTGGAAATAGTTTTTCCTTAGAATATGACGAGCGATCTCAAAATGTTTATGTACAGTAGTGCGTTCTTCCCTTAACGAAAATACACCGTCTCCATGAATTGTTTTTCAAACCTTATTGTTTAACTACGTAAAAAGTATAGACGTCAGAATGTCTGAAATAGTCTATGATTAGTTTATAATAAACATTACGTCTATATGTTCAGTGAATTTCCTAATGAAAAGTTTTTGAATAGGTTGATTTCTACTAGATGATCCAATTCAGTGGCCTCCTTAACCCATTTATGCCTAGTGTCCCTTTTTTGGGACGGCATTTTCGCTATTAGTCGAAAACGTTATTTATTTTTCCTAGCCTTTATTCATGAGTATTGAGCCTCAACTCTACAAAATATTTTAACATGACCAAGTAGGATGTTGATATTTCGATTTTTATGCATAATGATTTTAAAAGAAATCATCCCTTGTTCAAGAAGTCGACATCAGAAATTTATCTATTATTTCTGTTATCAGTAAAAATCAAAGAAAGTCGCAAAAATATCCAGGCACAAATGGGTTAATCACCTGGCACCACACCACTGGTTTTTATCCTATAGGTTTCACACATGATCAGCTTGAACCTAACTGAGTTCAGAGAGCTAGTGGACATGGAGACTATTTTCAGTGCTTTTGATCAAGCCCTCTGTGCGTACCACCGACTTTCGTAACACCTTCTAGATATAGAAGGCCTTACAACTGAAGCTTTGACGTCATCACTAGATCTTCTTAAATGGCGTCATCACAGTTTTATCTTCAAAAAATAAAATTATTTCAAATTTCTGGTGAATGCTACAAATATTGGTAACTATCATAAATTAAAGAGAAAAATTAATTCTGTATCATATTATACATTCAGTGATGGTCAAAAATAGTTATTTGTCGTAAAATTAGTTTTGCTATCTTAAACCATTAAAAAGTTTTACGAGTGAGGAAATTCACCAGAAATTTTAAATAGTTTTAATTTTTTTAAGATAAAACTGTGATGACGTCATTTAAGAAGATCTAGTGATGACGTCAAAGCTTCAGTTGAAAGGCCTCCTACATTTGGAAGGTGTTGCGTTATGATGACTTAAGATAACCCATGGATAATTCATGGATAACCTAATATATTCTCAATGCAAAAATGCTTGAAATATCTTTTCCTGCATTAAATTTATAAACATATTTACTTTTAGGTATCGGCTCTTAACCCATTTATGCCTAGCGTCCCTTTTTTGGGACGGCATTTTCGCTATTAGTCGAAAACGTTATTTATTTTTCCTAGCCTTTATTCATGAGTCTTGAGCCTCAACTCCGCACAATATTTTAACATGACCAAGTAGGATGTTGATATTTCGATTTTTATGCAAAATGATTTTAAAATAAATCATTCCTTGCTCAAGAAGTTGACATCAGAAATTTATCTATTATTTCTGTTATCAGTAAAAATCGAAGAAAGTCGCAAAAATATCCAGGCACAAATGGGTTAAACCACGCCGTACAGTAACTGATATCTCATACAGGAAATTTTTAATATCCTGCGAAAACTGTACACTAGTTCTCTTTTTACAGATGTGATCAAGCTACGTTTACTTTAATGTTTCAGAAATTTTTATAGAACTGACTCAGTAATTCAAGTAAATCAATAAAAGTAGTAAAAGTAATACAATAAAATCTTTAACAATCAAGCAATTAAATTAACATTCTGTATATACATGTATTTTATGATATTAATAAATTTCCACAAATCATCCTGAACCTTCGTGAAGGAAGGCCTTAATAACCTTAATAACTTTGCGTTTAAAACTTGAAATTCCCTTTCACTATAATCGTATTCTATAACACAGAATATATCTATTTACAGATATAATTTTATAATAAATTATAAAAGCGCTCTTGGACACAATGCAGACTAACTGAAAATCTATTAATCATAATTTCAAAGCTTTGATGGAAAAAAAATACATATACAAAAGTGCATTATTTCTCCGAAAGATGGCAGCATCACTCTTAAAAAAACTTCATTTATTTGCTTGAATAAATGCTACATTACAATAAAGAAAAAATATTTCAAAAAATAAAACAATATGCTGTACAAAACTTCGGGAGCATGAATCATGGGATTTATTTCTACGCGAATATCGTGCTCGGTAATTTGGACTATTGAATTAATATTTTCTCCACCGGTGCAACCATTATCTTCAGCTGCTGCCGCGCTGCGATCCCCCCTCAAAAACCTATCGACAGATTGTTCTCTCTCTTCGCCAAATTAGCATTAGGGTATTTCAGGGGAGCGCATAAAATTTGAATTCATTCCGGGTTACGGGATTTGGTTGTAACGAAATTGAAGGCGAGTGTTTCTTCTAGTATGAAAGAGAAGTTGAGCGAGAGGAGATATTTATTCTTATTGTCTTATAGTAGATTGACTTTGTTTCCTGGAAGATTTTAGAATTTTCTGCTTATACGGCTTTCCAGTTTTTAAACCAAATGGTTATTTTATGCATTAGAATATTTAAAGTGTTATGGTTGTCCTTATATGAGAGATGAGTTCGGGCTAATTTTTTAAATCCCGAGCCCGAGCACTTCCAATCCGATCCCGCCCGAGCCCGAGCGATATTATTTAAGTGGGTTCCCAAGCCCTAAATTTTAGCTAATAGATAAATAAAAGCCATTTACTTCATTGATAGACTATTATAAATTTTGCCGTTTGTGCAAATTAAAGACAAATATAATAGCCAACTCTTAATGCAATTTCTAATTCTTTATATTCAAGTTCATCAAATAATAATAATTAATTTATTTCTTCCATGAATCACTTTTAAAAATCTGTTTATAAGGAGCATGTTCAATACAGGAGAAATTTTTCACGAGCCCGAGCCCGAACACAATCGTGAATTCCAGAGCCTGAGCCCAGTTCGGGCCCTGGCTCGGGCTGAGACCGTCTCATCTCTAAAAAGCAGGACTCAAAATTAACAGTGGTCCGCTTTTCCGATAACACTAAAATATGTGACGGACCAGTAAAATAAAAAATTTTTTGATTTTTCGGACCTGTAACGTTTTACTTACATTTTTCTATTGTAAACGTTACTCATTGAGTTCCACAGTACATGCCATCTAATTTTACCAATAAATATCATATAATTTGATCTATTTAACCCATTCGTGCCTGGATATTTTTTCAACTTTCTTCGATTTTTGCTAACACCAGAAGTATTTGATAAATTTCTGATGTCAACTTTTTGAACAAGGGATGATTTCATTTAAAATCGTTATGTATAAAAATTGAAATGTCAACATCCTACTTGCCATATTAAAATATTTTGTGGAATTGAGGTTCAATACTCGCGAATAAAGGCTAGGAAAAATAAATAACGTTTTCGAATGATAGCGATATTGCCGTCCCAAAAAAGGGACGCTAGGCATAAATGGGTTAATATTTTTATAATAGGCATATACAGTTTATTTTAATTCGGCTGTTAACGGAAATCATTATATATTTCTCATATAATTTCTTTTGATTTGCAATTTTTTTTCTTTTAAATCATGTATACGGACCAGGGAAGTCATGGAGTCACTGGTTCTTTTTACTGACCAGGGGCGTAGCCAGAAATTTTTCATGGGGGGGGGTTACGACTACTGCAACTCACATATATGCATACATGTGTGTGGTAAAGGAGTGAAGAACATACATTTTGTATGGCAAAAAATTCCTCATGGGGGTGTTATGACCCCCCTAACCCCCCCCCTTGGCTACGCCTCTGCCACTGACTAAATATTCTAATTTCTACCCCTGCGTATATGTATGTTTTTTAAACTCAGTATTTGTTAGCAAATCATTTAAATACTATATATTTTCGTATATTATGAGATGTTTGTGTGTGCTACTCTAACGTGGTTACTAGAATGGTTTCTTACAAGCTCTTCTAACTTCTAAAAAAATCCTCATCCTGCCGTATATAGATCATATGGGCGGGTTATATAGGACTTTTGCATTAAATTACATTTTTCGAGAAAAATCGTGCTGTCCGCTTGTACTCGGATGGATTGTGTTAATAGGTATACAGAGGAAAGTTATTATTTTAATATATTTAAAAAAATTGTATTACAGTTCAAATTGTAAACCTTCTGTTAAAGAAAATTTTCTTTTGTTTCTGTTTTCTTTTTTAAAGATATGATCCTACTTTTGGGGCACTTTTTTGTCAAATTTTAATGAAAAAAATGGGGTATAAAATTGAAAATTTTAATGGAGTTTTAATAAAACTGAATATAAATATTGAAATATTAGCAAGTTTGGCTAAAATTTAGATCGACGCATTGCCTCCCGTAAGTAATTAGAATAAATACTTTTTAATAATATTTATAGAGTACGTAATTAATATATTTATCTGTGTTATGAACTAAAAAATTTCCAAAAGTTCTGATGTTATGAAAGTATTTAAATTTTTTAATGAAAATTAAGAATTTTTTCTTTAAAAAAGCAGTTTTAGAAGAGAAAATTGATTATAAAGGTAATAAATACCAAAATATTACACTCTACTTCATACACAGCTAGTTATCATCAAAATATCTTTTGATGATTACTAGCTGTGTATGAATGGTAAAATGGAAAAAAAATGGCTGTATTGCAAACTTTCAAGTCAATATCTTAAACTTGTTTTGAGATACTACATTTATCGTAAAGAAAATTTCTGAAAAACACGCATTTTCAGAAAACGTGTTTAAAAATTTTAATACTGTACAAGATACTATCCTATTGGTTCATTATTTCTTGTATAACTTAGCTACTAGTTATCGTAGAAACAAAAGTAAAACGGTTTTGGAATCCTGATCGCATGACCCATAAAATAAGCAAAGGAAAAAAAATTGGAAATTTTAACGAAACAAGTATTTTTGGGTAGTCACATACCTTAATTTATATATATCCTGAATTTAATGAGTTGTTCGGAAAGTCATTTCTTTTTTAAAGAACATGAGGAACCCATATGTCGAGCTTTGGGGAGTTTCAAATGATCATGAATGGGCGAATTCGCCCAATTTAATCTTTCAGCTATCTCACGAGTTGTTATTCGACGGTTTTCATTCATGAATGCATTTTTTGTGTCTTCATCAGCTTCGATTGGTCTTTCAGAACTTGGTGCGTCTTCAACATCCGAATTTCCGGATACAAATTTTGAAAACCAGTCTAAATGCCAGTTTGGCACTGGCATTCTCTGGATACATCTTCTCCATACACATCGGATATTTTTTTCCTTTTTTTTGACAGTATTTTTACATTTTCGATAACGAAAAAGCAAAACTTGTCGAAAATGCCGCTTTTCAGTTTCCGTATTTGAAAGGGTAACAACCAAAAACTACTGCTCAGAATCAATCGAACTTTTCCCGCAAGCAAGCTTGCTATATAATCTGTCAAAATATATAATGATCATGCGGCTTAAGTGTAAAGTTCGCTGTGGAAAATTACAATTAAGTTCTCTGTTGGAACAACCTAATATAATTATCTTGTAATTAATATATTAATGCTTTCACAATTTTTGTTTAATTTTTAGAAAATTTCTCTTTTAAATTGCATAAGTACAAAAAAGGATTACAGAGATTTCGGTTTTTTTTTTTTTTTAAATTGGAAATTCGGTTCCCGTTGTGCCTGTCAACGCCACCTATCGGTAACATTTATAACTGCAAACTTTATTGTCAGTAAAAAATAATCCGAAATCTCGCTAATCTTATCCATGCAAACCGTAATTTTCTATCATTGTTTGTTCTTTTTTTAATGTCTTTAGGGACTTTTTGGTCACACGGTATGAAATAAATCAAACACACATGCATCAGTCTCAGCATATTCAATCAACTATCATTTTACTTGCTCGCGTCTATACACGCTTGCATTCTGCTCATTCTTGTTACACAAAATCTCCAGCAACTCACTCATCTCCCCGCACTCAGAGCCAGATAAAAACAGAACACGTGCATTTGGCAACCTTCCTCTGGAACTGACCTTTTATCCAGATATCACTTTAGGGAGAATATAATCCCCTTTGCAGCTGGGTAACAAAATACTCTGGGCTGACGATCGATAAAAACAATGACTTCGGGGGGGAGGGGGGAGGAATGGGGGCTAAAAATAAGTCCTCCCTTCCACCAACCAAACGGAATAAATCTTGCAGCCACTGTACCAAATAAATGCTAATAGTAGTGACTTGTGTTTATCAGCCTGTTGTGGGACTATTTATTTATTTATTTATTTATTAAGGGAGGGGTTTTGTGTTAATAATGGAGCACGGTTAATATATGTTAGCGGTATGATTTTTATTTGCTATCAATAATCGAATAACGTTGAAATGTAATCCAATTCTGTATTTGTTGATAGGAACCAGCTGCATTTTCGTATTTGACGGAAAAAGGTAAAACCTGGGATTATTATTATTATTATTATTATTATTACTATCATTTATTATTTCAGGGTATTGTAAAAATTGCTACGTGAAACCAAAACTTAAAAACGATTAACCTTTGACATACAAAAAATTTTGTGTTCACTTTGATGCATAACGTACGATTTGTCAACAACAATAATTACAAAAATATTATCGAAGCCATTTTATTGATTATTACAACAAGTTTTGAAAGGTTATTATAGTTAGCTTATTTTTAACATCCAGTTATGATGTATCTATGCAATATATTAAGAACATAGGAAGCTATTATCAAGTACATTCTCTTATTCGAGCTTAAGGGAGCGATTCAAGTGAAACGCGCGCGATCGAGTTCGATTCGAACGTTTTTCAGTCCCCAGAATGCTTCCAATGAACAAACCTATCGCGCTGTCACGTGATCAAAACACGATTGGTTTGTTTCAGTTGAATAAGAAACATTGATATATTTCGAAGATTCCCCTGTTCGACGCGGAAAACGTTCGAATTGTGTTTCACTTGAATCTCGCCCTAAATCAAATTTCCTTTGTCAGTTTCATATTTAAAATATAATTTTCCGTAAAACTGAACGATATTACATGTAATTATACCTTGCATATTTCTTTCTAATACTGTGTTTTTTCAGAACCTAATTAGTAACTGACAAAACTAAAGTGAGAAATTTGGCTATTTCTCGCATACTTTTTGAGTGGGAGTAAGATACACTGTAAAAAAAAAAAAAATCCAGATACATTACATGGAAATATTGAGCATCTGAGATGTCCTAGAATTCCTACGTTACATCAAAATACCAGGAACTTTACTGAAAAAATGAGGAAGGTTGATTGAAATGTACTGATCATGTATGGATTGTTAAGTAAAGTTCCTGGTGCTTCCATGTAACGTTCTTGGGAATTCTACGGCACCTCAGTTACCTATTATTTGTAAGGAATGTTCCTGGATTTTTTTTTTTTTTTTTTACAGTGTTGATGTTATCATGCAACTGAATGCTGCACTTTCATTCTAGCTCTATAAAACATATCTAGAGTGATTTAATTATATTTTTGGGTATAAAATACTGTAAAATTTTGTCCCATAATACAACATATGCAATATCACTCTAAGAAAGATTATTTTTAAATGGACGCAATGTAATGAAAGAAAAACCTCATGAGTCATACGTCAAACCTTCAGTTTGTATTTCATGTTCAGAAAACTGACATAAGATGAACTGAAATATTTTTCAGCTAAAGCCAGGTTCTGGAGAATAAAGATATAGAGCTCCAGGGAATAGGACCTTTCTGTTTAGAAAGGAACCTTTACAGTAAAACCTGTCTTAAACGGTGTAATACTGAGCAAGGTCTTTAGTGCATTTATTGAAGGAAAACTGGTTCTTAATTAAAAATATTTTGAAATAAAATTGTAAGCATTATTTTCTATTACTGTTTCAATGAACGCCAGTACAATTTACCGAAGTATTTTATGAGCATTGATAATGAAATGGAAATATAAGCCCATGCTTTCAATTTTCGTCCCGCAAAGGCCTACTTGCTAAGCTCTGTTCCCACAAGAACACAGAAAGTGAAGCAGCACCGGCTTGGCAAGTGCTTGGGAGGGTGAAAACTTCTCTCATCTGGACTGTTGTGGAACCGTGTACGCTAAAGGTAGTTGGTGTACATAAAATATACATGCAGTGGTTCCAATATCTTCCATGTTCAAACGATACCTTTGGGGGTGCCAATCCAAGTGCTAAGTCTCTCTTCTGGAATTCATCCCCATAATAAAATGACCAACATCTGCGCCTCTCGTAGAGGTCAAGCCTACAGTAGGCCGCTGACCCGGCCATTAGAAAGGGGAAAAAATGTTTTCTTCTGGAAAATGATGGACTGGTACAGAAAATCCTATTTCACTACTGTCGGGCTGCGCTTAGCGTAGAAAACTGGCAAGTTGCCAGTAAAGATGAATTTAAATAAACCGTTAGAGGAGGAACGAAAGCAAGCGGAGTGCATGCTAATCTTTCGTCTTGTTTATTCGCTTCTTATTATCATTTCAATGGATTCGCTAATATTCTTTTGAATTTTGTGTACATAGTACTCCTAAGGAATAAAATAGTTTGAACATCTAAGAATAAATCGTTTCTAAGTAGTCTGGCAAGCGCACAAGTGACTGCTACCACCACCGCCTAGATATAGAAGGCCTGAGAACAGAAGTTTTTACGTCATCACTAGGTCTTCTAAGATGACGTCATCAGTTTTCGGTTCACAAAGTAAATTTATTTAAAATTTCTGGTAAGTGATAAAATTTTAGAAAATATCTTAAAGATAAAAATTTAAGTACCTTCCTGATAAAAAAATTATTTATTATGATCTATTTCTATAACATATTATAAATTAACGATAGTTAAAATTTCCTATTTGTCGTAAAATTAAATTTTCTATCTTAAACCATTAAAATGTTTTATACAGGAGTAAATTCACCACAAACTTTGACTAGTTTTATTTAAAGAAAATAAATGTGTGATGACGTCATTTTAGTGGACCTTGTGATGACGTGTAAGTTTCTGTTCTCAGGCCTTCTATATCTAGGAGGTGGTGCTGGTACCCCCAACAACTAAAGGACGTACCCATTTCCGCCTCAAAACCGGATGTTTACGTTTTTATCTGATGGCTAGTCAAACAGTGAAGCATTTAAAGAGCAGAAGTAAATTTTGTTAGTTATGTTATTCAATTCAGTATCTTTGATTTCAAAATGCACATGCCAGTCGAAAGCTCAATAGTTGAGACTGGAATTGAGAAACAAAATGGCTTCCTTTACTTTTGTGGATTTGACATTGATTGCAATTTTTTTTTTTTTTTTTTGTAAACTCTTCCATGCTCGAGAACCTATTAAATGAATGATCACGAAACGATTCCCCTTGTGCGATAGCGTGCTTAAAATAAATTGAATAACACAAAACAACTATAGAAGTTACGCACGTAATAACATATGCTAAATATTTAAAAGAATAAAAAGAATGTGTTCGCGATATCAAGCTGCAAAAACCTTTCAATAAGATCGATAGATAAGTTATTGCCATGAAATATATTGAAAGAGCCCATCGTCAGAGCATCACACGCCCCCTCTTAATAAAAACAGTACATCAATCAAGACTGACTTTCCGTTTTATTGATATTATCCTATTGATCTCTATTGATACAGACAAGTGAGTTTATTGATTAGGGCGTTTTCGACAATGTTAGAAGTTAAGTGTAATAGGAGATAAGATTTGAATAATGAAAAAAGTTTTAGGAAGCTTTTTGTTGTTGGTGATGAAAGATAAAATCCATACTTCTTGTCCTTTTATAAAAAAAGAGATTTATTGCAGCTTGATTCCTTTTTTTTCAAGAATAAATTATCGAGTAGGTTTTATCTTTTAAGTTTAAGTAGTTATGATTATGTTACATGATCTAGTAAAACATGGAACCGTAGATGTTATCGATTCATCGTGCTATATATATATATATATATATCGATAATAGAAAATTTTCATGAATATTAGTATAATTTTTTATTTATTTCACTATCTATGGTCAATACTTAAACGGCAAGAGCCCAAAATTGGAAAAACTTTTTTTTTTGGTGCTCACTGTGTTTATTTTGTATTATCAAAGTATGTAAAAATGAGATAACTTTAAAAAAAAAGGCTCGAACTCAATACTTTATATCCGTTTAAATTCTAATACTTTGTGATAGTAATGATTTTTAATTGAGAATATTTGTTTTCTGAATATAAATTTTCGATTATGCGAATTGTACAATCACAAAATAAGTAAAAATCAAATAATTTGAAAAATCAATGGTTTATTTAAATTAAAATAATTTTTAATGCAAACATTAGCAACCATTGTCAGAGGTAATTTTGATATTTTATAGTATCTTAAGGTTTTAAGTATACGTTACCGATTGCGCGTTTTGATCTATCAAAAAAAAATATATATAGTAATTTAAATAATTTATTTATACTTATTCAAATTAGAATATTTTTGAATGCATTAAAAACCACTATTATATATAGATAATTTTAATACTTAACGGTGACTTATGTTTCTAAATTTATATATTATAAAATATGCATTTTCTACTACCGCAATCTACATAAAAAATAACTTTTAAAACTTAGTATTTTAAATTTATTTTAATTAAAATACTTTCCGCCAATAGTGAAATACTAATATAAACACTCAAATATTAACAGGAAGCACTGCTATATACAATTAATATGGATACTTTGAGAAATATTATCTTTTATATTTTCAAGCATAATTTATGTATTTATAATAAATGTTACCCTTTAGTTTTAATCAGTTTTATTAAGTAACGCAATTCGGTAAAACATGGATTCTTAGAGCGTGGGCTATCGATTACATTATATTTTATGGAAATTATTACTAATTTTTGATTACCTATTTTATTTTATACTATTAGAATCCATAGAAGATAATGTTCAAAAATGTGTTATATTTATTCAAATCAAATATTTAGCAATTTAAAGATTTTGGAAGTCAAGGCATTGTAAATAATTTGCTATTTCAAGAGATTCAACTTATTTCAAGCTTAAGCTTAAATTTTCAACAAAGCCTTATCTTTTGAATTTGTTGCACGATCTGTTGTAACAATAACTTTTATCGTAAAAGCGTAACTTTTATCGATCACTTGTGCCATATTTTGCCATATTTTGAGATTTCATGAAAATAATCATTCTTTTTTTTATCGTGCTTACATGCTTCATTTTGCTATACATTATTTGTAGAAAGGAGATAATAAATTTTTAAAAAATCGAATTTTTATATTCTTTTACTTAAATACTCCGCACTTTATGTACTTTGAAAACAATGCTGTAATACATATTCTGTTCCGTTGTTTTGAAAAATTTTGCAGTTTTTTCTTTGTAGTAAATGTTATCAACTAAACTAAATGTTTTAATTATTTTACATATCCAGTACATATTAAATTATATCTGTAATAGTAAATTATTAACACGAAATTAAATATTAGTGTTGGTGTTATAATATTCCTACTAAAAAGTTTAATGGATATCATTTATTTTTGATAATGTCTAACTCATATTTTATTTTGTATAGCTCAGCTATGTGAAAAATCTGATGTAAACACCGCATGACAAGTGACAAAGACTAAGTCAGTGAGTTCCTACAAGAATGTAGAATGCCAAGTCACGGTTCACACAGTGTACGCAAAAAGGCTTGTTTTTATCCAATTAAAATAACAATACAACCCCTCGAAGCACGATCTTTTCTACTACGAACTGCATTCAAAATCCTTCTGTATATTGTTTCGCGAAGGTTAATTTGTACAACATCCCATTAAGCATTCGTGAGTTCACCATATGAACTCTGATTCACAAATAACCCTAAGCGTAATCTCCAAAACCCACTGCCAACTTCTGCAAAATCTATGGGCAGTTATATCATTGTCAAAAATCTATCCTGTGATCGGACTTCACCAAAGCAAATTCTAGAATGTCTGGGACTTTTTATTAAGTATAGATATTTTAGGCACTAAAATATTAGTATTGGACTTCCTCGGGGTGTACGGATTTATGGACTTAGTCTAGTCACTGCTAGAATTTTAGGGATGTGAAAAAAGAAAATATCATTACTGGTGAATAGCAGTAATATATTTTAGGTCAGTGACATCCTTCAGGAAAGTAAAGTCCCAAGTCACGGTTCACACCAGAGAATAATGTGATGCAGTTAATCACACATTTATGACTACTTTTGATGCAGTTCATCACATATTTATAATTACTTTTGATTTCACTTTAATTATTCTAAATTTAATACTCTTTGCCATTTTTAAAAGTCCCATTTTTATCCGTAACGCTATTTAACTGATTTTAAATTACTCTGGTTTTAACTTTTGTAATATATTTAACTGGCGTCTCTAGTCTGAGAATTCATTTATTTTGATCCATTTCCCACGGGGTTTCAGTAATATGGCTTAGGCTACAAATTTTCTATACCCATTCTTTCTTGGCGAATCACATTTAAATTTCGGTATACATGTATACATGCCTAACCCCCTAATGGTTCTTTTTATTCATTTTTTTCAATCTGGCGATTTATTTGGCGACCGTCTTTTCTAGTGCTCGGTTCTGTTGCCATGTTGGTTGTCGGTTCTCATCGCTTTTTCACACATACTTAACGCTTCAATCTCTCTACAAGTAGAGATATACTAGAGAGCGCATCCTAATTCGAAATTCGTTGGAAATGTGAGTCAAGGATTGGCCATGTGATTTGTGGCACAGAAATGCGCCGACAGGCTAGACTCTTAGCGCAAGTTCGCTTACCATTCACCTCATTGGGAGAGTGGTAAGGGAAAACCACAAGCGAAATTTACTGTTAATATACGCATTACAAACCCTCTTGGGGTAAAAAGAATATAGCCATGGCTTAGTGGATGGGGATATATTATTCTTCATTTATAAAAAGTATGTCTTAAAAATATGAAAAATAAAATCTCCGAGGAATTGTTATTCCAGAGCCATTCACAAATCATAAATTGCATCCGTATGCAGAGCATCTGTGGACTATCCCCCCACCCCTAAAAATAGAGCAATGAAAACGGATATGAGCTCGTATGAAACGAATGATACAAAGAAAACTAACGAGAGTTGGATGCGCCAGAATTGTGCGCGTGCGATCTTGACGCATGTCACGTGATGTCACGCTCTCTATCCTATTTCTTCTCTATGGTTCAGACAACGCAGGCAAGAATCATGACCTGGTTTTTATCGGATTAAAACGACAATATCCCCCCGCTCCCCCAGAACTTGATCTCTTATACTTCAACCTGCATCGACGATTTCCCTTCCTGTATTGATTCCCGAAGGCTAAAATGCATAACATCCCATTAGGCAAAACAACAACAACAACAACAAAAAAAGCCACGTGTGAGTTCACCATATCAACTCTGATTCACGCACAACCCTAAACGTAATTTGCAAAAATCCATTATAAAAAAAACTGAAACAAAAAAACAAACTGTTAGCACCAATCAATAAATGAACCTTCCCGAAACCTCTATCATCTGCTAAGCACTGGCTCCGTCAAAAAGCCAATGCAACCAACTCAACTTCCACCACCACCAGCCACCCCCCCTCCCCAGAAAAAAAAATTGCCACTAAAATATATCTCCGTCATCACTGTTTGGCTTGAGCCCCCCCACAGGTTGCCCCTGGCAACGGGTCCCCCCCCTCCCCCTAAATTGATCATTAATTCATCGAGACATGCTTCACTACGCAGCATGTAATTTCTCGGGCTCTCTCGCCGTCTAACCGCAACCGCCGTTTGATCTGGGGGGGACAGGAGGGGGGGGCGGCGGTAACAAACACCCCCAATTCCCCCTCCCCCCACGCCTAAGAGGGGGGAGGAGTATGGGAGGTGACGCATGACACTGTCGACAACTGGCGGGCTGCATTTGATGTAATGAATGTTATCACGCAGATACAGGTAGGTAGAAAAAAAAAAAAAGTAAAAAGATAAGAAAAGAAAAAGGCATGCGAATGTGTCGGGAGGTATTTATATAGTAATTTACAAATCTATGTGTGTCAATATTCGCGGTGTGTGCATAGATAGCTGCGTCCCGTAGTATAGATATGCCTGTATGCGTGAATGCATGCAGTGGCGGATCCAGGAATAAAACTCTGAAGGGGAAACAAAACATCTTTTGTCCCATTTTTCTTATAAAATCGCTTGTATATACAGTGGTGGCCAAAATTGCGGACACTTTTGGAAATGTTTAGGTTTTCTAACTTTGTATCTTATAGGAAGTTCTACGTTTCACAAAATGCAAACTGATATACAGTGGCGTAGTCAAGGGAGGGGGGGGTTGGGGGGGTCACAACCCCCCATGCAATTTTTTTGCCATACAAAATGTATATTCTTCACTCCCTTATCTCACATACGTATACATATATGTGAGTTGCAGTAGTCGTAACCCGCCCCCCCCCCGCCATGAAAAATTTCTGGCTGCGCCACTGCTCATATATCATTTTAAAGAGAATTTAAAACTGATTTCAATACACAAAACTAAATTGAAATATGTGCAATACAGTAAAATTTATAATTATTTTAAAATAAATAAAGTGATGAAGTGCATTGTAATTTCTAACTTTCCAGATCAATCACTGTTATTTTTCTGAGCTTAAAACTCTCGTTAGCTCAAAGAAACATCGATCTGAAGCTGTAATAAAAAAATCACCCTGACTACCCTACAAAATACTGGTAACCCGCTCAGTAGCGGATCCAGGGGAGGGGCTAGGGGGCTTCAGCTCCCCCCAAAATAGATTGCTCAAGGGCAACATTCTGCTTTATTATACACTTTAAATAGCTAAAATGATCATATTTTATTACTTAGCCCCTCCCAAAAGCCTAATACATTGGTTTAGACTAAAATATTGATTTAAAGTACATTTTAATTGGGTGAAATAAGCTTTTTTAAAAATTTAGCCCCTCCCAAAATAAATTTCTGGATCCGCTACTGAACCCGCTGCATTCTTCAATATCTAATGTATCTCGATAATTATTGCCGTTTAGCTTTGTTTGTATTGCAAATATTTTAATTTTTCTTGTATTTAAATCAGTATTAAACTATCTTTAAAACTGATTTAAATATAAAAACAAAATTAAAATATTTGCAATACAAAGAAGTTAAACGGCATCATCTTGATGTAAAACAGTTTGTATTTGTGAAACATAATATTTTTTATACGTATGCGAACTTAGAAAACAAAAAAAAAAGTTTCCAAAAGTGTCCACAATTTTGACCACCACTGTATATTAGGTGTATCTGAAAGGAATGTAATTTTTTCCATAAAATTCAAACAAATAAATTTTCAAGACGTTTTGAATTACTAACAAGCTATGCCTAACCCTAGGTTGTATCGCCTGTAAAAGTACTTTCTTTGTCATACAACACCTGTGGTCATGAAGTAATTACAATTTAATGATGGAGGCATTGCACTAGATTCGTAAATTATTCGTATGGTTTGTACGCCTGTAAAACTACTTTCTTGTTTACACACCTCTGCCGTAAAGTAACTGTAATTTCATAATGAGGTCATAATATTATTTGAATAAAATTTTTTGTTTTGGTTTGAATGCTTGCAAAACTACTTTTTTTTCTCACACAACTCTCACTGCCTTGGAGCAGGGCTGGCCAAATCTTGGCGCATGCGCTAAACTTGGGGAGTTGAATGATTTGAAGTGGAGCATTGCATCTTTGTGCCTATCTATTGTGTTTTTTATTTTTATTTTTAGATAGACTGAAGACTTTTGAAATAATTTCATGCCTGAAAATATTTTATCTCTTATAATTTATGATGTCAAAAAGAAGTACTTGATCAAAATACAGTACCATAAAAAAATCTAACCATTTTTGATCCCCTACCAAATATCCGAAAAATCAGTTCTGGAATGAAATGCTCTTCCGAGAACAACAATTTCAATATTTCATCTTCACACGTTATTATTTCTCCTCTCCTAAACTAAAGCCTGCCTGTATCCATATTTTCCAATTTTACTCGTGAACTTAAATGGTGCTTGTATTGTGTGGCGCATATGAATTGGTCTGTGAAAAATTGGCTTATGATACACAAAAGTTGGCCACTCCTAACGTAGAGTATTAACTATAATTTCATAATGATGGCATATTATTTGAATTAAAAAATTGTTTCGGTTTGTATGCCTGTAAAACTACTTTTTTTGTCACACAACTCTCATTGCCGTAAAGTATCTATAATTTCATAATGAAGGCGTAATCCCCTACCAAATATCCGAAAAATCAGTTCTGGAATGAAATGCTCTTCCGAGAACAACAATTTCAATATTTCATCTTCACACGTTATTATTTCTCCTCTCCTAAACTAAAGCCTGCCTGTATCCATATTTTCCAATTTTACTCGTGAACTTAAATGGTGCTTGTATTGTGTGGCGCATCTGAATTGGTCTGTGAAAAATTGGCTTATGATACACAAAAGTTGGCCACTCCTAACGTAGAGTATTAACTATAATTTCATAATGATGGCATATTATTTGAATTAAAAAATTGTTTCGGTTTGTATGCCTGTAAAACTACTTTTTTTGTCACACAACTCTCATTGCCGTAAAGTATCTATAATTTCATAATGAAGGCGTAATATCATTTGTTGAAAAAATTGTGTTTGGTTTGTATGCCTGTAAAACTACTTTTTTTGTCAAACAACCCTCATTGCTGTAAAGTTTTAATCTCTCATAATCAGGGGTCGAAAAAAGTTGTAAAAGTTTAGGAACCAGCAAAAATTTTTAGAAGCCCCAAATATATATTGAATTATATTACTGAAAAAAAAGCCAGTCGCCTAGAGATATTTTTTAGTCACCTGGGCTACGGGATTTTTCACACCCTGCTCATAATGTAGGTGTAATGTCATTTGATTAAAAAGTTGTGTCTGGTTTGTGTGCCTCCTGTAAAACTACTTTTTATTGTCACACAACTGTCATTGCCGTAAAGTATGTGTAATTTCATAATGTGGGCATAATAAATACCATTTGATGAAAAAATTGTGTTTGGTTAGTATGCCTGTAAAACTATTTTTATTTATTTATTTATTTATTTTGTCAAACATTCCTCCTTGCTGTAAAGTCTTAATTTCTGACTGGTCGAAAAAAGTTGTAAAATTTTAGGAGCCTCAAATATACTGAATTATATTACTGAAAAAAAAAAAAAAAAAAAAAAAAAAAAAAAGACAAGTCGCCTCGGCGACTGGGATTTTGCGAACCCTGCTCATAATGTAGACATAATGTCATTTGATGAAAAAGTTGTGTCTGATTTGTATGCCTGTAAAACTACTTTTTTTTGTTACACAACTCTCATTGCTGTAAAGTAGTATAATTTCATAATGTAGGCATAATAAATACCATTGGATGAAAAAATTGTGTTTATTTACTGTGCCTGTAAAACTACTTTTTTTGTCACACAACTCTCATTGCTGTAAAGTTTCTACAATCTCAAAATGTAGGAGTAATATTGTGTTTGGTTTGTATGCCTGTAAAACTAGTTTCTTGGTCATGTAATTAACGTTGTAGTAAAGTAGTTACAGTTTAATGATATGGTTATAGTTATCGTTTGATTTAAAAACTATATCTTTGATTTGTATTTTAGTAAAAAAGGTTCCTGTTTGCTGTTGCAAAGTAGCTATAATTTAATCATAAATTCATAAAATATTATTTTATCGAAAATACCTTTAAGTATTAGTTTTTTTTTTCAAATTTATTTTTTTCGTCTATCTATTCAAGCTACATCTTGTCTATCGCACTGCGACTATAAAAATCAGTAGATGGAACTAAGCAACCAAATTACTATTACCGTTATATAAAGTACCAATAATTAAATCAATATCACTATTTGCAATATTTACAATATGTTTCTCATTATGTTTACGTGTTAAGAATATCAAGAATTAAACCGATGTCATTTTTTGAAATTTTTTAAACGTCTCTAATCCTTAGTGAAATGCTGATTTTTTTCCTAGAGGTTACACTACTCACAAATAGCAAGAATTAAATCATTACAGTTTATTTTTGAGATCTTTACAAAACATTTCTCTGCTATACAGAATGTAAAGAGTTTAAATCTGTGTTTTTATTTGAAATGTTAACAATACGTTTCTCACTCTTACTTCAATGAAAAATAGCAATCATTAATTCCATGCCCTTATTTGAAATCTGTCAACTTTTCTCATTGTGTTTATGATTCATAAAGAATACGAAAAGTTTTTATCCATGAAATTTTTTGAAAATTTTACAATGCGTTTCTAACTTATACTGAATAATATCAAAAGTCATAACCATGTAATTTTTTGAAAATTTTAGAACACATTTCTAAAATCATACTGAATAATATCAAGAGTTATATTCATGTAATTTTTGAAAATTTTACAACGTATTTCTAATTCATACTGAATAATATCAAGAGTTATATTCACGTTTGGTTGCTGTGACAGCCTGCTGTGTGGGTGCCAGCACGTGAGTTATATCCACGTTATATTCACAATTTTTTTGAAAATTTTACTACACTTTTCTATAATTCATACTGAATAATATTAAAGTCAAGAGTTATATCCATGCAATTTTTTGAAAATTTTACAAAATGTTTCTAATTCATACTGAATAATATTAAGAATTAAACCGATATCATTGTCTGAAATGTTAACGACACTTTCTCACTCTTGCTTTTATTATAAACAATGCCAACAATTAAACATCTGTCATTATTTCAAATGTTTACAATAACTAAGTCAGTTTTTTAAAGTTTATTAATCTAATTAAGTCTCCAAACTGAAATCCTAATTGACTATTTTCAAAAATCATTCAGCTCCAGCAAATAAACAACACATCTCCGATAATTTACTTTATTTGCGGCCGAATAAATCCCAGATACGCACAGCGATGACTTAACATCGAGGCGAATTTTCCACTAGAAATCCTGATAATGCATTTCTTGGTTCCAAGAGACGCCCTTGCGTGCTTCGTGCCATTATCCACTTAGTTACGAAAAATATATTTGTAAAGCAGTTGTGGCAGCATTGTTTATTTAATGCGATGCTTTCATCTAGCTTGTGCGAATCGGCGCTTTTGTTTGTTTTGCTGGATTTAATTAGAATTGTGTTAGAAAATTAGAATTGTTATTCATATTTAGTCATATGTGCTTCGTGAGAGAGATAAAATTTTCTGTTGTGGGAGATTTTAAGTATTGCGAACGTCGTCTGATTTTTAAGGAAGTCTGAATAAGTGAGACGTGTAAATAGACTGCGCTGATGTTTGGGTAGATTGTTTTGTTTAAATTTGCGATGAGGGTGTTAATTATGGCGGGGGTGGGGATTTTTGGATGTGGATGGAAAATTAAGGGAGTATTCTCACATTATTTGATAAAGCTTTAAATTTTTAAGGATTGAATGCGATTTATATTAAATCTTTGAAATATTTTAGTGTTGTTTAAGTATGTGCTGTGAGTTTTTAGAAAAATTTAAATGCTAATAATTATTTGAAATAATTATAACTAAATAAATTTGTAATTAAGTAACTGAATTATATGAAATAAGCATGGCTATAACAAAAATTACAGGGTGTAACGAGAAGTAACTTGAAGCGTTCACAGTCCTCTAGCAAGTAAAGTATTAGACGAAACATGACCAAATTCGATAAGCATACATAATGGACCATGGGATTTCGATTATTAAAGAAAAAAATAGTACCAAAAGTCGGCGCTAGGAGAAAAGTTGGCGCTGTTTACAGGATAAAATGCTTTAATTTGCATAATTGCTTTCTTTGCTGTGATTATGAGTTATAAAGGAAGTTCAGGGAGAATTCTCATCATTCTGAGACCAACTGGCTTTCGATGGTTCTTATCTTACAAAGCCGTGCTTAGTTCGTCAATCTAGATTAAAATTTTAAAGAATACTTAAATAAGATTTTTAAAGAAAAAAATAGTTATTAAAAGAAAAGACCAACAGGTTTTTGAAGTAGATCAACAAATTATTGTCCATCATTTTAAAATAAATTTGATCGAGTTTTTTCCAGATTAAACTATGTTTAAATAAAACACACTTAAAAAATGGTTATATGGTCTGAATAAGATGAAAGATATCTCATATCTTGAATCGCCTTAAAAAGCAACAGATAGCATTTGTAAATTTGGTTTTATAAATTGAAAAAAAAGAATCTTCCGACTGCAAATTCAATTAAATATTATATCCCCCATTGTACTTGATATTCCCCAAAAATGATGATTTTAAATTATGATCATAGGTAGCATTTGTACTTTTGCTTCTGTTTATAGAAAGCCTACATGAGAGACATTAGCATATGAAGGGTTACTTTGGGTGGCGGACTTTTTAGGGGTTCTAACGCATATTCACGTTTTACCTGGAGGAAACCGCTCAAAACTTCAGACCGTTAGATTCACAACAGCGCGATAGGCCAGAACTTGGTACCTTTACAATTTAGCCATTTACCATGTTACAATAGTTTCCCTATCTGAAAACACATATCCGGTCTCCAAATTTTCATTTCCGGTTTGTTATTGAGATTGTAAAAATTTGGTTCTATATATCAAAAATTAAAAAAAAGTCTTTGTTTGTTTGTTTTTGAAATGCAAAGCGCCACAGGGCAATTCCAAATGAGCATGGACAGGACCATAAAAAAATGCTTTTTAATAAATTGCGTGAGAAATTATTCCCAATTGTTGTAGCTGTGTTGGCAACAGTTTATTTTGTGTAAAAGTTTCTTTTTATCAGAATGTCAACACTTTAAAGTCAGACATCTATGTTGTAGCATGAGTTAACCAGTTGTGTAGCATGAGTTACCATACTGTTAGTATATTTTAATTCAATAATAAATTTTATATACAAAACTAAATGATGTTTTGTGATAAGAAAGGTACATACAATCTCTCATACAGATTATAGAATTTAAGAAATAGAATTTTACCAGAAATACTACTCTGAAGTGTTTAGAAAATTCAGTGTCTTTTTTTTGGTAACATGAGGTACCTAGAAATTTTAATTAATATTTCAAAAAATAATTGGTTTTATTGAAAAATTTGATTTTTGGAAAATAATTGAAAAAAAGAATTTTGGATTTATTGAAAAAAAGAAAACAATATGTAATCAGCATGAATTTTATTGAAAGGAAATAAATGCATTCTTTTTATTGTTACGCCAGTTTAAAAATGCGATAAAAAAATGTAGTTTGAGTTACCGTGGAATCACCCCCACAAACTTAACAGTAAACTAATTCCATGGAAATCCAAACAGAATCCCTCGTATTTACGGTTGGCGCATGCCTTAACCCTTTGAGGCGCAACCCTTTCCCAATGCTGAAAAAAGGCAGCCGTTGCCATCGCTCGACTTAACTACCAGCAAGATAGCGAACGATCGAAACGTTCATCGCGTGCCACAGACCTACAGACCCTTTTTCGACGACAGCTGGCTGTGGCTGCGTCAAAAAAGGATCTGGCTGCTGGATGTGCCACACAGCCAGCTGTCGTCAAAAAAGGGTCTCTAGATCTGTGGCAAGTGATGAACGTTTCGATCGTCCGCCATCTTGCTGGTAGTTAAGTCGAGCGATGGCAACGGCTGCCCCTTTTTTCAGCATTGGGTAATCTATCCAGCTGGTCTCGTATTCTTCCATTTTTCAGCATATGTCAGTGCTGTTAAAAATAATCGTGACAATTTTTTTACGGGAAATGACGTCCTAAAAAGTAAAGGATTCTCGTGGAGCTATGTCACCCGCAACTATTTTTATGGAAACCAAATCTATTCTTCGTGACTGGCAACAGTCAAAACGCCAGAGTTTGGTGTTCCCAGAGCGCGAACACTGCGCGTTAAAGGGTTAAAAAAATAATATCCGTCTTATCAAAAGACATCATACCTGCGAGCTGTCATTAATTTAGTTTTTATTCGCTCCCCCGATTGTGCACACCCGCGTGAAGTGCGGACTGGAGCGAATCAATAGCACTTGTTCAATCAAAAAGCACAGAGCGTCGAGCCATTATGGCGGCCGCTCTCCGTTTCGCCTCCTCCGCAATTTAATACCTATTCATCTCCCTCTTCTCTCTCCTTTCCTACTACGCCTCAACTCCACTCCGGTGAATATCTGCATGACTTCAAGGGTTACCGCATCAAGCAAGATGGTCGCCAAATAGGAGAGAGATTTTTAATAAACGGCAGCAGATGAGGTAGCGGTTTTCGGCTTGAGCTAATGGTCGGCGTTTTTAATGAAATTTGCTAGATTTTGGGACGTGTGTGTGTGTGTCTAACGGTAATTTCAGATCAAGGAAAATATGTTTTTAGGCCGTAAAACAATGAAAAAAAAGAAGAAGGTTTTATAATGGCGCGTTTGTTCGATAGTGGAGTTTGTACAGCTTCTTTTTTTAATGGCGTTTACGTTAGATTTATGATTGTCGAGTTTATTCTCTCCCTTTTGGAGTGAACCGTTGGCCTGTTGTTAATGATGTTAATGGAAAAAGTTAATGAAGTAGATGGTTGGCAAAGCGTTTTGAATTTAGAAGTAAATAAGTTGATGAAATTAGAGTGCGAGTTTAAATTAATTTTTTTCCGGTGGAAAAGGTTTAGTTTAATAAAGCAATTAATGGGCATAGAGTTTTTAAAAGCACATTTATAATAGAATTTGAAGAAAAGTGGGTTATTGTTAATAGTATTTTGTTACCATTATTGAAAATTTCATATTAAAGACCTATCTATGTATTTACTATCATTACTATCATTTTTTACTGTTTATAATAACAACTATATCATGATAATGTTTTAAACTAATTATTGCTACCTAATGAAATCCTTAGTTATAAAATTTTTGAGTTTGTTTAATTCTGACTGAAAATCTCAAAAAGAATAATTTAGATTAATAAATTGCAGAATATACAGAATTTGTGAATTCACTTCTGGACAATGCATTGCAAAATGATTGGTAACAAATATAAACATTGATATACTATTTAATTATGAACTATTTTTTTGGCAGTTTACTTTGCCAGCAAACTATTGAATTGTTTAATATTGCTTACTTTGATATTTTTATAGAAGTGGTTAAAGCACACGTCATGTATTAAGCTGACAATCCAATGATAACACATGATACCAGAAATATGTCAGAAAAAGAAGGAAACCAGTAGTTTTACATCCAAAAAGGAAAACAAGTGATGCTAAATACATTGATTATACAGAGAGCTCTAGAACTGTTGGCACCTTATAAAATTAAATTAAAAAATTTCTAAAGTCAGAAGTATTAAAATGACTAATTACATCATAACAAAATTAGTAGATTTCAAAATGAGATACTTAGGTGGCTCGTACAACATCTCAACTATATTTGATTTCATTCCAAGTATTTGAAAGTATCTGAGGAGTTATGGTATGAATAGGGGATGTCATTTGCTGCTTAAGTGCCTTTACATGAAGACATGTAGTCCTGTAAGCAATATCTTTGACGTAACCCCATATAAAATAATCCAATCATGTTAAATCTGGCGATAGAGGAGGCCACCGAATTGGATCCCCACGAACAACCCATATGTTTGCGAAATGCTGACTAAAGCCATTGAGGACAGACGTCTATCAATGCGGAGGAGAGCCGTCCTGATGAAAAATAATATTGCCACATTTTTGCCCCAGACGAATGTCTACTGCGCTCTTCTGAATCTCTTGAGAAAGACCTTGACACATAGCACCATCTATCAGATTTTTTTGGTACCAAATTCTAGGAAACGAAAATGTAGCACTTTTGTAAATCAGGCACTATTAAAATACCCTTTTAGTACTTGCACTATTTTTAAAATTTTATTTTGCAAAGTGTCCAACGATTCTTGGGTACCCTGTAAATTATTTAAAAAACAAAATAGGATTATTAATGGATGATAAAGTAATTGAAGTGTTAGAGTGATAGTGCACGCATTAAATAAACATGACTGAATATATATATATATATATATATACTATATTAAAAAATGAAAATTTTAAACTGTACTAGTATATTTAGCAAAAGGTTTACAGTACACGAAAACAATCACGAGGAAAAATCCTTCAAAAGGGAAAACATAAAATATTCAACAACCAAATTAAAAAAAAAACCCCTCTTAAACTTGATAATCGATAAAAAACATCCATGTGTAACTTCTGAAATAATTGGTACAGTACACGAAATTGGTAACACGAGATTGGTATTTTACAGTACACGAAAACAATCACGAGGAAAAATCCTTCAAAAGGGAAAAAATAAAATGTTCAACAACCAAATAAAAAATAAAAAAAACTTCTTAAACTTGATAATCGATAAAAAACATCCATGTGTAACTTCTGAAATAATTGGTTTCCTTTTCGTGTGCCCCTAACCCAAGTGCAAATAAAACATTACTTGTTTTACGATAAAGTCAGATTTGGGATAGAACTGGGCGGAATCAGACCACCTGAGTGAAAGCGAGGCTAAACAAGGATGACAACAAAGGGCCGCAGACATTGATTGCTATCGATTTTTATCTCCTTTTGTTGGAGTGCAAAAGCATATTAGAGAGACAAGTGAGACAATAAACAAAGGATCAAAGGAGAAGTAAAAGCTTGGAACAAAATCGTAAATCTTGCTTAGATGTCTCGATCGAACAACGGCTGGTGGTGAAGCTTTAAAAGACGTTTTTGATCCGCGTCATATATTTTGGAATACTTGCAAAATATTTATAATAATTTATTTTTAGTACGAATTTAAAAATGCATCAAATTTTGTATAACCATCTGTTAATATTAATATTAATATTATTAATATTATTATTATTATTGTTGTTATTATTATTATTATTTATAATTTATTATAATTTATTATTATTATTATTATTTGTAATTTATTACAATTTATTCCTATTATTATTATAATTGTTTTTATTTTTTTTTGGGGGGGGGGGCGTTCATCGAGATCTATGGCTCTCTTATACCTTCATCTCAGTTGTTCCTAAGCGTAAGATAATTTTCCAGTTTTCAATGTTCAGTTTCACAACACAATATTTGGACACACACATATCCATGGGTTGGCGGGATTCGAGCCCTAGACTGAACCATTCACATAGCTGCAGCAGCGGCAGACCTGCTTGCTTGTCAGGCCCTTTGTAACCAACCATCTAGTAGTTTATTTTGGTCTTTTGTCTGTTTGGCAATCACATTATTTGCCACGTATAACCTAACAATGTAAGACAAATTTCTTATTTTAGTTTAGTTAATAAAAAAAACCGTTTTTATTAAAAGAACATGTTGTTATATACTGTATGAATCACTGTAATAGTGTTTTGATAGGGTGTAACTTGAAAATAATGTGGATGCCAAACAAACAAAATACCTAAATAATTTATTAGATAGTTTTACAACATTTATTACCTTTTAAATTTGTCTTAGAGCCTTATATTTTTAATATCAATGCATAACCCAGTGTTAGGTTGTAAATGTTCAAGTCGGAGGATTATATCCCAGCGTACTAAAAAAATATTTCTAGTTTTTTATCTTCTTTCTTTCAGATTTTCTGATTTTTATTAAAAAAAACGAAGTGATATAGAGCCTGATATTTTTAAAGGCCATGCATAAACTACTAATGGACTTTAAAAATTCAGTCGTGGGTTAAGTAACGTATAAGCCTAATGATATTTGTATGAGCAAATATTCTACTGAGAAAGCCATTGAACAATAAAAAATAATTAGCACACATAACATTTGTTTCGATAGAAATTGAGTGAGAAGACAAACCATACATAAAAATACGTATTAACAAAGCGTTAAAATTGGATTTTCATTTTTTAAGAAAGTAGTTCAAAATCTAGTTGTCTTTCCTTGACAAATAGTCATTATGCATCTCAATACTTTAATAATGAACTTACGTTTTAGAATTTGGGGATTCAACATTATTTGTCTTACAGAAAAGTCAAAAGCAGGGTGGGATCCAAATGAAAAACACGTCAAAACAAATATGACAACAAAGGCAGCAGGCAATGAAAGTGATCGATTTTTATCTTCTTTTGTTAGAAGGAGTAACACATTAATTGTGAAAAGTGAGACAATAAACACATGATGAAAGGGGAAGTAAAGTTTGAAACCAAATAGCAATTCTATCTTAGTTATTTTTATGAAAAAAACATAAATTAGTCAGGTTTAAAATGTGCTTGAAAGACATATCAAGACAAATTATGCTGTTATTTATTTTTAATATAGTTAAAATATTTTTTTAAACATGAGAACACTTAATAGCAGTGTTAAAAATTAGAATATTTAAACAGTTGTCCAAGGGAACAGTAACTCCAAGATTTCCCTGATCCGTAACATTTATCATTGCTTCGTATTACATGATTTAAAAAACGCCAGACAAAAGAAATTATATGAGCAATATATACTGATTTTTGTTCAGAGCTGGATTAAAAAATGTAAATACCTATCATAAAACTATTAAATAGGTCAAATCATATGACATGTACTGTACAGTTAAAGTAAGATGTCATATATTGTGGAATCGTGGCTGATGAGAAAGACAGGCTGCGGTGCGGACATTTTAGCCACACTCTTTTGCCAACTAGGAGTCATGAGACCAAATGTTAGCATCTCAGCCTGCTCGTCAGCCAAGTGTGGAACTAAATGAAGAACGCTTGCAAGAGAAAAAATGTAAATAAAACGTTACTGGTCCAACGGACCAACAAATTTTGTATTCTACTGGTCCGTTATATATTTTAGTGGTCTCGGACGAGAGAACCATCGTCAATTTCGAGCCTTACTTAGTAATGTGTGTTTTGTTTGTTTAACTAAAAAAGGACATTTTGAAGGGAATATGAATCATTTTTACGTTGCACCAAAAGAAAGTCTCCAACAAACAATGGTAAATCAGGATACCATGAGGAACAGAATTTTAACCCTTTCAGACCATGCGTCCATAACTAAGCACTCAAAAATTACCTATACTATAACAGCATAGAAATCTTAATTTGAACACATAAAGAAATCGATTTCCCTCGAAAATTTAATGATCAAGATTTTTTATTTTTTTTTTATTAAAAAATTCACTTATCAAAATTATCTTATTCAAAGAAAGAGAAATTATCTAATTCAAAGAGAATTTAATTAGTTTCAGAGGTTATTAATTTTACAGGTTAGAAATTAAAAAGAAATAAAGGATTGAATTAAAATCTTAAATTTCGCTTAGGCTGTTTTTAAGATAAGAATACCATCTTCTGATAACCTCCCAAAAGCTTAAAATTACTAAATAAAATTGTAACTATCACTCATACATAAAAAAATAGAACGGTGCGAACATTTTAAGTGGTACAAAGGGTCCACCATTATTCAGCTGCAAAACGTTCCTGCTGTTTATAAAATTATATGCTTATTTTAATCTTTAAACACCAGAATTTTTTGTCTTAATCTTAACCCTGAAAAGATTTGACAAAAGATATAAAGAAGTAACATAAAGTACAGAAATTTAAATTTGATTCCAGCAAAGGTCTAGTCTACGAGATAAAATATTAATAAAAAGTTATTTTTCAAGCATGATGCAGCTATCCTCTTCAGATATTAAGTTTCTTTTCAACATGCAATAAACTTTAAAAAGCAAGAAATATGTACACATTTCTCTCTGAATACTACATAAAGATCATGCTGTTTGAAGATCAAACACTGAAGACATAAAGATATAAATCAAACATTACTGTGTCTGAAAAAAAAAAAAAGTTTCTTTCTTTTTTCTTTTATCTTTCACAGAAATTCAGAAGATAAATCTATCGCAGAAACACACTTGAGCTAAACGTTAAAGTATTTATAATCGGAAAAAAAAATGTTCACTGAAAAATATTGCTGATTGCTTCTCACAAAATATTGACAAAAATTTTTTATGATATAGTGAACAATTTTTGCATTTCATCATTCAAAAATGTAAATAATAGATGCAACATTATTTGCACACACCTAAGCCAAATTTCTAGTGAAGTGTTGGGCGGAACAGTCTATCCGAATAAAAGAGATACAAAGCATGTTGACAACAAAGGGTTGTGACATTGATTATGATCGAATTTTATTTTCCTTTGTTTGAGAAATATCAGAGTGAGGAAATAAACAAAGAAGTAAAAAATTGAAATAAGATTGTCATAATATTTAAGTTGTAATGGACACCTGAAGTTGACACGGCTTATATCAACCAGCTTTAAACATGTTTAACAAAACTAGGATAAGCTAGGATATATTTTATCCCGTGCAATTTTAATATTTCACTATACTGTGACCATATTATGCGACAAATTTCAAAAAACAAATTTCGCTTCAACGAAAACTACTAAAATTAATTATTTTATCCATACTCCAGGTAGGTACAGATTCATTTTTTTAATTCATAAAATGAAAACAGAATTGTATTAATCTAGAAACTATACCGCCCTGCCCCAGAGTAGAGGATATGGAACACGAATTTGAGGGGTAGGGGGAATTAATTACCGTTTTATTATATTTAATATATTCATTTAATCTAATTGGGGGGGGGGGGAATGCCATTTTCTGGAGAGGATTTATCTCCTGGTCCCTACTTTCTACACAAAATACCATCATGGCCCCAATACGCTTTCACGTTGTTTTAAGCATCGAAATATCCTTCAAAAATTAATCAAAAATAAAAATACTTTTTATCGCTTAAAATTAAAGAACAAAGGTAAAACAGTTAGAGTCCCCAAACAATTGGGGGTCCCTACGACTGGGCTCAGTTGGCCAGTGTGTTAATCAGGCACTGAAAAATTACATCTGCATGTTAAAACTCACTCTACTAGCAATAAGATTGAATAAAAAGGTTTAGTCTGAAAATTTCAATCTTCATAGTCAAGAAACTGCTAATTAATTACAATTAAAGCTGAAACGTGGTCATATTTTTACTCTGATATCCCCACAAAATATAACTACATTCTAGATAACGTAGATTATGTAAATATTGTGTCAGCAGTTTGATGAGTTCCACTGAAAATGGAATGCAGATAGACCCTTTTTGATGTTTTTTAGAACACTCTGTATACACGCATATATATATATATATATATATATATATATATATATATATATATATATATATATATATATATATATATATGCACATATATATATATATAAACATACCTACATATTACATATAAAATGAAAAAAAAAATCAAATAAAAACTAGACTTGCTTTCCTTCCTTAGAGAATACACATGAGGATCCTACAATATAATTAGTTAAGAATTCGAAAATTGGAAGGATAATATATTCTTATATTCAAAATAGATTTGAAATCAGGATAACAACAAAGAACAGAGAACTGATTTCAATCAATTTTTATATCCTTTTGTTCGATGCAAAAGCACATTAGAGAGACAAGTGACACAATAAACAAAGGATTAAAGGATAAGCAAAGCTTGAAAGCAAATCCCAAATCCTACTTAATTATTTTCTGCGGAGTAGCCATACTTAGAGTAGATTTGAAAATCGTTTTTTCTGTACTTTCATTAACAATAGAAAATCGGTTTAATTAATTTCTTAGCTTCTTGATTTGAATTACATGCATGTATTCATATGCAAGTAGACAGATGAAATAGTAAAATGGGTACTACAATCTGCTTATTGAAAGAGGCATTAATACGAAAAATTTACTATGGAAAAATCAAACCCAGTAAGAATAAAGTACATAGTAACAAGTACATAGTAAACGGAATAAAATTCTACTTTTAAAGATGCTAAGGTGCATTAGAACAAACAATGAGGCTTGAAGCACTGTTACTGTACATACCACCCCATAACTTTAAATTGTTATGAATTCCTCTTTGAAAACAGTCCGTACATTGAAATAAAGGAAGAAAAATTATTCTGAGTGCACTTGTAAAAGAACTAATAACGTTATGTATTTTAATTTCAATAGAGAACATGGTGCAGTACACAACAGTCACATACTGAAATTTCGAATCAATCTGTGTATACTTACAGCAGTTAGAATATGACAAACCGACAATATTAGCACATTAATTTTTTAATTTATTGGATAATGTAATAAAAAAAACTTCCTCACACATGATGATACACGAAAAAATAAATTCTACAATCGATCTATTACTTTTTGAATTAATGATTGCGCTCTCGGTTGTCACCTGAACAAATAAAACATTACTTGTTTTTACGATAAAGTCACGTCTTGGATGGAGACTGGGCGGGACATAAATAATCCAAATAAAAAGAAACGTGAAACTAGGATGACAACAAAGACCCCAAGGTACTGATTGCTATCGATTTTTATCTCTTTGTTGGTGGGCAAAAGCATATTAGAGAGACAAATGAGACAATAAACAATGGATCGAAAGAGGAGTAAAAGCTTGGAACAAAATCATATATTTTACTCAACAAAATCTCCATTGAAATAACCAGGTATTGGTTATTTAAATACAGTGCCCACGTATAGTGTATGTTTGAAAAACGGACTTGGAAATTTTCAGTACTCTAGAAACCTTAAATTTTTTTTTAAATTAATTAAAATTAATTAAAATAATTATAGTTGTATGGGTGTTTATTGGGTAATGCAAACCAGTGTTTATGGCTTCGAAGTTTGAAAGAAGGAATTTTGACAGGTTCTAGGGCAGAGTGGATAAAGCCACTGAACATGGTAGATGGCTGAAGTGTGATGGTTCCGGGTTCGGGCCTATCACTCAGCTGTCGATCTAACGGCCAGGAGTTTTGGTCGGTTTTCTCCAGATGTAGCATGAATACGCGTTAGAACCCCTTAGAAAGTCCACCGATGAAGGCACCTCTTATCTTAGGCAGATAGCCCATGCGTAGAACACAAACAGATAAATTCCATTAGCCACTATTAGTTCACCACTGTTTCACTAAAAGTTTCATAACTAGTACTGTTTTTTTTTTTACAATTTGTGAACAAACATACAAACTTTTTAAGTCTCTCATGCAATTAGTTTACTTTAAAGTATGGCCGTAATGTTGCTACGTGCGTATAAATGTTAGACCCTAGCAGGGCGTGAAAAGACCTAACCGGGAAGCAAACGATAAACACAGAAGGGAATGGATGCTAGCAATTATTAGTAACTTGAACAAAAAGTTTAAAGCAAATAAGAATTTTTAATTTTATTCAATGTCCTTAGAGCCCCTATAAAAAAATAAAACACTACAGACGCAATTTTCAATGGGCTATTCTTCTATAGACACTTCTATAGACAATTAAACACATTAATTTTATGTTATTTTAAATACATATTATTTTGAATAAATAAACGTTTTTAAA
The DNA here is from genome assembly GCA_038373885.1 of Cheiracanthium punctorium. NCBI lineage: Eukaryota > Metazoa > Arthropoda > Arachnida > Araneae > Cheiracanthiidae > Cheiracanthium > Cheiracanthium punctorium. The sequence goes on from JAWZYV010017372.1 coordinate 210,710, forward strand.
AAATTTCTTTAAACGATGTCTGCTCATTAAACATTGTATGTTAGATTTTGGTACCAATCTTTAAAAAATGCAATAAAATTCATGCTATTTTTATTTTTACATGGTTCAGGAATTGTTTATTGTTTGATTAAAATATTTATCCAAAAAGTAATTAATGTTTTTGTTTTTAGATATTCTGAAGAAAATCCCGTAAAGAATTTGAAAATTAAATAAATACTTATTAAAAAGTAAATAAAATTAAAGATAAATTTTTGTGAAAGTAAACTCAACAGTTATCACTGCACACGAAAAAAAAGTTTTGCTGAACTTAACAAAATTTTGTTGATTCAACAAAAATTTGGTTAGCGCTATTTCACCCGAATAATTTTGTCGGTTTTACCAAAATTTTTGTTAAATGAACAAAATATTTCTTTGAATTAACAAAAATTTTGTTGATTCAACAAAAGTATCTTTTTTTTAAATAGAGCCAACCAAAATTTTGTTGAATCAACAAAAATTTCTTTCAGGGTATAAATTAAAGGTTTCAAACCATTACTTTGAAAATGGTATAAATACTTAAAAAGCACAAGAAGTGAATAACAAATTTCACGAAATTCCTTTCTTTGTACTTCATTAGCTTTCTACAAAACTGTATTCAAGCAAATACAAGCTTATAAAGAATTAAATGATATAATACATATTTAATCAGTAAAAAGGAATCTGCAAGAAAAATTTAACAGACTATGAGGTTATTTTTTTCGCAAGAACTTAAAATGAGCGAAAAAAAAGAATATTTTCTCTGAAACCCATTAAATTCAAAGTTTAAAAAAAAGACACCAACTTAAGTTCGAGAAAAAAATCTCGTTCATTACGCTTGAAAAATTTCCTTGATACTTAGATAAAAGAAATGTATATGTCAGTCTCAAACTTTTTATAAGAGTCTCTCTCACGCAGCTTATGTTTGCCTTCTGGCTGGAACATTCTTCATTTGGCTAAAGATAAAAGATAAGTTTTTGGGGAAAAAAGGAGAATGAAAATAAATATTCGCCAGTTTATAGAGCTGGTGATAGGAGTTTTTACCTAAGAAGTAATATCCGCTGCAAGAGAAAGCTGGAAGATGTTCTTTTTTACATTTTTTTTCAGCACGCAGAAGATGTTAAATAAAGAATCGGCGATTTGAAAAAAGGGATTGGTGGGTTAATAATTATGCTTAAAATTTTGTGAAACTCTTAAGTATTAGGTGTACTGGAAATTAATGTCATTTTTTTCCCCATGCCAATATTTTGCCTAGCCATAACTACTAAAGCTAATAATACTGGGTGACCAAAAAGTCCGTATAAACTTTAAAAATTCATTAAAAGAGAACAAATAATGATAGATAATTGCGGTTTGCACAAATATGTTTAGCGAGTGATCGGATTTTTTTTAATGAAAAGAAAGTTTGTAGTTCTAAATGTTGCCGATAGGTGGTGCTGACGTGCACAATGGGAAGCAAGCTTTTAATAATAATAATAATAAAAAATATGAAATTTCTTTAATCTTATCCATGCAAACCGCATTTTGTATCGTTATTTATTCTTTTTGAATGAATTTTTAAACTCTGATGCATCCAAGATGCGTCAAAAGCTTGTAAAAACTTCAGAAATTCATTCCAAAAGAACAAATCATGATGCAAAATTGCAGTTTGGAAAGGATTAGCAGCACGGAAAGGATTAGAGAGATTTAATATTTTTTTAATTGGAAAGTTACTTAGAATAGCGCATGCCAGCACCCCCTATTGGCAACATTTGAAACTACAGACTTTCTTGTCATTAAAAAGAATCCGATCACCTTCTAAACCTATTTGTGCAAAATCATAATTTTATATCATGTCAGTATGAATGATTTGTTCTTTTTTAATGAATTTTGAAAGTTTTTAAGGACTTGTCGGTCACGCGGTACAAAATTTAGACCGTAAGTGAGATTGGAGAACATTTTCCAAAATTGGTAACTGACGGAGGATATGGTGTCAAAATGTTCTTTCCACTTATCCTGCTTCATCTAAAAAAGGATAAGCGATATCCATAAAATTCTTGCTGTAAGATACAACCGTCACAAATACTTCAAAATCGATTTCAGAACATTTCGAATAGAATTCTCCAGGGAAAGTAGATGTGAAAAAAGAAAAACAGTGCCCCTCCCTTTTTTTAAGGAAAAATATTATGTATAAAATTGTCGCTTTAAATTAAAAAAAATATGAATCCTCTGCTTAGGCACAGTTTGTTTGCAATTCACTATTTGTTGAAAATTTACTTGTTTGAATTTTTTGTAAAAAAAAAAAAAAACATTCTTTTCCGGTACATCTCATAATGCAGTATCATTTTTGCAGTATGGTGTTACAGCAAAGGAAGCACTCTAGACGCCAAAAATATCGGCATTTTAATTTAGTAGAAAAATTCGATTTTGACCAATTTTACTTTTTATTTTGGTGAGTTTCTGCATGACGTCACAAAATACATTGCACGATCCCTTTTGACTAACTATGAACCCATTTTGACTTGTTTTGACGTGACATCTGTACGCACGTTTGAACGTATGTATGTGGGTGAAAGGGTGCACAGTAGGACGACAGATGCATTGTCTTCTGATTCAACAGTTTAGAAATTAGCAAAAAACTCCACGATTCAGTTAACCTGTATTGCAACACCGTGGAAACCAATTACTAGTTACACTGTGTAAACTAGTCACAGGAAGAAAAATGCCTGCATCTTTTACGGAAGATGCAGGTATTTTTATTTCTACTATTACTGCTTTAAAAATTAAATGTTTTGCGTTTTTGGATTTGAGTAGTAAATAATCACCCAATAACCATTATTTTTGTTTTAATTTAAAGTATTATTTTCTTTAATTGCATGCATGTAATGACCTGTATTCTATTGATAAAATTAAAATATCAGGTTGTAACGAAAGTTCTCCGCCAAATCTGCTTGAGTCAGCTCACGCGGCACCCAACTATTGAACTTGTACATGAAGTTTATGTGATGCGGCTAATGGGCATGGCATTAATGTCTAACTCTTTAGCTAGCTCTCAAGTGGTTAAATACTGATCTTCTTCCACAAGTTCTCGCAGGTGGCCCTCAACAACATCAGCAGGCCGGCCAGAGAGCTCTGCTCCTTGAATGTCATAGACCCTGTTTTTTTAACTTTCAGTACCAAACCTTCACAGTGCCATAGGATACAACAGTAGAATCTAAATTACACACATAATTCTTTGACATTCTGTAGCACTTTTTGCAACAGAACTGGAAGTAAATGGTGGTTCTAATCCAGTATCGTGATAGTTCCATTTCAGACACCTTGTACTTAAAGATAACGATATTTTTTAACAATACAGTGTTCTAAAGCAAGTATCTTTCTTTAAAATGACAAATATCGTTTGACAAAATATGAGCAAGCACACCAACGTGAACTGTTTGCAGGCGGTATTTGTGGTGGCGGGGAACTTTCGTTACAACCTAATAGATTGTAAACAAAATATTCTAACAAAAATATAAATTGATTAGCACAGCCTGTAAATATAAGGCTCGACATTCAAAAGCACTTATAAAAAAGTTTACTTACCATTTTTTAAACATTTGTTTTGAAGATGTGTTTTAAAAAAACTTTTATTTTTAAGCCGCCAGAAGAGCATGCATTTTCAATTAAAAATATGAATATTTGTAAGGAAAAATACAGCATAATTAGTGAAGATTTTGTAGGAAACAACGGAATAGATGCAAAAAATAAAAATGCTTTTGACCAGGAAAATCTGACATTTTATCATTAACTATTTGATAAATGCAACAAATATAAGAAGAAAGAGATAAAAAAATGTATATTAAAACATCATCGGGCAACAAGTTTCGTAAAAAAATATACAAAACTATTATTTACTCATGCAGCAAACTGTTGGCAAGTAGCCTAGGAAAGCAAATTTAACAATACATTTAAACTTCTGTGTAATATATTTCTGGCATGAAAAAGAGTAATTTATTATTATTAATGTAATGGTGAATGCATCCAAAACAAAAATTTTTCGGCTGGGTAGCTCTTGATTCATGCAATCTAAGTTTCCTCTATTTTTGCTTTAAACTAAGCTGGAGTAAAACATTTGTCGTTACTCTACTATATTTAATGAAAATGTTTCTAAGCTTGTGTATTTGTTTATCAGTTTTTTTTCTTTTTCTTCTTATCATTTACATATTTTGTCAATATCACACATCTGCAAGAAGGATTAAAACTCATCAGATGCTTATTTTTTTCGCTTTCAAAAACTATCAAACAAATCACGACTAAATATTGTGAAGCTACTCTATTAAGTATGTTATTTTTAAAACAAGAAGTTCACATTTTATTGAATGAAAAGGAAATATGTATCTGATAAAATTAATTGTAATTTTAACGTAGGATTACATTCCTCTACAACGGTTCTATGTAAATATTTTTTTAAAGTTTAAATATTACTCCGTTTGAAAAGAAACTGAGTGAAATAACTAGATGAACTAACTCAACTACATGTGTTTATTATGATGAAGAATGTGTTTATTATGAGTCAAAACCGTAACATATTTCGTGAGATTCATGAACTTTATGTCATACTCGAAATTTGAGGAAGTCTAAATAGCCCCTCGAGATAACACTTTTACATTCTTCATGATATTGAACCATGGAAGATTTAAATATTTAAACAGAGCAATTAAGTAGGCAAAACGAATATAGATAGGATTAGAGTGAGTAATTAGTAGTATTAATAGGTTTGTTGCGATTCTGTAGAATAAAGCACAATATGCCGTGTTAAAAAATATTTCGGGAAATTAAAAGTGCTTGTTACATTCTTTATTTTTCAGTGTGCGCCTTACAACTAAGGAAATGATAAGTAATCCAACGTTAATATATGACGCGGTAGTTTCAACGTAAGAGATGAACGTTTTTTTTAAGATAGCAACGCTTTCGAAAAGTTACCTACAAAATTACCACAAACTTTAATTCCATTTACATGTTTTAGAGGACAAAAATAACAGCAACAAGAATTTTGATTTTGATAAATTCGATAACTATTTCCTAAAGAGTGTCAGAGATGCGAAGATAAATGTACGCTGACTTAAATCACTTTGCAATAGCTCAGAGGTGGTACTAAAATTATAAAAGAAAATAATTTTTTGGACTCTTGAATTAAAAGTTTACATTTTAAAGTTAGATGCAGCTCCTGAACATTTTGTTTAAGGATATGTCTGAAACGTTTTATGATGAAAGGCTGAAACTTTGTACATCACCTCATTAATGTATAGGGCACATTTTACGAAATGGCTTTTTTTTGTACTGGGGTCTTATTCGAATTTGAAAAATTGTCTCTTGTTGAAAATCATAGAGAAAACATTTTCCTTAACATAATCCTTTTTAGTACCTTATTTTGAGCAATTTTCAATTTACATTGTTCATTCATCTCAAATAGATAAAAAGTTAAAGCGTGCTACCTTGTATAGAAAGAATATATATGCTTATTGAATTATTTAAGTATAACTACATATAGCCAATAAAGAAAAAGTGTAAAATAGAATTTAAACATAATATTTTAGTAAAAACAAAGAAAGAGAAAAATGTGAAAGGGGGATTATTTGCTGAAAAAACAAATTGAAAAATTCTCTTATCACAGAAAAATGAAAAATGAAATGATCGATTATGATTATAGTCAAAGAAATAAAATTCAAATCAGCTTATTAAACTTTTGTAGTATCTTATGAACGTCTTAAGACTTTTTCGATTTAATGTATAGTCAAATAAATAAAATTCAAATCAGCTTATCAAATTTTTGTTGTATCTTACGAACGTCTTAAGACTTTTTCGATTTAACGTTCTTTCAATGTTTAAAAAATGAGAGATTGATAAGGAGAAAAAATACACTTAAAGTTTTGTTATTAAATTCGCGATAAAAAGAATAAAAGTATATCTCCTTTCTTTTCCTCAATGTATATAGTGAAACGAGAGTAGAATTTTTTTCTGCTTTTCTTTTAAAAAGCAGAAAACTATTAATTTTAAATGTTTTTATAATATAAAATAAGAAAGATATTTTTTTCGTATGTAGAAAAAATGCATGCTAGATCATCCGGATTTTTATAATATAGAATTAAAAAAGTAACATTGCGTATGGAAAAAATACCAGATCATTCTGCTTTTTATGACATAAAATATCAAAAATAATTTTGCGTTTGGAAAGAAAAATAACACACACGCACACACACACACACACACACACACACACATATGTATATACTAGATCATTTTGATGCTTTTAAAAAAGTTAAATTAAATGCTTCTTTGAAAGTTTAATTAATTTAATGATCGAGAAATTTTCTTTAAAAAATCCTAATCATCTGGAAGTTATTAAAAAAAGGAAAACATCATTATAGTGAAAAAAATAATAATGCAAAATCCAACATTTCAACGCATAATAGATTCATTTATGTGGTCTCAGTATATAATGTTATACTCTTGTCATTTTAAACAATTAGCAACAAATTTTTTGTCTAGAAATTAGTCTAGCATTTTTTAAAAGATGCATAAGTAAATTTTAGTCCTGAAAAAATATCCCGAAAAAAAACCCTTTTAAGTGATAAAAATGTAAAAGTATCATTAAAAATTGAATGATGTTTATCATAAAAACTCCCATTGATAAAATAAAATCACAAGCAGATAAGTAAAATTTTTTTGAAGGAGAAATTATGATTTTTTTCTGATATCATTTTCTTCTGACTTCTGAAGTTTGCCAAACTCTATAAAAGCCTTTTGTGTATAATTACCCAGAAAAATTTTCTATATAAATATTCATTAATTTCCATAAATTCTTTAGACGTTAAATTAGTCTGATATGCTTTTTAATACAGAAATAAATGTTACAATATGTTTAACATGCGATTTGTGTGGAAACATCAGAAAAATATTAGATAAAACTAAATTTAAAATATACGTCTAAATGAGAAAATGAAATGAGGAAAAAATCTTTGTCAAATTTTACTACACGAAGCAAACAAAAAATGTAGTAACAATTACTTAAGGAATATTAACTTTTTAAAATTAAAGTAATTTATAAATTTCCTAACTTTAATTGACACTGCCGCCCAGGACATCAAATACTGTGATAATATCTTCCCACAGATAAATAATTCGTAAAACGAAGTTAAAAGTAGTGGTGTAAAGAAACTAAAACACAACAATACGATTTTTTTTACTAGTTGCATTCCATGGGTTGGGGGAGATCAAATGAAAAAAAAAAAAAAAATTAGTTATTTCTACTGGTATTCACAACCGTGACTAAATCACTGATGCTATTTTATTTAAATTAAAAGAAAATAGATAATTTTTAAAAACTTAATTATTTTAAATATTTTTAAAAATTTAATTTATATTCACGCGTTGAACATCAAATTAATTTTATGCAGAAAAAAAAAAATCTTCAAAAAATTATACTTTAAATTCTACGAAATTTACATTCCTTTTTGCGTGGGAATACCACCCAGAAATATTTCCCTAACATTAAATTCAAAAGTATTTGTATAAATTCAAAAGAAAATGCTGAAAGGACTTTTTTGGCAAGTGGAGTTGCCCAGAAGAATAGAACAAACGATGTAGTTAGTTTTACTGCAGCTTGGAAAATATTTTTCAAGGCAAATAAATAAAAGAAGGAATGAGAAATGTAAGTCAAAACAATCGAAAAAAATATAGAAAATAACGTTGAGAATTTTTCAAGCAAGCATTCATATGTGATGGGAAAAACAACAAAATATTTCATCTTCACACAGGAACATTTCTCCTTTGGTATCAAAACACTACTGACTGGATTTTGTTTACGGATTGCATAAATATTGTTGTGAAATATTTCAACAACACTGGAATGGTAATATTTTTTAAAAATATATACAATACTATGAAAAAAACATTTAGATTATCAAACTAAACGAATAATCGAAAAGTAATTTGATTATAAAACGTATATTATAACATCGATTATTATGATTGAATTAATCGATTACAATTTTTTCTACTATATATTAATAAATATGAGATATTTACATTACTAAAATCCATATCTATTCAGCATATTTACATCGAAATTTATGTACACACATTTGCATACAAATTGTATATTGACATTGAATTTTTCCTCGACATCGTTCGTGACATTCATTTTCATCATCATCAACATCATTTTCATAAACATTTTTTGAAATATTCAGTACAGGACATTAATCTAAAATTGTTGATTTTCAAATCGAACGAATAATAAAAAGTAATTTAATTATTAATGATCATTATTACACAAGCGTGGCCATGCGTCAAACTTGTTGCATTGCATTCTTGTACCTACTTACTGTTTTGAAACAGACTGAAGCCATTTAAATAGCTTCATGCCCGAAGATATTTTATGTCTTATAATTTTATATTATGTCAAAAGGAAGCATTTCTACAATTCTACTATTTGGTTAGGCTGATTCCTGACTCACTAATTCTGTAACAATTCCGGCCCTAGCAGCAAACGGTCATCGGTTCCTGAAACGCCGATGATCGGACAGGGAGGAAGCGCAGCGCGCGCCATGCAAGGTTCTTCATCGCGTCGGGAGCTCTTATCTCGGATTTTTCTCGGGCATGTCCTCTCCCGAATAGTAGGGTTCGATCATCGGCAAAGGGGGGAAATTGGGCGTAGAGCCGTTGTAAAGCCGATGCGAATGGGGTTATATTCATCTCGGAAGAGCAAACACCTTACAACTTAGGATGTGAAGCCTATGTCCTTTGATAAAAGTTTTAAACTGAACAATCGATAAAAATTGGGGTATATCCCAGCTAGATAAAATTTTTTAAAAGTAAAAAAAAAAAGCAAATTTGAACTTCTTCCTCTTCTCGTTGAATTTTAATGCTGCCATCTGAACTTCATTTTTCAAGCTTCCGAGACTTGGTTTCGAACTGGAGAACTAACGCTTGGTAACCGGGCATTCTAACCACTAGACGGGGGTCTGACATGTTATTGGCGAGACTAAAATTGGAAGTGATTGTTGTTTCAAGTTCGGAATTGGAACATTTAAGTTTCTATTTAAATAAAACTAGACTTTTCCTGTACACTACTCAAAATTAAAAAGATTTTGCGATTTCTATCCGTTTTAAGCATTTGGGACCTGTGTACGGCCGTAAAAAAAAAAAAAAAAAAAAAAAAAAAAAAAAAAAGTTTGTCTGTTTGTCGTTCTGTCTTTTCTTATTCGCACATCACGTAAAATTGACTGAAGCGAATTAAATAAAATTTGTTGACATGATAGGTGGTCACTTAACTTAAAGTATAGGCTTCGAATTTTTAAAAATATTCATTATAATGAATATTTTAAAAATCTCTCTATAGATTTTGAGATTTTTCGAAGATTGTTTCAAACTGCGTAAATTTTTATTCGCACATCACGTAAAAGTGACTAAAGCGAAAGGAATGAAATTTACTGACATGATAGGCAATCACTCACCTTAAGCTATAATCGTCCGATTAAAAAAAAAAAAATAGAGTTTGAGATTTTTTCTGAAAATCGTTTCAAACTGCGTTAATTTTTGTCGGGGCATCACATACGACTAAAGTGAATAAAGCAAAATTTAGTGACACGATAGGTGGTCGTACAATTTAAACTATGCCCCTAAAGTGTCTTAAAATTTGGATTAGATTTTGAGATTTTGCGAAAACTTTTCAAACTGCTTCCGCGTAATAGCTTAGCCAATCAGCAACCTTAAAACAAACATATGGTGTGCATATGATGCTCTTTGCACATTAATGAAGGAACGGAGATATCGAGCCGTTCAGCTACTTGGGAGAAAGACCGATATAAACCTGTTTGCTCGCTTTACCCTTCGCAATCTTGAAAGCGCCTATCAGATCTCACTGTAAAGATTCGATCATCGGGAAAAGATGAACATACGAAAAATTAAGGATGATCAGAAATGATAAGGCGATGAATAGCCGATGCACCGATCATAGGCCTGGTAAAGCCCGAGCAAAGATTGCTGCTAGGGGGGCTAACCACTGCAAGATATAAAACTTTTATCACCATCACTCCAAAAAGATGAAAAAGTTAAGCACAAAAAGCTCAATAACGTCTACACCGTTTATTTGATCCGCTTTGTATAGAAAACACCCAGACAGCATCAAACTTGCAGAAAGCTTGATTTATCAAGTCAATAAGCTTGAAAATTTCAAGCGTGTAAGCTTAATGCAAGTTTGAATCAAGTGTTCAAGTTTACACTTGCCAAGCTTGCATTAAGCTTGAGATAGCAAGTTTGAATCAAGCTTGACCTAGCAAGCTTAATTTCAAGCTTAAAATTTTTTTCTAAAAAACATTTCTTAAATACACGGGGCGCCCGTCGGTGGACTCGCTCCACATATTTTATTTTTCCACGCATTTTTCCCTCTACGCTAAAATTTCAAGTTAATTTAATCTGTTTCCATCAATCGTCCGCGGCTGGGATAGAACTCGGGACCTAAGGGTTGGGAGGCCATCGTCCTAACCGTTCTGCCAATCTGCCTCGCGCTGGCGTGACTAAAGTTTGAAGTGACTGTCATGGTTGTCACGCCGTTTTCTGGCGAGATCGATCAGTGCCCGATGCCGATTTCTTTCTTTTATTTTTCCATGGGCTGAATCAAAATTAAAATAATGTTATGTGTGATTTATAGACTCTACTAATAGGGAAATAAGCATAATATAAACTTAAAAGCAGCACACGTTTTAAAATTTTCAATATCGCGACACTCATGTTGGGCAATACTGGCCAAAATTGAGAGAAACGACTGATTTTGAAATCAATTTCGTAGTACAATTGTATTTTATTTTGAAGAATTTCCATATTTGGAAATATAGAATCTTTTTTGTTTTAATTCTATGGTCAAGTACATTTATGATTGATGATAAATTATTTGTTATGTGGATGTGACTCTCCAAATCAAGCAGTAATCAAGTTGTATTCAAGCTTGACAGTTCAAATGACTTCTCCAAGCTTGCTGCAAGCTTAAAATGAATTGAACTGTCAAGCTTGTATTAATACGTCAAATTCAAAGAAATGTCAAGCTTGATTTAAGCTTATGTGCTGTCTGGGCAATCTGAGCGATTTTAAAAATCTGAAGATCCAATCCACCCGTTCCCTAATTTTTAAACGACTTTTCGCTAATTTCCCTTCTATTTTATTTCCGAGAGTAAAAAATTAAAAGTCTATCATTTGCGTGACAAAATTAGGTGTTGCAAGTGACAATGACGTCATACTGAAATTACGATTATCGGGCTTTGAAGGGAAAACTGCTAATCCAATTCGTTTAAAATAGTTTTTCTATTTTACACAGTTCTTTTTTTCACAAATAATATGATTTCGTCTGATATGAGTCATTGATATAAGAGGGGATGTTTACAGCTAAACAAAATCTTTCGAATGCGAAAAGATTACGCACGTTTTTAGAAGAAAATGCAATTCCGATTTTGGAATTTAATAGAAATTGAATATGAAAATAGTTATTAGTGGTTATAAGTGGAAAAAGATAATAGTTATAAGTGGAAAAAGATTAAATATATTGGGTGGAGACATATTTTGTAAGATGCTTCTTCTAGCGTACCTTGTAATTGCCTCCAGAACGGGCTTTGGTTCTAGTCCAATATACATCATAAAAAAAATTGAGACTTCTCTGATCGTGTACCAAATATCCGAAATTTTAATTCTTGAGTCGTCTTCCTCAGAACATTTTAATCTCATGCTCAAACGTTATTACTTTTACTTCCATTACCCTACTTTTACCCGGCATTTTTACCAGTGTAAACGAGGACTATGAATAGAGTAACCTTTAACCCTTTAAATGGCGGGGACGAAGAATTCTTTACACACACTTTTCAGTTTTAAAAGCAAAATACACCAATATCTTGTAGTAAACAAAATAGGTTTTACATAATTTATTTTTTAGTTTAACAGTTTAAAAATACATAATCCTTTAAACTGATTTTATTCTAAACGTAGGTTTTTGGTGAAAACTCATTTTCATCAAAATAGCAAGTTATTGGATTTCTGTAAAAAGCGGTTCATGTATGGCTCAGTTATGTGTTCTTTATTATGTTTTCTGAAATTTTTTCCCCTGTCATTAGATCTATTTATGAGTGTTAAGTTTAGCTAAATACTACGCATCAGGCGTCCCAAAAATAACTAATCATTTAAGAAACCGACTTTTTAAAATACGAAAGTCGGTAACAATGCACTTTCTGCTGCATTGCATCTTTTAAACCAGGGAATTTTATTTCACCCATTTTCAAAATTAGATCCCAAGTTCACCAGCAGAAATTGAGTGCAGATGAGTTTTCAGTAAACAAATTTAAATTTGTTAAAATCTCTCTCAAAATGCATATTTCCTGAATCTACTTTTTCCGAGAAAGGGCACATCTTGTGTTGGCCTTCACCACTACAAAAATAGGAAGTATTGGCCATTTTATTATGGGGACACACATGGGCCGCGGTTAGCCCAGTTGGGAGAGGCGTAGATTTCGCAGCAGAAAGATTGTGAGTTCAATCCTGGGACTATGCAAAGACCGTGGCCATCGTCATTCTACCGGGAATTCTTGTAGACTTCGATGAGTCATACAAAGAGGCTTACGGATGCTCACTTATTGATTCCAGCACTTAGATACGCCATCTAAGCAATGAGGAAGCGTCCGTAAGCCTCTTTCGGACCCAGCAAAGACCACGTAACGATCGGTAGTGCTGCCATCTATCGGCTCCTGAATGAGGTAGAATTGAACTATTCGTCTTGTAGAAATGAACATGGGAGGTCTTGTAGAAATGAGCCCATTTGGCAGGTAATGCCGCTATCGATCTAATCTGGATTCGGGGTTGGTACAAAATACTATAAAGCATAGATCCCGAAGCCCCCATAATACATGAAAACAAGAGGCGTAAAGGTAAACTCTTAAAACAGTTTGGGTTGCCACATTTGACAATTTAGCACCAGGCTTGGCCACGTCTTTTAGCGAGAAATTTGGGTGGGTGATAATAAAGGCTAGACCTGGATTTAGGGTTGGTACACAATGCTATAAAGCAGAGCGGCGAATCCCCCCCCCCATAATCCATGAAAACAAGACAAACAAACAAAACAGGTCTCTGACATTACACTTTATAAAGGAACGAGTGAAATACAACCAAGCCCTAGTCGGGATTCGAACCGAGAGCCGTTATCGTAGAGAAGGGTGTAAGTTTGCTTTTCAGTTACAGCGAGCCTACACGAAGGGCATCTGATTAGGGGATGTTGTCTTGAGTGAAAAACTTTTTAAGGGGCTCTAACGCCTATTCACATTAGATCAGGAGAAAACAGCCTAAAACCCAGACCGTTAGATCAGCAAACGTATGATAGGCCTGAACCCGGGACCTTCACACTTCAGCCATCTACCGCGTTCAGTGTCTTATCCACTCGGCCATGGTAGGGCTTTAAATCTCGATCATTTTCTACAAATGTTAGCTTTGTATGAGAGTTATCGCATATATGGAGGTTGGTTATAATTAAACTTCCTCCCTAGGAACAGTGCTCTATTGCTAAAACGGGCAAACGGATAGTAACCAAAATTGGTATATTGGCTATACATGATATACGCTCAAGGAATTAAAAAAATATATAGTTCAAAAAATGTTCACTAGGTGGTGTTTTGCATGAAAAAAGGCAAATTTAATGATGGAAATGGCTAATGTGAAATATAGAAACAATTTTCACATTTATTCAATAGTTTTGGGGCATTTATTCACTAATTTGGGTAATATTTGAATTCTTTTCACCATGCAAAGTGCCATCTACTACAACGAATCCAAATTACTACAACGAATTTTTTTTCAAATAATTCATTGAAAAGTAATCGTACCAATACTTTTTCTTAGAGACCTTATGAAAAAGGTTTTACTATAACTTTCTTATTTTAAGAGGTTTTTATTTCATTGTAATAGATGAAAAATATCGACAGTTCATGCATAAAAATTTCCATTTTTAAATAAAAAGATAATGTGAATACAAGACACAATCTCTTAAAAGCTCATAAACACACATTTTTTTATATTTTAAATCTATATTACGTAAAAGAATAATTAAAAAGTAAAAAAACGAGATCTGATAATTAGCAGATTATGCTTTTGAAAATTTGAAATTTTTTCCTCCTCTTGTTTGATTAAAAAAAAAAAAATCTTAAAAGCGAAGCTTACTTAAAAAGATACTTTTTTGTTTAAACTGTAAAATTACTTTCCTGAAAAAGGACTTATTTGCATAATGCGACGAAATTAAAACAATAAAAAGTCGTTATTTAAAAGAACCTAAAAAAAATGTTGAAATAGATCAGAAAGAGTTATGATAGCGCACTGTTTTTTTTTGATCATGGAAAGAAATTACCTATTGCGTTAATTACGTAATAATTTTTATCGATGTACAGGCACTTAGAAAATATCTGGTAAACCTAGACACTTTCAGGTTTGCATACATTTTTTAGCGTGGACTAGCATTTCTAATTTTTTGAAAAACATTTTTTGTGCGTAATTAAAATGTAGGTATCAATGATAAATTATACTTAATCACAGTACATCAAAATAACATTTTTTACCACCTCCCCCCCTCCAAAAAAGTGCAGTTAAAAGCATTCCATGCATGCACTTGGATTTTACTTCTTTTTCTTTTTGAGGAAAAAAAAAATATTTTAAAAACTTTTTTCTAGTAAGAAAAGCAATTTATCTAACAATTACTTAAATGCAAATTGAACATGTTGAATAAATTTTTAAAAAATTATGTGTATTTTATTTTCTTGTACAATGTATTTGTGGTTTGAGAAAATACATTTTTAAATTAACTAGTAAAATACATTTAATAGCTGGAACGGAGTGTAGAATAAAGTCATATTATATGTACAGTGAAACCACTCTGAGCGGCCACCCCATCGTACCGAGAATATTTGGCCGCTCAGAGGGGGTGGACACTCTGAAGGGTTTTATTTACTATTATAAGATAATTAGTATAATGCGTAATATAAACAAGTCTGACACATATTCTGTATTTAAAATGAAATTTAAAACGCATCTAAAGAGATAATAGTACTTTATTTAATGCTTTCTTACATTTTTTGAAAAAAAGGATACAATTTGTGTCTGTTTTAAGCTGTTACTTTTCTTTGAAACAACCATTTTTTCAAGTTCATTTTTTACTTCTAAAAGCAGATCTCTAACCGATTCGTTTGTAACCACTTTGGAATTTGATCGATAATTTCATCGGTTTTCCCTAAAGTCGCTTGTGTGAAAGTTTAGCTTGCTCGCCATTACAAACATCGGGAAATTCCTCGTCAGGGGCGGAATTAGCGCCTAAAGGCGCAAAAATTCATTTGTACAAACATTTATATACACAAACCGACTGTTTAATAAATATAAATCAACCTCGAATTAATTTTACATTTAAATAAAAGGATTTAAAATACGCTTACCTCCGCCAGACTGCTGACCTTAAGTTTTTCCGCTCAAAATTACAACATAGAGTGAGTAGAATTTACCGAAAAATGTGATGGGTGATCCCACTCGGTGGCCGTTTAGAGAGGGTCGGGTGACCGCTGATAGAAGTTATTTTAACATTAGGTCTATGAGTCGAAAAATCCGTGCCATGAAGAATTGGCCGTTTAGAGGGGTGACCATTCGGAGAGGTTTCACTGTATACTAATACCTATCATACTGCAAGGTAGAAAATGGTAAAAATATATTTGCGCAAGAATTTATGCAAGCAGTCTCAAGCAAATGAGAGCAACATTGGTCAAAACCGGATGTATCATAGCTCCTCATTGCCCCATCTAATCAGAGGTGTGGCCACATCGTACAGTGCTACGTGGAGCTTTCGTACTGTTAATCTTTGATCAAAAGAGTATTGATTAACGATTGTGGTAGTCATTCTTCCAAAACAGAAGGGGATTTTAGCGTCTGTAGACCCCGTTGTCCACATCATAAGGTAAATATCCTCTTCTTTGAAATAATTAAAATTCTTGTTAAACAATATACATAAAAGTTACTTGTCAAGCTAGATGGAAGTTTCGATTGAAAAAATTTCGATCTTCATCAATAATAGTCGTCCGTTCAGGATATGGGACAAGAAACTGTTAATCGTTGATTTTGCTACGTTGATTTTGAACACCAGTGTATTTGATGACTTTATATCCTCGTTGGGGGCCTAAAAACTAATTCTAGGCATGTGTTTAAGCGACCAAACTACTGCATATGTGCGATAAGCAGGCGAAACATGGGTAAAGATTAAAAACGGAAGAACAGAACCTGCGTGTTAGGAAAACTCACCAAGCTGCTTAATTTGGGCCTTTTTAGTAATATAAAGAATAAATTTGGACATTAAACATCTTATAGTTTGTGGGTAGCCACGTGTAGATGAAAAAAACCCTTCCATTCACGTCACTTATACACCTACACAGAATATCTTGAAGTTTCTGTTTTGCTGAAAAACCCTATGCTTCTAAAAACAATTTTTTTTTTTTTGTTATTTTTGGCACAAACCTCTATTAGCAGACGAACGGGTTTTCTCAAATAAATGGTTCACATGGAAAACATATTACTTAGTATTTAAACAAGTAACGACTGTACTTTTAATCAAATGTCTCAACTTACTAAATCGGTAATCAAAGGAAATTTCGTGATCTTCATACGACATATCAATCAAAAACCAATAATTTTATGTACTAACTTACTTCCAGTACCAATTCCATATAAGCATTAACACAGAACTTCTGCCTTTAGATAAACGATAGATAAAAGAGGAGTTATATTTTATATTCTTATTCACAAAAGGATTCCTATCTGGCTCCTTTTTGACTTTCTTTAGGGTCTGGAATACAAAATCAAACTTTTCTTTTACAAACGTACATCAGTATGCTGTTCACATTCGCTGGTTTACTTTGGTCCTAAGTCGGGAAACTTAGAACAGTATAAACTAAAGAAATAGTTTAGAAACTAAACCTAAGAAAGCTATCTTCTTTATAACACGTTCCTACGAATTCGTAAAGTAACAAAGTAGGAAAGGCTTTTCCCTCTGTTTACTTTTCCGGTTTCACTCTACTGCTCTTGTGGTTGGTAGAATCTTTTTGTAGCTGATGAAGGGTGATATTTTTTTACCCGAAACGCAAGTAGTTACGATAAGTAGATTCTTATATGTGTTACTTTATAAAGCTTAATTATTTCATTTTAAAGTGAAAAATATTTATATGATTTCGGTTTCCCAGTTTGTCCATGTAGGTTCTAACTACTATACATGTGCATGTATTACTACGAAATTTATATACATTATTTCTATGTACTATACCATGTGGCCCTATTAAAAATGGTGCATGTAGAATTTATAGTTCATTTACAGGAACACCCAAAAAAACTATGGCGTTACTCTATTTCACAGTTTAAAGCGTATTTTCGATATTCGCTTATGTCTAACAAACCGAAATGGATGTATATAATTACGGATTACAAAATGACGCTCTCCACAGAAAATAATGTATGAGCATTTATAGTCCTTCTACAAGAGTAGTCAAAAGAATTCCAAAACATTATTATTTATGGCAAGTCAAATACATTAATCCATTTCAAACGCAGTGCATAAACTTTCATTTTTTATGTAGTGCATTGCAGTGTAGTGCACATTAGAAATACAATACTTTATATTCTATGGGCAATTTTGATGTCCGTATGTTTGTCAATTCAAAGTAAAAGAAGTTATTATTGGTACATCACTTTAAAGTTTTTAAAAGAGTGATTTTTATCAAAAATATTTTGTAGGGGAAGGATGGGCAATATTTGGTGGTAGGATGAAACGGGATTAATGATTTTCAAGTGGTACAAATGCTGCCATCTCTATGTCATTGCTATAGGTTGTGTGTAGTGTGACTAGTTTTTATTTCCACTTGGTATATTGCTTAATAGAATTACAGACAGATACGATCTTAAGATTTATTACTTTTTTTACTGCCCTGATCTAAGGTAAGTGCGATGTTAGGATATTTTTTTCTTCGGTACGCATGCAGATACTAACACTTTACGCTTGCTAAAAATGATGTTTCTTAAATAAATTGCATGTAAAGTGGAACTACATTCAGTGTGATTTGTTAGTTAGGCCTAGTTATTTTGAATGGCTGCAAGGCAAACCGGGGTATCTCGAGGGGCGGCAAAATAAGGGACTTGAAAACTGGTGCAAAATCCTTGTCTAAGGCTGCGACGAAATAAAACGGGCGAAAACGTCGGATGTGGGACAGTTCACGAGTTAAAATACGTCGCGTTGTTACTCTATCAACAGGCGACACATCGTCAAACAGTGATCTAGAGGATGTAGATGTTACATGCTTGTAATGTAGCGATATCTGTGCAAGATCAGCACAAGGAGAACTAGGGATCAACTGCAGTGCATGCAACTCTCCAAAATACCCCTTTTGACCCTATCCTATAGGGCAAAATGGGGTATTTTGCAGCTTTGGATACACTGAAATACAGATCCCAAAATATGCAGCTTATTTCAAGTTTAAAAGCTGCAGAATAGCAACTTAGATCCTAAAATTGAAATAAACATTACTTTATTTCTATTTGACACAGAGTCATTTACCAGAAAGCCTTATTTTGGCCACCCTTTCCCTACTATTAATGGCTCTTAAACAAAATGACTCTCAAGTTTTAAAACCAGAGAATAAAAATACATAATTTTAGAATCAACAAAGTCCTTACCCTATTGTGCTCACTAAATAGATAAAAAAATTCTGAATTATTTCACATTCTTATCAAAGAACAGAAAAAATCCGTTTTTTTACGTCTTCTCGACTTTCTTTATATTCTGGAATACAACCCAATTTTTTTTTTTTTTAAACAAACCAACAGCAGCGTTCCGCTCACATATATATTGGTTTTCTTTTTCCTGTTTACGCCTGCAAACCTTCGCTCACCGAAACTTAAGATATACTTTTGGAACTGAAAAATAAGTAAAATATACATTTTCTTTTTTTCTTTTCAAAACTGTTGAGAAGGCTCAAAGAGAAATTTTTCTGTGAACGCTAAAAGGTGGACTGAAATATGCTTATTCATAGATTTCTACGTTGCGTGGAATAGATATAAAACTGTATTCACAGCCGAAAGTTTTCAGTTAAGGAGGAGAATTAAAAAAAAAAATTGTTATACATAAAAAAAATCTTTTGCTGAGAGCAATACATTTTAATGCAGGGGTAGAAATTATAATATTTAGTCAGTGGTGCAAAGGACCAATAATTCCATGACGTCTTTGGCCAGTAACGTTTGCCACTGCCCTAATAACACCGTGACCTAAATGTGAAGTCACTGCGACGTGCAAGACCAGCACGCGACGTCGCGAATGAGTCACAAATAAGTCGTATTGACTGTCTAATGTCCTGCTGCGGCAACGCCGCAACGTGACGTCACCATGGAATCTTATGTGACGTGTGCATGGCATTGTCACTTCTATGGGACGTTATAGCTCCGTCACATTCACAGCACTGTGACTTAAATGTTCCACTGATTTAAAACTGAAAAAAACTTTTTTTTTGAGAAATTCGCAAAATTATTTAAAATTTACAAAATCATAAAAAACGTAGCAAGTAAGTAGCAATATCGCAAAGTCATAAAATTTAGTCGCATGGTGCTTTCAAAAGAAGCAAAAATTGCGAAAAGTCGCAAGATCTGGCAAGACGTCACAAACGATCCGTCACGTTGATGTCATAAAGAAGTCACAAGCTATTCTCACTGGCAAGTCACACTGTGACTTCCAGTTGACGTCACTTATGGTCACCAGTGTGACTCACAGGGACGTCACGGCGACCTCATTGTGACGTTCCGTGCTATTAGGGTGGTCCGATTACATGATTTAAAAACAATTGGAAAAAAAAAACGAAATTATATGAGAAATATAGAAGGTCTCCCAAAAAAGTGGTAACGGGCTTTAATTCTTTATCTATTAGAGACACGTGGGCAATGAAATTAAAAAATGCTCAAAATAAGGTCGAAATAAGACTTTCTTAATAAAAAATTCCCCTCGTTCATTTTCAAAAACTTACACTTTTTAAATTTGTATACGACTCCCGTAGAAAACAATTTCCAATTAGTAAACTGTGATCCATACAATAATGAGGTGACTTGCAAAATTTGAGAACTATACCTTAAAAAGTGTCGGAGATATAACGATAAATATAACGCTGACTTAAACCCCTTTTCAAGGGGTCTTTTGATTTCCCTCCCTCGAAGGGGGGGAAATCACATCGAAGGATCGCATTTCAGGGGTCGTACAGAAATTGCGAAAGAAAATATTTTTTCTTCTACTCCAGCAATAAACATTTATATTCAAAATCAAATATAGTCCCCGATCCTCTTTCTTTAGAGATATCTCTGCGACGTTGGGTTAAAATGGGTCAAATTTGGTATATCAACTCAAGAGTGCATGGGGCACATTTTACTAACTGGGAATGTTATTGCACGGGGGTCGTATACAAATTAAAAAAGTGTAACTTTTTGAAAATGAAAGAGAGGATTTTTTTTTCTTAACGAGTCTTATTTCCGACTTTATTTTGAACATTCTTCCAATTTACACTGCCCACTTATCGCAAATCGATAAAGAATTAAAGACAATTACCACCTTTTTGGAACATCCTGTATATTGATTTCCGTTAAGAGCTGCATTAAAAAAATCTAATTACCTATAATAAAATTATTAAGTAGATCAATCATATGACATGTACTGGTAAAATTAGATGACATGTATTGTGGAACTATAAGTGAGGAGCGTGTGTTGGAAAGAAATGTAAATAAAACGCTACTGGTCGGACGACCAACAAATTTTGTATTCTACCGTTCAGTGATGTATTTTAATGGTCTCGGACCAGCGGACAAGCGTTGATATTGAGCCCAGTTAATGAATTTTTTGTGGTTTCAATCAAATATTGTGGAATTTATAAATGTAGTTTTTAAAAATAATGTGCTTTTTTTCTATTGTTAATACTGAATTCCGTCTTGCATCGTTTTATTCTGATATTTAAGTAGCTAATTTCTGAAATAAACTTATGACGCTATACAGATCTATTGATGTATAGTGTTTAAGCAAAATCATAATGTGTAACAAATTAATTAAAATTATTTTAATTATTACAATTTAGTTTCTTATTTAAGTATAAAATAACAAACGGACAGAGTTTTTGCGTGCAATAAGAGGTTCATTGTAACTTAAGACTTGTACTGCATCCGAAGGATTTCTTTCCCAAATATGCATTTCTCCCATAACTAGACCAATTCCGTGGCCACCTTATTCACCTGATATCAAACCCCTGGATTTCTTTATTTAGGGGCATGTTAAAATCATGCATACTGAACAAAGGTAAGGGGTACTATTGATTTGAAGCAAGGATTAATAGATGTCACAGGCACAATTGATAACACTTTGTTGCAGAGAACATGGCTGAAAATCGAGTACCTCCCTAGTATGCTTCGCGGCGTATCATAATCCTTGCGTTGACATTATTTTTCTTCCTTATTCCATTAAGTTGAAAAATATATCATTATTCATGAGTGTGCCGTATTTTTCTTCAGTGTTCCATTAAACATTTCTTATGAATCGAAATTTATATTAAAAAATTCTCCTACTAGAACTGTTTTACAATCTTCGCCAAACCTATTCTAATTATACTTTACCTTCATAAATACTGTTTGGAATGAGTATCATATCTACGAGTGTGCTACACGTGTCTTTCTTGTTTCATAAAGCATTTTGCCAGAATTGAAAAAATCTGTATTAAAATCGCCTACTAAAACTGTTTTACAATCTTCATCACGCATATTCTAACTACACTTCTCCTTTGTGATAAACTGTAGGGTTGCTATTTTCTAGCCAAACACAGAAAATATCGCCAAACTAGGCTCATTTTTGAAGACTTATTTTTTTGGCGCCTAACTTGGCGATGAATCATCGAAAATTCCAATCCCTGAGTATTTTCGCCATTTTATTTTCCCCTCTGCACTACCCGCAACCCTATTGTAAAAAAGAAACAAAAACATGTCGATGTCCACAAAAATCGGCCCACATAAATTAATGCCGATAGAAAATATCGGAGTGAATTTTAGTGCAAATAATTTTCACGCTTGTATCTGCTCAATACTTCGAATAATACACTTCTGTATTTGTAAAAAGACTTCATGGAAGCTCTATATTTTCCTGTTCCGTAAAATTCTCTTTTACGTCTCTTGACTTTATATTCTGGAGTACAATCGAATGCCTCCTTTATAAACCTGCATTATGCATTCGGTCCACATTCGAGGGTTTTCTTTTTACTGTTTACGTCTGCAAGCCTCCGATACGGTAACTTAAAGAAAAACTTTTAGAACTCAAAATTAAGCAAGAATCTCTTTTTTTCTTGTCCAGACAGTTGGAATGGCTTAGATAAACAACTCTCCTCTGAATACTAAGCGTTGGATTGAAATAGGATTACTTATTCCAGTGAACAGGTTTGTATGGTACGCGTATCAAATACAAAATTATTTACAGAGAAAATGCTATTGTATTCATCTATCGGTGTCTACTTTTTAGAACTGGAGTATTATTAATTTTAAATGTGTCAAAAGTTTGGCCAAAATCGTGCTTTTCAATATAAAAAATAGATTTGTGAATCATGTTTGCCGTATTGGCGATTTTTTGGCAGCAATGAACTAAAGTGCAATTCATAAAAAAAAGAATAATCATAAAATCTCTTCTTTTGGTTTGATCAAAATACCGTTCGGATGTGGAAAGAGACGAGTAAATAATTGTTTAAAATAAATGAACATGGATTATGATATATTTTCCACAACAAAGAAACGAGAAAAACAAATAAACTCAATGCATGGATTTTGATGCACTTTTAATACATAGTTCTTTAGCGTAAATTTCAAATGCTAAAATATTTCAGATTAAAAAAAATCTTTCTTTTTTTGTTATAAATATGAAGTAAATGTATGGTGATGTAAAACATTTCTACGTGTACTGATATCTTAAGAAGTGTTTTACAATATTTTCGATTCTCTGATTGCTTTATATTGCAGTATAATAGTTGCAAATTTATTTATATTATAGGGCTAACAAGTTCAATTTTTATGAGATAAGTTTGATTAAACAAATATAGTTTTCATTCGTCGGTAATCTTTTCTCTACAGATTCCTATTTTATTCCTTCCTTATGATTCCCACTGGAGAAGTTCTTTCCATGACATTAGATAATATAGTCATTTTTTAGTTACTTTTTTGTCTTATAACTATTATTATCTAAGATTATTACTTTCATTTTTGTGCAGCGTTGCTGATTAGAATTTTTTAAGGTCGAAGTCATTACACGCTGTACATAGGTCGTAGGGTGATGTGTGATAGCCGATAACACATCAAATGGGTTACATTGACATTAAATGGGTTATCTAACAAAAAAAGAATTTTTCAAATTGGGCTGGTAAGTTCAGAAATTAGTGCTTCGAAAAGAAACAAACTTTGTCTCTTTATTATATTAGTATAGATGTACCAACTTACCCATAGTTAAAGGAAAATAGCCCTATGAAGGGGTAAGTCTATTATACCTAGCATATATACAAAGTTTTAATTATTTCATGCTTTAAACACCAGTTTCTTTGGAGTGTTTTTTGTTAGACATAGCCTAGTTGTCAATATTATTTCTCTTACTTGAAGCTTGTGCTAAATATTAACTACACACATTGCGAATTCAGAACACCTGGATATTTCTAAACAAGTGTCTGTGCTTTAAAAATAGGGATATGAATGCAAGGAGATGGCATTAGCTTTCTGATAGTGAAGCCGAAACTGTAACCGATCTACCCTATTGCTTAAACCACATTGCAATATGACCTTGTTATTCTATGGCGACAGTTCCAAATTTAAAAGAAGTAATGTCGCCAAAGTTGGCGCCAAGAATAATTACGTATCTGACATAACTGTAAAACTCTTAAGTGCAGAATTCTGAGATTTTGTATTTAGAACTATTGTAACATGTAATTGTGCATCTTTACTTTTTAATCCGTAAAATCGTGCATCTTCCACCGTTATTTAAAAAGAAACCAACTAAATGCTCTGCCATACTTAGACCAACACAGTTACTTCATCTCTTCCAGTGCTGCAGATAGCTAATGCCATCTCCTTGTATTCATATCACTATACCTTTAAACGTGCAGTTCAGTTTTGTGGGAAAACCTAGATAAAAATTAATAAAAATCGATAACTATGAATTATACCTAATATAATAATAACTCTTCCCTAAAATATCAAAAAGTTCCTATAAAGGTTTAGAAAATTTCGTATTACAATACTAATATGCAAGCACAAAATCTAACATCATTATTTCTCATCAACGAATCGTTTATGTATAAAACAGTATCATCCGTTGACTGAATTACTGCTAGACGAAATATTGACAATATATTCTTTCTGATTCTCCAAAAAAAATAGCGAAAACACATTGTTTCAAATGAATAAGCATATTTCAGTCAACGCTTAGTATTCACAGGCGTGTTGAATTTTTATGCACTAGGATTGCCTCGATAAAAAAGGGGGGATAACTTACTTATTCTTTAGTTTTAAAAGTATTCTCATGTTTCTGTGCTCCAAGTTCGCAGATGTAAACAAGAATAAGAAAACCAATATGGAAGAACATGCTGATGGAGGACTTTTATAAAAGGGAAGTTGGACTGTGAGACGCAAGAAATAAAGACTTTTACTATACATTAGATTATAAGGGATTTTTTTTTTAGAAACTCAGAAAAATATTAAGCAAAATAAAATATAGTGCCTGTAAAAAAAATGTTGGAATTTTAGCTTGGATGCAATAATGTTGATAGTTAAACTGTGCGACAAGACAATCTATTCCTGTGTTTTTTATGGAAATTTCGGGTGCGGATAATACTCAATCAAATAGTTTGGAGTGCTGAGAAGTTTTTTGGAGTATACAGGTTCTCTAGGGGTCTAGGAACCCTAAATAGTTAAGAGGCTTAACTTTAGTAAAATAAATCTGCATTTTTTTTTAAATTTGAGATAGGAACATGGGAAATCTTAATGTGTGACCAGAAAAATTCTGCATTCGTAAATTAATTTTACATTTTCCGTATATGTGGAAAAAAATAATAAAAATGCCATGACATAAGTGAGCATATAGTATTTTTTTTTTGCAAGTTGAAGAGGACTATTTTTACAAAGAAAGCTTATTTAATCTAAACAAAATATACAATAAAGCAATTTTTTCTTTTTCTTTTTTTAACTCAGCCTTTCCACCGAATAATTCTGAATCCGAAAGTCTTGCACACCCTATATCATGTCCTGTGAGTATTTTAGGTGTGCGGCAAAAAGAACTTTTATAAATTCAGACGTTAAATAATTTTAGCGATACACTTAATGATTGTCCTGAATTTTATACAAAATTTTCAATTTTGGATGATTGAACCTGGTAACAACCCTGTATTCACAAAAAATACTTTCCAACATCTCGAACTAATCGCATTTCCAGGTAAGCATGACGTATTATTATTATTATTATTATTATTATTATTATTATTTTAGCCCAATTTGGCAACATTATTACTGCCAAATTAAAAGTCAACTTTATTTGCCGGCACTGTATGTGCTAACACTAGGATTAAATGAATATGAAAGATTATAGAGCAATTTTACTCATACTGACATTGAAGTATTTCAAGAATATTAAAAACTGTTAAACGCAATTATTGAACATTTATATTTATTAATTACTGATTATGTGTTATTTAAAGCCTAGCTAAAACTACTAAATTGAATTATTGTGAATTTACAGTCACGACTGACTATGCAGAACACAGCAAAATCTCATTTGCTGAATTATCGTGCATTTATTTTCACTGATGAGGACGTGATATCTGGATCAAAAGAAATTTTGGAAGTAAATTATCAGCCATTTACACTAATTAATCTTTTATTATGTGTTATCTGAAGCCCAGAAATGCCAGTTAAAGTGAATTATTGCAAACTTATAATTAACACTATTAATTGTTGACGAGAAGTAAAACACCCCAAATGTTTTGAGCTACCGAATAGATGTTCTCATATAATATAATATAATATAATCTGAAACTCTTAAGTAAACCGTGCATACATTTTTTGTATATTTCAATTATGATATATGCTTGGATGTAGCTTAACAGCTATTTAGAAACCGGTTTGGAAGACTGGCTTTTTTAAGGCCAAATGGAAATTTTTACATGTTTATTATTTTAATATTACATAAAATACGTTACAGTGGTAAGGTGCTAAATCAGGGTTGCAAGATTGGCTTTTCTTAACGTCAAATTTGATGAATTTGTCCTTTAAAATGCCAATCAAAACGATTTAAACGCGATATAATTTTTCACCTATTAGACCCTTGGTTATGGATTTACAGAAATTCTTGCGTTTGGAGACACGCAATGTTACGTCCAGATGTTACGTCCATGTCCAGATATCATATTCAGATCTAGCCACAAAGCGGCTAAATTCGCAACTCTGACTTAAGAACCTACAACAGTTACAAATCTCTTGTCATGAACAAGAATGTGCATGTTTAATTTTGTCTTAGCTTGAATGAAGAAGCATACTTGTCAACCGTTACATAGGCAAAGCAATTGCATGACGCAAACGTGTTCCTCATCCGTTACTTAGGGAAAACAAGTGCATGACGCAACATGTTCGATCGTCCGTTACTTAGGCAAATACGCAACATTGCATCGACTGCAAACGTTCATGACGTCAAATGTACCCAACGTATTTTAGACAAATGGTCAATGAAAATCACAAAAATGTTTTTAAAAATAATTGGTCAGTTTAATATCACTCTACGACCAATCTACCTCCAAAGTGTGCTCAAAAAGATGGTTATGTACTCACCAATAACTAGAATGTAAGGAATAGTGCAGAAAATCCAAGCACAAGTTGAGACATCCGACCTTGCTTCGCATATACGTTCAAGCTAACTGAGCATGCGCAATTAGACTATTTTCCAAAAGGTCGTTGGCAAGCATTTTTTAAAACTTGCTTACAAGAGCATACACGCTCGCGAAAGTAATCAATTACAAGTGATGGGAACTTGCAATGCTCATATGACTTTGATTCATATGACTTTGCTCATACGACTTTGCTCATATGACATATGATTTACATGTGCCTCATATGACTAATGAGCATTTGGTTTCAACCGGGGTCAGCCTGATAGGCCTAGCTTAAATTAATTTACTACAGGTTTAATAATTTTTTTCCGGTTAGTGGTGTATATAAATCTTAACTATCCAGTCAAGTTTTGCAGCTAGTGACTACTGAACTGTCGATCGAATCACCGGTGGAGTTTAGTGGTAAATATTTCATTTGAATCTAAAAAATGTGAGTCTTTCACTTACATAGCATAACCACCTGATATTTCTGACGCATTACAAAAACATATTCTCGAAACCAACACGTCACGTAATAACTAACTTATGTAGCATACAACATTTTTTTCACAAAAGTATTATTTTTTAGAAATTCTTGTGACACTTTTAGATTAGAGAAACTTTAACCAAGATTTTTTGTCATCTTCATTAAGATTTCGAAAACTTACAGAAATTTACCTAGACTTCGGTTATATAATAACTATTTGGTTATTATATAACCGAAGCTTTCTGAGCTGTACTGCGTCTTATTACTGAAGAACTTACTTAATTATTTTAAATTCATAATCAATCAGCTTTGTCATTGCAAAACTCAGGTTCAAAACATATATCTGCTAAACATAACATCACATAGACATTCGATGCTTTTAAAACTATATTCTGAGGTGGCAACAATTTTAACTAGGCAATTAAAAATTACGGTCTAGTGGTGGCCAGCGTAAATGATACGTTTTGATACAATCGAATCTTGGAAAACTGAGTAAGAAAAATCAGATGGCTGGAGTTGACATTGGTGAGGACGAACATTTGGCCGAGATCAGGGGCGTAGCCAGAAATTTTTCATGGAGGGGGGGGTTACGACAACTACAACTCATATATATTGTTGCGGAATTACTCTGCTACTCCTGGGGTTCGTCGTTCTAAAGTCCAGTTGGTGTAAAAAGTTCAAGTAAAAAGTCACTTGTCAGGATGGAACACAAACTTTATTTCTTCTAGAACTTCGTAGAACAATCAGCTGCACACAATTCACAAGCACAATCTAGCAGTAACGTGCTTTTAACAATCCGCTTGGATCAGAAGCTCTCACAAATGCTGTATTTCTCACACAAAATAAGTCACTTTTACAGGCTAAAATTCCGTGGAAATATTCAAGGGATATAGTACACTATCCCTTAAGACACAGCAATGAAGAATTTACACACAGCACTTTAAAAACAGCTTCACAAAGCAAGCTAAAACACAGCTTCTATAGCACTATCAGTTCACACAAAACAAGCGTACTGAGAGCTGTTCACACATTGAATGTTCAACTCGCACTGACTCTTCGGGGCGATGCACGCTTCTATGAATAGCCGACGCAGGAGGTACAAGAGGTTTCCAGAAAAGTCAATTTCTCGAGGGTTCTACATAAAGCGTGAATTTTGATTACGTCATAGAAGAGAAATGTTAGGTTATTATGCGTTTTTAATGCAGGAAAAACAACTTCCAGGCCCCATTGGGAAAATCGCGCCAAATGACCAAAAACTCGCCAAGCTTGGCGACTTTTGGCGAAATATCGCCAAATTTGGCGCCAAAAATAAGTCCTCAAAAGTGCAGAGATCTAAGCTCTAGGACTAATATTTCTCGAGTTTTCTAGAAATCCCATATATTTGAATGGGAAACCGAAACCTCCGTATCTCCGGTTCTAATTGGCCGATTTTGATGCAACAAAAAGCAAAATTTATCTATTTGAAGCGTAGAATACGAATTTTAAACAATTTTAAGCCCCAGAGCAGCGGGTTGCCCCGAAAATTCGTAACAATATGCATGCGTGTGTGTGATAATGTAGTGAAGAATGTGCGTTTTGTATGGCAAAAAAATTCTCATGGGGGGGGTTATGACCCCCCTAACCCCCCCCCCCCCCGTGGCTACGCCCCTGGCCGAGATAATTAACGCCAATTAAAGTAAGTTTGAGCCAATGAAAGTAAAGTAAAGAAGCAGCGATTGGATAATTTCGAAAGCCGGTACATGCCTGTATCTAAAATAGTTGAAATAAAATATGCTAAAATGATAGCCAACTGTGTAGGAAATGAACAAAAGCTACTATTGCTAAGAGACCTAGGCAAAACTTGATTAAGTGACGCTTCACAGTCTAAAATACTCAGTAAAAGGCTATTGTATGTGGGCGAAAATGAAATACAAATTTTGAAATCTGAAGTAAGGAAAAAAAAAACAGAAATAAGAGTTAAAATGCTCGAATTTAAACACATTAAATTTGAAAAACTGAAAACAATGGTCTGTGAATTTTAAATATGTGATCTGCACCGCAGATTTGTATTCATTTAAGACAACAAAACTGGCAAATGCATGCTTCTTCAACAAAAGAACAGTTCTTTGATTTCAAACGATCAGGCATACAAGATACTTGATATTTAAGCATTTCCTTGTACATCATTTCATTCTTACTTTTCTTCAGAGTATTATTTTTTCGTCTCCTTCACCGAAATCTGGCGGATATCTTTTATTTTGTGCTTTCAGTAAAAAATACACAGTGCTATCTTCCATATTTCAACAAGTACATTCTCAGAATACTTTGCAATCTCTACTTATTATAAAAGAAGATGTCTGTGTGTGGGTCTGTGTGTGGATCTGTGTGTGGGTCTGTGGGTCTGTGTGTCGGCGGCGTTACGGACAAACGGCTACACCTAGAAACACCAAATTTGGCACTCGGGAAGATCTAAACATGAAGTTGTGCACCTCGAAGCGATTTTTTCAAAATTCGACCTAGAATCTTTTTTATTTTATGTTTTATGCGATTTTTGGCATTTTTTCTCACCTAATTCGTAATAACGGCGGAAATTACGCTCGCAGCAAAACGGCATTTGTATCATCGGATAGAGGAGAAATTTTTCTTTTAAAAACAGTTTGTTCTGAATACGTAACATAATTTACCGATTTTTAGGAATTTTTTTACTAAGCATCGACTTCGGCGAATTTTTCGTAAAATAATTTTAAAATTGTCGCCATCTTGAATTCTATCCGTCATAACTTTTTGATATTTTGACAAATCGTGAAACATTCTTTTCTCCCTCTTTTAAAATAAAAACGAAAAAATTATGTAAATTAGATGATTTTTTACGAATTTTAATGCAGCCTAATGTTTAGAATTTAATAGCATCAACACGATATTACGCCATTCATTACATTGCCTTCGCGGCACGAGAACTTATGTTCGGTTGTTGCCACAGAAAGGATTACAAAAAAGGGTTTTTTTCAACCAATCGAGCTTTGAAATGGGATATCAGAATTTCAATTCGCAAGTGAGGATCTATGACGTCAAATGCTTTAAGATACGTAAAAATTACGCCATAATTTTAACTCATTTATTCCAGCTCTATTTTCAACACAGGGAGACGATATTTTGATTAAAATTTACTGTAGAAATAAACTAATTAATTCACGATTATTATTATTAGAAGTGGTATTTTAATCCGGTGCTTATTTAAAAATTGAAATGTCTTCACGGTGCTGAAAATGTTCATTTTAAAAGTTACAAAGTTCGTTTCAAAGCGCGATATATTAAAATTTTTCTATTTACTATTTTTATTTTTGGCATTTAATTATGGCGCAGGCGTTGCCTAGCGTATGCATGCAGGTTGCGAGTATAGTTTTATTTTAACGTTGTATTACGTTCCTCCATAAAGGAGAGCTTACGGGATTACATTAATTGATCATGGCACGTGATAATTTAATTGCGTTGCCACAAAAAGGATTAGAAAAAAATGTTCTTTTTCCAACCAATCGATTTTTTAAATGGGATATCGGAATTTCAATGCGCAAGTGAGGATCTATGACGTCAAATGCTTTAAAATACGTAAAAATTACGCCACAAATTTAACTCATTTATCCCTGCTCTTTTTTTAACACAAGGAGGCGATATTTTGATTAAAACTTACTTTAGAAATAAACTGAGAAATTCATGATGCCAACCGGGGTATCTTTCACGGTAGTTAAACAGTGACGTCATAAATTTTTAAAAATGCGTGAAATTTGTAAACTCTGCAACTCTAACGTCCTGTCACAGTTATAGCGATTCTAAATAGCTCCTCGAGATGGCACAGTTTGATGTTTTCAGTAGACAGAACTATGGAGGATTTATAAGATATCTTTATATTGGATACATTGATATTTAAGTTGGCACCGCTTGAATATTTTTCACCACGGTGAGATTAAATGTTTTGCGGTGCTAAATACGCCAATCCTACAAAACTATGCATAAATTAAATTTGTATGGAGAGCTTCCTTAATAGCAACTATTATGGGAAATGAATAATGTTTATGGTAATGCGTGAATTGCTAAAGAATCGCCATAGAATATAAAGGTCCCATTTGTGCCAAATAATGTAAGCTGTTTCGTTAAATTGAGCATTAAAGAGGGAGAAGCGAAGATAGATAATATTAATATGCGTAATAGGTAGTATTGGTAGATTTGTAAGGATGATATGAATAAATCCCATTATACAACGTTAATAAATATTTCATGAAATTAAAAGTGTTCTGTTTATCCTTTTTCAAGGGTTGTTTTACAACCAACTGAACGATAAGTAATTCTAATTTGCGTTGATATATACCGCAGTAATTTCGACAGAGGAGATTACTTGAACTTTTTAAAAATGAAATTCGCAGCTATTTTAAAATAAATAGTTGTTCATTTCATGTAGTGTCTGAGGTATTTAATGCTACAACTTGAACCTCAAAACAGTATGATATAGAAATAACACATTTTGAAAGTCAGGAGTTCTCTGCAAACCGCTAAGCTTTTCATTTTTCTGATCGCGAATGACACTGATGTAGTTTTTTGAGTCATGATATTGCAATGATGCCACGTTGGTACTCATGACGCAAACTTTACATTATAAGTCAAATAATTTTGCTTTTATTTTAGATTTCACATCACTGGAATTAAGTGGAATTACACATGTAAGGAACATTTTCGTTTCCTACCGTGCGAAGAACGGGCACGCAGCTAGTTTACTATAAAGAAATGCTTTCTCTTCTATTTTAAAGCAATCTGTGTTCCCCGTAGAAAGAAATCCACCCCACTCCAAGGAAAAATATAAAATATCTACTCAGCACACTCGGAGAATCTGTATTTGGCAGAACGCGTGTAACGTTACTAGTTTTTAAGACAGATACTGTATTTTGAGATGAAATTTTTCAATGCCGCATTTGTATTTCAGACTAAATTTCCTTTCAAGTACACCTATTACGTACACCAATTTCATTATATCTGTTTAACTCCGTAGATGGGTACTACAAAATAAATGTTAAAAAAATAAATGTTTATTGCATTATTTTAGGATATTATTTTACATTCTCTGCAAAACTATAATAAATAATATTTCTGAAAAAATGTAAAGTTCACTTACACGTGAATACTTTTTAGTTGATTATCTTTTACTTTATCTTTATTTGGCATGAGCTGAAGTACCCGTTCATCTTACGGGAAGAAGCATGCATTTTCTCTTAAGGGGATGGTGGACTATGACATTACCAAAAATGCACCCAAAAATCGGAAATTTTTAAAAATGCATTAATTTCTATGATTTTTAATGTATCTGAGGCAAAACCCGCATGTTTCTAACTCAATTAATAAAAAAGTTACAAGCGTTTAAAAAATATAAGTATCTCATAAATGGCCCATTAGAAGTCCGAAAAAATGCCTTTTGTGTAAAATGAATATTTTTCGCAGTTCTGTGTCTTTAAAATTTCCCTTGCGACACAATTTTCGAAGAAATCTTATAAAATGCATTATTGAGACACAAGATACATGTAAAAATAAATTTTCTTACCCGTTTTAATTTTAGTGGTTTTTAAGATTATAAAAATCCAATATAAGTTTATAAGAACATGAAATTTTCGTGAAAATTTAGCATTAACGCATAAAAATACTTCCTAAAATTTTACTTTTCAACGAATCTTTAAATTAATAAGAAAATTTGTTCAGAATACATTTTTGAGTAATAACAAGGAAAAAAAAATAAAAATTGGCACGCAAGGGACATTTCTTAGAAATTTAATTTTTTTTAAAAATTTAAATTTAAAAAGTAATTTTTTGAGTTTTTTTTAAGTACTTAATATTTTCATACTTTAATGCATATATTTACAAAAATTCATAATTTTTTGTCAAAAATTAAAAAAAACTTTTATAATGTCCACCGTCCATTTAATATAAGTCTGTTCGGAGTAGAACTGCCGAATTTCACTAACAATTTCATTTCACCGCAGTAAAATTAGTAGCACAGTGAAACTTGTTTTACAGGAATTATAATGAAAGGAATTCATCTAGTGCACAGAACGGAATTATAGCTGAGCCTGCTAAAATGACCCCCTTGGTAAAGAGACAGCCTGTCTGTAGTGGCCACTTTCGAATAATTTCACTTTACCATCTCCGTAAGATGACCACCTGTATAAGGTGACCAGTTTGTTCTTCCCAATAGTGATCACATCAGACAGGTTCCACTGCATATATATTAGCTGATGTATCTTTTCTTTATACGGCAGGATGCACGCATTTTTCCTATTTTTCTAATACTGTCGAATTATTTCATGCTCAGCATTAATATTTGCTTCAAAATATGCAAACTAGACTTACAAAAGAATAAACTTTGCACTGCAGAAAATTGTAACGGTTTGTTGGGGGGGGGGGCGGAGGGAGTTCAACAAAATGGAAATAAAACATCACATTTTCAGCATCCAATTTCCTGTAGACAGTATTTTGAGCTACTGAAAGAATAATTTTCTAAGGCTTTTCAATGCACCAGTAAATTTCGTCTGATTTAAAATGAGAACTTGTCGATTACAGTGACATAATTTTACATAGCTCCCACAAAACTTGTAAACATACTAATTGGAATTCTAACGCATTTCCAAACGTTTAGCATCAAAATGATGTCAATTTACTTTACGATATGTAACATTCTTACTCAACTGAATATTGGTATATCTTTTTACAGATAAAAATTACGAAAAATCGTTAAAAATCTGGGAACGGGCAGATTTTTAGGCTTTCAGAGTTGACAGTACTGTATTTGTTTACATATTTGCTAAAAGTTTGAAACAGATGGTTTGTGTACCAAGTAAACAAACCCACAGACAGATTTTCATTGCTACTAAAGGATTTATTAAAGTAAAAATCAATTTTGCTTATTATTTACTGAATGAAAAAGACATATTTCAATCTACCAATAAAATAGCAAAGCCCATCAGACTATCTTGTGAATTTCAAGTACATTCGTGAAAATATTTTAGATTCCCTATGAAGAATTGCTTCCTTCTCCTGTTTTAAAGCTATCGTCTATCTCAATTCCCTCGAGAAATAAATGCATTGCAAATCAACGTAACAAAAAACAACTCAACTCAGCTCAGGAGAAATCTGTATTTGACAGAATTTCTCTAAGCATTCCCTGTTTGAATATATTCCTGACATGAGCAATTACTTTTGAAAGGTAATCGATATGCCGTAATTTTATTGTTCAGGATATATGCATGATGTTATTTTTTTGTGAACTGTACATGGTTTTGGAAATAAAATTTGAAGATGTAATTCAGTGTTTATATTTAATTTTGAAAAATCTTTCTACATGGAGCTTTTCAAAAAACCATTCAAGTACAAGACCAATTTTCTAGCTCTTTCAAAGTTCCTTTGTCGAATAAAAGGACGATAAAAATAGCAAAATAGACCTTTCAGTGTATTAGAATATGCGTTAGATTAACTATTCTGTTATCTATTGGTTATTAGCAATAGTCATGATTGACAAATTAAATTTTTTTTTAAGTAAAAAGCAGAAATTAGAACTGAATGCATTTTGAGAGACTATATACAGGGTGTACCAAAAAGGTAGTAACACGATTTAATCATACTTTAGTTCTTTAACTATTAGAGATTAGTGGACGTTGTGAACTAAAAACAGTGTTAAAATGAAGTAGGAGAAAGGACTACGTTAAGAAAACATTCCTCTCGTAAATTTTCAAAAAGGTACACTTTTTAAAATT
This sequence comes from Cheiracanthium punctorium, assembly GCA_038373885.1. Taxonomy (NCBI): domain Eukaryota; kingdom Metazoa; phylum Arthropoda; class Arachnida; order Araneae; family Cheiracanthiidae; genus Cheiracanthium; species Cheiracanthium punctorium. Next base: position 245,944 of record JAWZYV010017372.1, read on the forward strand.
TTATGCGAACCGTGTACAAAAAATACAGTTAGTAAAATGTGCCCTATACGCTAATAAAGATTATGTACAGAATTTGGAAACTATATCCTAAAAAGTGTCAGAGATTGAAGATAAATATATGCTGACTTAACCCTTTATAAAGCGAGTTTATGTGCAGAGAGTTGAAAGTACTTGGGATTTTTCTGGCCCATTTTTTAGGATTAATTCATATATTTTCCCTCTACTGTAATATCCCACGTGAAAATTGGAGAAACAAGTATTGAACAAACATAGAAATTTTGCAGGAGAATTCATTAATTATTCTCAAAATTAAAGGTCGTAAAACTACCTGCTGCTTGTACACGGAATTAAACGCAAAAATATATAATTAAAAGCGACGATTCTTATGCTCAATTTTCGAGTCATTATTCCAGCTTTCTTTAAAATTACGAATGAAGGAAAAGTTCATAAGCCAAATATAATCTAGAATCTAGATGTATAGAAAAAATATACATCCAATATAACTGAACAAAAATCAGAAAATTCACTAATGATAATTGATTTCTGCATTTAATAGATCGTATGTGGTAAGTATTCTTACCACTGACTTATAAAGGGTTAAAACACTTTTCAATAGCTCTCGAATAGCAAAAAGCACGTCGAATGATCGCATTTCAGGGGTCGTACAGAAATTACGCAAGAAAATATTTTTTGGACTTAAACATTAAACGATCACATTCAAATTCATATACAGCCCCTGACCATATTTGTTTATTCTCTCAGAATTGTAACTTTTTGATAAATAACGAGAGGAAATTTTTCTTAAACGTAGTATTTCATCTAATCTTGTTTTGAACATGTCTACAATTTACATTGCCCACTCTAATGGATAAAGAACTAACTCTACAAGGCACCTGGCACCCTATGTGGGACAACCAGTTTTATGATTCCTCTACTTCTATAAAATACTAGTACAGACATCTGTCGGTTTTTAAGAGTATTTATACATAGATATAGCAACGATATAATTCAGGCTGTTGCTGACAGATGTACTTAATGTTCATATTATTGTCAAAACGGATTGAAATTCAAAGAGTCATCTTTCGAGTGTGGTTTTGCTTATTTTAGAAAATTAACAAAAAAATAGTTAGCAAAGAGTTTTGACCCGGAAAAAAGGATTGTATGTTGGAGTTCGTTCTATCAAGAAATGATTTGAATACTAAATTTTCAAAATCAAAAAATCAAAAAACTATAGCTAAGGCCCAGAGTACTGCAAACAAAACTGAAATGAAAAAGTGATTTTCTAGTAAAATGTTAGGTTATTATTTTTTAAACTATTTTTCCCCCAATAATAATCACTAACGTTATCACATATATTGATTTCAGACACAGAAAACAAATTGAGTCTACTAGGATTAAAAATGTGTTATCGCTATTTAGGGACACCCTGTATATAAACGTACTGTGTGCTTCAGAAAAAGGTGTACACACTTTTAGCTGTTATAGAAAATTTATTTTCTAACCCACAAGGTTAAATGTCTAGGAAAAGTAAGGCTAGAGAGTGCATTTTGTACCAGGAGTGTACTTTGTGGTCAAACCGAATTTTCCAAATACTTTTTAAAGTAATGTTCAAAAGAATGCATTAGAAATAGATACATTGTTGAGTATGAGGCACGAGTTCTTCCGTAATTCGTACCAAAGTGTCCGTAGATATCCACTTACACCGTCTGAATTTCATCACAAAGTGAGTCTGTGTTACGTGGTTTATGTTGGTAATTCTGTTCAATGCATCCACAATGCTAGGTAAATACGAACACGCTATCGTATCCATACCCCAACATGCGTTTTGTAAGGAAATTCCTTAAGTGCTCTTTTTAAAGGAAGGCTAAATTTTTAGATTTTCAAATTTTGCGGTTCTGTTTCTTAGAGACATTAAAGAAAATATTGCCTTCTTAACTTAACCTTACACGTAGAGGATGATCCATTTAAAACAGTAAAAATAAAATAAATAAAAACTTTGTGAAAATACACACATAAAATGATACTTATAACATACAACAACATAACATAAAAACTTAATGATACTTATAATTGTTATAAGTATCATTTTATGTGTGTATTTTCACAAAGTTTTTATTTATTTTAACGTTTAACAATAGTAATTTGAGTGATTTTTCCGTAATTTAAAACAGTACCAGTTTTTGTGTTATCCACATATATGATACATATAAAAAGACTTTTGACATTATTACATATTCAATATGAGACTATAGTTTTTTTTTACTTTCTAAATGTAAAATTTGTTTTTTAACGTAAATTCACGTGAAAGTCTATTAATTTTTAATTCGATTCTTCTCAAATGGTTTGAGTAAATAGTCTGCTTCTTTCAACATTTTTATTATTTTTTATTTCTGAAATATATTGCTTAAGATTATTACCTTTTTTCTGAGAAATCCAGCAAACATTGATGAATTAAAACAAATCGTAATTGAAAAATATATCATCAATAATACCAACAATATTGCGAAGTGTGTTAAAAACTTGGTTCGACGTGTTCATGTTTGCATTAAAAATGGTGGAGAACATTTTCAACATTTGCTGTAAGGAATGATTATGTAAGCAATTTGAATTAAATTATGTTTTTCAAAAATAAAATTATCACAGGATTAAGTAACATTGTGTGTATACATTTATGTCTTACTTCACAAATAAAATTGTAACAGTGCCTCAGTGTTGGAAATTGTCTCCCACATTTAAACAATTATACTTCATTGATAGAGTAGTTGCCACATCTGCTCAATTTCAGGGTAAAAGAAAAACTAATTTGCATTCTTTCGAAGTGATCATCCTGTAAAATGTCATTCACTTTTATATTCTAAATTTAATCATGTGAAAATGAAGCATTAAAGCACTTTCAGTGTTTCATCCAAACAATAATGTTTCATGAAATATTACTTCATAAAAAAATAATCTATCGCAGATTACAAAATTCTTTTCGAAGTACTTCAATCTTATCTAGTTCTTGCATACCATGCATTTGGATAAGATTTAATAATGGTTGCCATACGAGACAAAAATTTCAATTTTGAACTTACGTGTGGAGCTTGAACAAAAATTTTTCGAAAGATTTAGACGATGGCAAGGCAGATTTCACTTACCTAGAATGAGAAAAAAATAAAATTAATAACAAATTACCATAAGCAAATCACACTGAATGTATGAATAGCGCACATTTCATTGAAATATTACAAAAACCATTCCATTCTTCAAGTAAAGTTATGAAAATGAATAATATTACAATTTAACCCGACATATGAAATTTAAGAAAAATTTCATTATTTTTTTTTAAATCTTAAAGGTAAATGAGCTCTTTTCAGGTACATAAATTTTGAAAAGAAATCACAAATTCAACTTAGGAAATTTCAGTAACATTCAAATATTCTTTTATGTAACGGCAAACAAAAATAAAATGTGCATCAGTCATCGGAATTTACATATTCACATGAGTTAAAATCATTTCATTCAAAATTAAAGAATTGAACAGGCATATATAGGTCAGTTCAGAACTACAAAAAATCTTAAACGATCGTATTTTAACAAGTGGAGATGCGAGGCTCCACTTATGAGGGCTTCTGAGGTTACACTATTAAAGCAAATATAAAATAAAAAATGATATAGATATACGCACAAAAATAAATGACTAAAAATTCTTTAATTTCCTTTTATTCCTTAAATATTGATCACAGACATATACAATAAATTATAAAGTTGTTTTAATAAAGAGAGCAGAATTTTATGGACCCATTAAAATTTTCAGGAGATTAATCTGAATAAATACACGCAAAATTTATATTTTTACACCGTCCCCTTACAGAAAAATTCTACGTTAGTAAGATGTCAAGATGGATTTTTGATCCCAAACAGTGAAATGAATGAATCTTTGCTTCAATAAATAGAGAGAAATTCCCATTAATTTAATCTAAATGAAGCACTTTGAGTATAACTTAGAATAACGCATAAAACTACGTATACATTTAATTTACATAATACACTAATATAATGGAAGTTACGTTAAACAAAATATCTACAATCTTTCAAGAAGCTCTAACCTTCAAAGTATCTCAATATCGTTTTATTTATCTACAATCTACGATGTCTGGGACAGACGCAAAATTAAAACCGCGACGTCTAGCCTTTTATGATGCGATTTCAAGTTTGAAAATAGATGTTAAGAGGCTTTGCATATTGCCGTTTTGTGATATTTTTGGTGAAAAGCCTTAGACAGACTGTTTTTGGATTTTTTCCCCCCGCTTCAGTCTGGAAATGAGGATGCCGTACCAGATCCTCAATATTTATGTTGATTGTACAAGCGTTTGATAAATGGCCAGTCTTCTGTAGTGACGAAATATCGCGTCAATATTGAGAAATATTTCGTCTTGCGTTATTTTAGCGATTTTACAGGTTTCAACGGGAGTATAAATTAATGTTAATTAATGTTAATTTTTTTTAAATGTATCTTTTGTAAAGGGTAAGATATTAAGAGTAATTTAGCTTTACATATTTAAATTTTCACTGAATGTATGCATATACGTCTATAATACAAGCAGAGGCCTAGGCAGAGCAATTTTCAGAACAAGATATAAAATATCTGATGTGGACAACACATGACTTCCTTGCACGTCTATTAAATCAAAAATATTTTCGGCCCACTTCATCTAAACTTATTTTGTTTGAAAGAGATAAAATATCAGTGATAGTAAGGTTTAGCGAATTCTAGACAAATATTCGATATCGCCAAGCTGAGTTCAATTTGAAAGATTTCCTTCTCACACGTTATTTGGCGATATTTCACCAAAAGCAGACAAGCTTGAGATAGTTTGCGAGACTTTGGGGATAGCCAAAGTTGAATTTGACAGACTTTGAATGAATTGAATGTATCCATAGACCTGAATGTATTTAAAGTCATTTGGCTGACCCTGTAAATAAATTACCTAATCGATTGCAGTCAAAAAAAGATATAGTAAACAGTTAGATATTACAATAGTTCTAAATACAAAAGTCAAAAAATTCTAAAACTTTAAACCGAAGAGGTTTAAAGTTTTAGAATTATACAAAATACGAAATAATTTTGGCGATATTTCGGTGAAATACGCCAAGGTGGACGCCAAATGGCGAGATTTTGGGCATGGACCAAACAATGACAGACTATCGCCAAGTTTGGGGATATTTCGCCAAAATTCGCCAAGAACGATGACAAATGGCGATATTTTGGGCATGGACCAAATGACTGACTACCGGCAAATTTGGCGACATTTTTACAAAACTCACCAAGGTCGATGACAGACGGCGAGATTTTGAGCATGGACCTAACAATGACTGTCTACAGTTGTATTATATTGAAGATGTCTATAGACATTAAAATATTGAAATTCTTTTCGGTGGTCCTGTAAATAAACTCTCCAATTGATTGGAACCAAAAATCGAAATGCACAACTAGATGTTACAACAATCTTATATATGAAATTTCAAGATTCTACGACTAATAGTTTTTGAGATTTAAATACATACACAAGCGCGCGCGCACGCGTACACCAAAAGTCGCCAAGCTTGGCGACTTTTGGCGTATTGTAAATTACATTTTTTTTCTTTCAAAAATTTAAAAATAATTTACTCTTAAATTTTTGAGAAAAAGGATCTTTTAATGAACTTAGTTTAGAGGCGTGATAATTTTTTCTTTTCTTAAGACAGACAACAATTCTTTCGGCGAATTTACCACTATCATGTGAATCAATAACTTCTAAAAAAGTTCTTCGCATCAAGCACTCGAGACAAGAAAAGATACCCAGCAATTCCACTGGGAAATTCACCGAATTAGGTAGATCTAATTAAAGCAAATCAAATATATATATTGTCAACCACACCGCAGACCACTTCTGAAGATGAAAAAAAAAATGTTTCAAATAACCTTTTTTTTTTTTTTTTTTTTTTTTTTTTTTTTTTTTTAATTTTGTGCAAGGAAATACGCTTTGATAAAAACGCACTCACTTTAAAAATAAAATAAGAAATATTTTAAAATGCTTTTGTTGATTTTTTAACAAACAGATTATATTTCATTAATCACAAAAAAAAAAAAAAAAAAAAAAAAAAAAAAAAACTCAATTAAGATGCAAAATACAGTGTGATCCGTTTAAGGAGTTTTTGTGTGTTTTTCTTTTTAACCTTAAATCTGGAGGATGTGGTAACTATTCTAACGCTAAAAAATAATTATATGAACGCTACTTAACTATTTAACACGCAGTGTTCCCGCTCTGGGAACACCAAACTCGTTTAACTGTTGCCAGTCACGACTGAACGACTGAACGATCAAACCTGACGTTTTGACTGTTGCCAGTCACGAAGAATAGATTTGATTTCGATAAAGTTAGTTGCGGGTGGCATAGCTCCACGAGAATCCTTTACTTTTTAGCACGTCATTTCCCGTAAAAGAATTGTCACGATTATTTTTAACTGCACTGACATCTGCTTAAAAATGGAAGAATGCGAGAACAGCTGGATAGATTGCCCAATGCTGAAAAAAAGGGCAGCCGTTGCTATCGCTCGACTTAACTACCAGCAAGATGGCGGACGATCGAAACGGTCATCGCGTACCACAGATCTAGAGACCCTTTTTTGACGACAGCTGGCTGTGCTGGCACCGCCAGCTGTTCTCGCATTCTATCTATCCATCTATCCAGCTGTTCTCGCATTCTTCCATTTTTCAGCAGATGTCAGTGCTGTTAAAAATAGTCGTGGCCAATTTTTTACGGGAAATGACATGCTAAAAAGTAAGGGATTCTCGTGGAGCTATGTCACCCGCAATTATTTTTATAGAAATAAAATCTATTCTTCGTGGCTGGCAACAGTCAAAACGTCAGAGTTTGGTGTTCCCAGAGCGGGAACACTGCGCGTTAAAGGGTTAAGTGCGGGAGACAATTTCCAACACTGTTTCAACTTTATTTGTGAGGTGGAACAGAAATGGAGACAAGGTTACTTAATGTCGTGATAATTTTAGTTTATAAAAACATTATTTAATTCAAAATTTTACAGTATCATTCCATTATTAATTATTATTTACCTCTTTAGATGTTTTTTGTGTATGGAGTTATCTTAAAAATATTTTTCCAGAGAAGTATTGCAAACGTCGATGAATTAAAACAAACCATAACTCAAGAAATCTCGTCAATAACACTAACAATATTGCGAAGCGTGTCAAAAACTTGCCTCAACGTGTTCATGTTTGCATTAGAAATGGTGGCGAACATTTTCAACATTTGCTGTAACGAATAATGGTGTAAAAAATTTGAACTAAATTATGTTTTTTAAAAAATAAAATTACCGTAGGATTAACACTGTGCGTCTCTGTTTCTGTTTAACTTCACAAGTAAAATTGTAACAGTTCCACAGTGAGGGAAAATGGTCTCCTACATTTAACCCTTTGAGGCGCAACCCTTTCCCAATGCTGAAAAAGGGGCAGCTGTTGCATCGCTCGACTTAACTACCAGCAAGATGGCGGACGATCGAAACGACCGCACAGCCAGCTGCGTCAAAAATGGGGTCTCTAGATATGTTGCACGCGATGAATGTTTCGATCGTCCGCCATCTTGCTGGTAGTTAAGTCGAGCGATGGCAACGGCTGCCCTTTTTTTCAGCATTGGGAAAGCGTTGCGCCTCAAAGGATTAAACAAGGTTCAAACATTCATATTCAGCTATTCAAAACGTAGAATAGCTGTCACATCCGTCAGATTTAAGAGTAATAAGGTGCCTCACCATAGCATAGTGGTTATGCCACTGAAAATGGTAGACGACCGAAGTGTGTAGGTCCCGGGTTCGGGTCCTATCTCGCCGCTTTCGATCTAACGGTCTGGAGTTTTGCTAGTTTTTCTCTAGATGTAACGTGAATATGCGTCAGAATCCTTTTAGAAAGTCCTCCTTCCAAGGCACCCCCCATCCTTAACAGATCGCCCTAGCGTAGCATTGCTATAAACAAACAAACAAACAATAAAGTAATAAGAAAATCAACGGGAACGCTTTTAAATTGATCATCCTGTAAAAAGACGCCAAAGAAAATACAGCTACATCTCATTCAGAATTTAACCCACTAATCGTTTTTCCCTCCCTTTCTTAAACGACTTTTCAACCTTAATTAAAAGAAGAAAAATTCGAAGTGTGCTTTCTATGCACTTTTTCCAACTTTTTCTATTGACCGACTGTGACAAGCGATTTTGTAAGGAGCGCTCCTGAACCAGCAGTGGGATTATGGGAAATCGAGAATGTCCTTTTGGTGCATCATCAATATGCATGTGGTGCACGTGTAGCAAAATGCCGAAGCTGATTACAAGAGTTTTCATGGAATGATGAAAGCTAAGAGTGTATCAAAATTTGAAACAAGTGATGAATAATCTGGAACAGTCGAGTCTGAACTAAAATAAACGATTTTTAATGTTTTTTAAATTACATTTTAAAAATGAACGGATATGAAAATTTTAAAGGTTGTAAAAAAATAACATAAAATTTGAAACAAGTGATGGATAATCTGGAATACTCGAGTCTGAACTAAAATAAACGATTTTTAATGTTTTTTAAACTACATTTTAAAAATGAACGGATATGAAAATTTTAAAGGTTGTAAAAAAATAACATAAAATTTGAAACAAGTGATGAATAATTTGGAATACTCGAGTCTGAACTAAAATAAACTATTTTTAATGTTTTTAAATTACATTTTAAAATGAACGAATATGAAAATTTTAAAGGTTGTAAAAAATAACATAAAAATTGAAACAAGTGATGGATAATCTGGAATACTCGAGTCTGAGCTAAAATAAACGATTTTTAATGTTTTTTAAATTACATTTTAAAAATGGACGGATATGAAAATTTTAAAGGTTGTAAAATATAACATAAAATTAGAAACAAGTGATGGATAATCTGGAATACTCGAGTCTGAACTAAAATAAACGATTTTTAATGTTTTTTAAATTACATTTTAAAATGAACGGATATGAAAATTTTAAAGGTTGTAAAAAATAACATAAAATTTGAAACAAGTGATGGATAATCTGGAATACTCGAGTCTGAACTAAAATAAACGATTTTTAATGTTTTTTTTTTAATTACATTTTAACCCATTTATGCCTAGTGTCCCTTATTTGGGACGGCATTTTCGCTATTAGTCGAAAACGTTATTTATTTTTCCTAGGCTTTATTCATGAGTATTGAGCCTCAACTCTACAAAATATTTTAACATGACCAAGTAGGATGTTGATATTTCGATTTTTATGCGTAATGATTTTAAAAGAAATCATCCTTTGTTCAAGAAGTTGACATCAGAAATTTATCTATTATTTCTGTTATCAGTAAAAATCGAAGAAAGTCGCAAAAATATCCAGGCACAAATGGGTTAAAATGAACGGATATAAAAATTTTAAAGGCTGTGAAAAAGAACTTAAAATGTCTACATAATGCAGTTGCATGAGATGTGATATTATGACGCACAGTAACGTATAACGAGAAATCGACTTTGGATAGCTGAAATATAGAAATGTGCTCAACCAATTTGAATATGTGCCAGATCTACCTTTAAAAGTATTCAAAGTTTTAATAAATGTTATATATGCCCACTAGTTGATTTGCAGTGGAAATAGTTAAATTCGTTTTCAGAAGTACAAATTGCGTTGTAGTAGTTTGGTTTAATTTTGCTCGAAAGCAATCTTTTCATTGAAAAAAATGTTTTGATTCAACAAAATTTTGTTTGGCTCTCTTTCAAAGAAATGTTTTTGTTGAATCAACAAAAGTTTTGTTAATTCAACAAAATATTTTGTTAATTTAGCAAAAATTTTGTTAAAAACCCACAAAATTATTCGAGCGAAATGGCGCACTCAAATTTCGTTGCATTCAAGAAAACCTTTTTTTAAATGTTCATAACAACAAGGGATCAATTATTTAAATTGCTTTTATTTGTAAAATTAAAAAAATAAACTTAATTGTGTCGTGATAATTTATCTTGTACCTTAAAACAGACAGCGAACTTTTTCAGGATTTATCACTGTTATGCGAATCAATAACTTCCAAAAAAAGTGCTTAGAAGAACAAAAGAGGAAAAAATATATTAAGCAATTCCACTGGGAAAACCCACCAAATTAGATAGCTCTAATTGAAACAAATCCGTAAAACGTTTTTTCAACCGCGTCTCAGACCACTTCAGAAAACCGAAATAAAAACTGCGTGTAAAAACTTTTTTTAATGTACTTGGGAAGGAAATACGCTTTGATGAAAACACACTCTCTCTAAAAATAAAGCAATAAATTAAAATGCTTTCAAATGCCTGCGTTGGTTACTTAACACACACATTCTGCTTCATTAATTACAAAAAAAGCCTTGATTGAGATACAAAATAGAAAGACGGCGAAAAAGAAGATACAGATTACATCTTATTCGGAATTTAGCATGCTAATTGCTTTCTTTCCTGTTTTTTTTAAACGACTTTTCGAACTGAAACAAAAGAAGGAGAAGTCGGAGAAGTGTGTTTTCTATGCAACCCCCCCTCCCCTCTTCCTGTTGACCGAATGTGTCGAGCCGTTTCACGAGCCGAGAGCTAGTGAGCAAGCAGAGTGATTAACGCGCAGTATTCCCGTTGTGGGAACACCAAACTCTGACGTTTTGACCGTTGCCAGTCACGAAGAATAGATTTGATTTCTCTAAAATTAGTTGCGGGTGACATGGCTCCACGAGAATCCTTTACTTTTTAGCACGTCATTTCCCGTAAAAAACTGTCACGATTATTTTTAACAGCACTGACATCTGCTTAAAAATAGAAGAATGCGAGAACAGCTGGATAGATTGCCCAATGCTGAAAAAAGGGGCAGCCGTTGCCATCGCTCGACTTAACTACCAGCAAGATGGAGGACGATCGAAACGTTCATCGCGTGCCACAGACCTAGAGACCCTTTTCTGACGACAGCTGGCTGTGCGGCCGCAAAGCCAGCTGTCGTCAGAACGCGATGAACGTTTCGATCGTCCGCCATCTTGCTGGTAGTTAAGTCGAGCGAAGGCAACGGCTGCCCTTTTTTCAGCATTGGGAAAGGGTTAAAAATAAATCTTTCCCTTATCCTCATTGTTTGACTTATTATTTAAACTACCCATAAAAGAATGGTCAAAGTATAACTCTAAAAGTGCAGTCAGAAATTACCCATGTTCCCAAATGGGAACACATTGGAAATCGGGGGGGTACATTTTTTTTCCCCATTTAAATGACTAATATCCGATAACTAAAGCATTAGAAGGCAAAATGTGCGAAAAACTAATTTAAAATATGTCGGGATCTGTATTCTGTCTGTAAAAGGTTAAGCGATCATGCAAAAGAATTATAAATGGAATATTTACTATTTTTCAGAAAGAGTATTACTTCGTAAACCTTAATACTTTATAGTATGGTTATTATTATTATTACTTTCCGAACATGTACCATGTAAGGAAAGTATTGTAATTAGAAAAAAATTCGACTTCGAGATTTTGGAGTATTTACACGTTTTGAGGTCTTCTGAGTTCATTTGTGCTATTTTTACGAGATGTATGTATGTATGTGTGTGTGTATGTGTGTTTGTGTGTATGTGAGGGAACACGATAGATCATAAACGGGGCATTCGATTCACCTCAAATTGGATATGTAGGTTATAAACCACGGTCGCAAGACCGATATGGATTTTGGTGTGTATAGGACTTATAGTTATTCTACAGGGCTACGACAAAGATTTCTTTTACATTATGGCCTATGGGGGGAATTCTTGAAAGTGCGCTAGCGTTTAAATGGTACATTCGATTGAGCTCAAATTGAATATACATGTTATAAACGACCATCGTAAGACCGGTATTGATTTTGTTGTGTATAGGACTTATAATTTTTCTACAGGGCTACGACAAAGATTTCTTTTACAGTATGGGCTATGGGGAGAAGTTATTGAAAGTGCGCTAGCGATTAACCCTTTAACGCGCAGTGTTCCCGCTCTGAGAACACCAAACACTGACGTTTTGACTATTGCCAGTCACGAAGAATAGATTTGATTTCTATAAAAATAGTTGCGGGTGAAGTAGCTCCACGACAATCCTTTACTTTTTAGCACTTCATTTTCCGTAAAAAAAATGGTCACGATTTTTTTTTTTTTCAACAGCACCGACATCTGCTGAAAAATAGAAGAATGCGAGAACAGCTGGATAGATTGCCCAATGCTGAAAAAAGGGCAGCCGTTGCCACCGCTCGACTTAACTACCAGCAAGATGGCGAACGTTCGAAACGTTCATCGCGTGCCACAGATCTAGAGACCCTTTTTTGACGACAGCTGGCTGTGCGGCGCAGGGTTAACGTGTGCCGTTACGTTCATGTGAATGTTACGTTCAAAGGGTTAACAAACACTACCGTAAAAGTATTATCTATCAACCGGCCTTCTGTTTAAACGTTCCTTCTGTTTTTCTCTTCTGACACCATAACACATGCTCATTTGACTGTCAAAGCGCCTTCCACCAGAAACGCCGGATGTCTCTCTTTTGTTTGTTTGCAAATCGTTCTGGCTGTATTGGAGGCACTTTGGAAAACACAATCAGCTTCACTCACGGGGACAAAAAAGAAAGAAAGATATTTTCTGCGACAGCTTTTCTTTCAATATGTCTCCTCCAAAGCTTCACTTATTCAGCAGGAGTGACTGCTTGAGGTTTCTCAGATTCAGCCGCCAACACTGAATACTTTCGGATTGTTATGTGATTTCTTGTAGGATGGTGTTAGTAGATTTTGCGAAATAAAAGAGATGAGTCAAGGACACATGGAATATAAAATGGGTCAAGTTTTCGAATTTTCAATTGTAGGGTCTAAAACATAGGGCAGACTGAGACGATTCCATACATATGTAATTTGTATCGGTTTAGAATATATAGACACTCAAAATATGTCTTAATAAAATGTGAACAAACGTAGTTTGGCTGCAGTAACACTTTAGTTTTTTTGCTTGTTTCTCAAAATGTGTATTTTGAATGCTTTGGTAGACGTTTCTAAAAATCGGCTTCAGGTAAACAGATGAAACTTTCAAAAATTGTTCAACCCTTTAACGCGCAGTGTTCCCGCTCTGGGAACACCCAACTCAGACGTTTTGACTGTTGCCAGTCACGAAGAATAGATTTGATTTCTACAAAAATAGTTGCGGGTGACATAGCTCCACGAGAATCCCTTACTTTTTAGCACGTCATTTCCCAAAAAAAATTGGTCACGACTATTTTTGACAGCACTGACATCTGCTGAAAATTGACAGAAAGAGTATTATTTCCGTAAAAAAAATGGTCACGATTTTTTTTTTCAACAGCACCGACATCTGCTGAAAAATAGAAGAATGCGAGAACAGCTGGATAGATTGCCCAATGCTGAAAAAAGGGCAGCCGTTGCCACCGCTCGACTTAACTACCAGCAAGATAGCGAACGATCGAAACGTGAACCCATGAGATGTACTCAAGCTATAAATCTCTAGCACGTCTAGCAAGAAAAGCTGTAAATCTCTGTCACGTCTAACAAGAAAAGCTATAAATAAGAATGCGGGAACAGCTGGATAGATTACCCAATACTGAAAAAAGGTCAGCCGTTGCCATCGCTCGCCTTAACTACCTGCAAGATGGCGGATGATCGAAACGTGCATCGCGTGCCACGGATCTAGAGACCCTTTTTTGACGCAGCTGGCTGTGCCGCACAGCCAGCTGCGTCATCTTAAAACTCTATCTGCTAATTTTTTCCAATCAATATCTATAAAATTTCATTTTTGGATATATTTTTAATTTGATGTTTCCAATTGGGAACATTTGCCTGTAGAAAATTAATAAATAAAGATGTCTAAGCTTAGTCATACCACGGTTTAACTATTATTTCGCAACGGCTCTTCTGCTAAATCTCTTTTTTTTTTTCTGACACAATGACCATTCTCCTTTGACAGTCAAAACATTCCTCTATGTCACCTTTTTTTTATCTGTGAGCTGTTTCGGCTGTCTTTGAGGCACTTCGGATTGCCATTACTTTCACGCATGGTTTTGGAAGTAGAAAAGATATTTTGTGTCACTGTGTATTTCTTTCCGTATATATATATATCCAGCGAAGCTTTTACCTACTGAGTAGCAGTGCCTCATACCGTTTTTCCAGCACTTTCTGACAAAATTGATTAGTGTTTATAATTTTAGTTTGTCTGTCAGTCCATCCGTGCTCTAATTGCCGTAAATATCTGTACTTTCATTGTTTTAAATATGTACGAAGCAATTGCTACGAAATTCATGGATATGACTGTCATGGATGTACTGTAAAATACTGAAAATGATTATGTGTATGCTATTGAAAATGATGTATGTATCATTTATAGTTCTTTCACTAGATTATCTAAAAGAATTCCTACTGTTATGCTCTTTATTACTTGGTGCGTATTTTGGAGATATTAATGAATTTCAAATAAAACGCAAAATTAATATGCTGGGTAGTTATAATGAGTAGTGTACGTAAGACAAAAAACAGGTGTTTGGCGTCTCGCGAAACAGCCGAAAAGCTTTATCTAGTCTCGCAAAATCCCTATATTGTAATGTTAAAAATGTGTGTCTCGTCTCGCAAAAAAGCTATAAATCTCTAGCACGTCTAGCAAGAAAGCTGTAAATCTCTGTCTCGTCTAGCAAGAAAAGCTATAAATCTCTGTCACGTCTAACAAGAAAGCTATAAATCTCTGTCACGTCTAACAAGAAATCTGTAAATCTCTGTCACGTCTAACAAGAAAGCTGTAAATCTCTGTCTCGTCTAGCAAGAAAAGCTGTAAATCTTTGTCTCGTCTAGCAAGAAAAGCTATAAATCTCTGTCACGTCTAACAAGAAAGCTGTAAATCTCTGTCTCGTCTAGCAAGAAAAGCGGTAAATCCCTGTCTCGTCTAGCAAAAAAGCTGCAAATTTCTGTCTCGCCTCACGAACAGCAGTCTCCTATATCCACCCCTTGTTATAATTAAATTTCCCTTATGAACAGGACTCTACAGCTAAAAAGAGCGAACGGATTGTAACCAAATTTCGTATACAGACTATGCATGAGATGTACTCAAGGAATTTCGAAAAATCTTCAGTAGGTGGCGCTTTGCACGAAAGAACAGCAAGTATTAGAGGGGAAATGACAAATTCGAAGCTTCCACGTTTATCCAATAGTTTTTGAGCATTTATAAACTATTTGGGGTAATTTTTTCATCTTAACATTCACGACGCAAAGTGCCATTCAGCGAGAATTTTTGGAACTAAAAGTTTTTAAATACTTCCATCAGTGAATCTCACGCACAGTCTATGTGCCGAATTTGGCGGCAGTATTTGAATATGGTGGATAGATTGCCACTTATTGATGCCTGGCAAAATTTGGCGCATACTGAAAAGGCAGTTGTGCTGGAAAGGGTTTTATAATTGATGCTTTTGGCATGATTTACATTTCAGATAAAATACATTTAAATCCCCCTTTTACATCTCAAAAAACCTTATCAAAACTTTCATTCCTTTTCCTTCTATTGCGACTCGAAAAATGCATCATCACGATTTTTACAGATTGTTAACTGCGAGATGAGATTCAGCTTTCTCCCTACGTTTACACACTTCAGCCGCGCATAATGAGACACTTTAAAAGACTTTTGGAATTTTCATAATCATGCAGCTTGTTCGCCAAGTGCTCCTAACACAAATGGCTTATCGCAGTCGGTCAGCGGAAAAATATGTAGAGGGAGAGCGCCTAGGATTTCTGCTCTTTTGTTCCAGTTTATGAAAGTCGTTTGTGAAACCGGAGAAAATATTTTGTGAGCTGAACTGCAAATGGGATTTCTCCGTGTCTTCATTTTATTATTATGTATTTTCCTTTTCCTGCGTTTTTGTACTTTTCTTTTCTTTTTCAATTAAGTTTTTTTTCTATACAGTAGCGCCATCTAGGAGTCGGGTAATTAATGAAACCTTTTTATTTCTTAAATTTTATTTTAAGACACTCTGAACTTTTTATTTTTTCCTTAAGCATGATATTTCACAACTTAAAAGAAAAAGGCGTCTGGGCAATTTTATTTTTAAAAGGGATTTCGGAAATTGCGAGGTTTGTGAAGTTGTTGAAAATGGTCTATTAATAGGTTCATTTCAGTTAATGATATTTAATTTGCTGGAATTTGTCATATGAGTGATCACAATGTTTTTGTTAGCCTATATTTTAACTTTCTGTGCGGTTTGATAAAAAGTGAAAATGTGCAGATATTTTCAGTGCAAAGCAAGTAAATACAAATGAGTAAGGGAAAGGGATACGGTGTAGTATAACACGCCGGTTAAATTTCGACCTGTTTTAAAGAAATATGCTTTTTAAGTTCTTTCTTTTTGATTTTAAGCTATCTGAAACAGTTTGCTCTGTAACGGTTAGTTGTTCTGCGAGTTGTGCAAGGGACATTCCAATCGTAAATTTCGCTTTTTTCCTCCTACATCGCTCTTAATGAAATGATCAGAAATTTTTTGCACTATTTTATTGACATAATCACCATCGACGTTGGGACACTTGTCGTCGCGTGCAACCAACTTGAAAGAAACCAGTCGGGTGAAACTCGGTGTCTTGTAGAGCAAGGAATTGTCGAACAGCCTGATCCACCTCAGAAGTCTTTTGGAAGCGATCTCCTTAGAATTCGGCTTTCAATGAAGGGAACAGGCTAAAGCTCAATATTTTTTGTGCAATGGCGAACGTGTCAGTCACCATGATTTGTACTCGAAATAACTTAGGGTAAACTGGTTTTCTGCTGATCTCTTTCTGGTGCTCTGGGGATTCTTTATTTCCAATGATAGTTTCTCCGTCGTTAAACCAGTAACAGGTGTGGATTCTAATGGTAAATGTTTGTTTGACCTGAAGTAATATTGTCTGACATAGTGTACTGTCTTGTCTTTTAAAAAAAAGACAAAATTCACTTTTGGTATATCCCTTGGAATTGGGTTTGACACGAATCTTGATCCAAAAACGCAATTCGGTTTCTTCAAATTTTGGTTGCCCTGGCCGGTCCCAGGCAGCAGGGCATCTTTGAGCTGAATTCGGCGACTTTTTACTCAAAAAACCGTCTAGTAAAAATTTTTTTAACCAAATTCTAAAACATTTTATTAGTGCTTCTCGTGCTCAGTCCATATGCTAAAGTTGGTTGCATTTTCCTTATCCGTTTCAGCTGAAGAATGCTTTTTACAGGGCGAGCTTAGTTATATCTATCCTGTTTATAAATTTACCCTCAATATTAAACTGCCTTTTGTACTAAATTTATTCAAAAATAACTAAGCATTTATTACATATGTATTTATGAAAATACTTTTTCAATTAGAGGAGAAAAAATAATATGAAATTCTTCTTCTTAAAGATCATAGAAAATATGGCACAATTCAAGCTTAAACAGTTAATTTATTAATGGTTTCTATAAAGAACACTATCAACAAAACAAAACTACCATGAACATTATCAACAAAGCCATTTTAATTCATAGAAATGTGTAATATTATACTACTTTATTTTGATATTTAATCAGGTCCTTATTTCCGCTTAATTTAAGATGTAAAGCACAATAAACAAATATAAAACAATGTGTTATTATACGTTTTCATTTGTAAATAAATAAATAGTGACTTATTTAACAGTTTGTTAAACTACAAAATCGCTTCGGCTTTCAATTCACAATTACATTTACTAAGACATGCATATTTGATAAGGTGCTTTCTGTATTTCCATAATCGTACAGCGGGCTTCTCACAAATGGCTTGTCAAACGGCCAATAGGAAAAAAAAGATGCAGATAAAGCACGTGAAACTGGATTTTTCGTTTTCTGTTTTAGTTAGAAAAGTCGCTTAGAAAACAAAGAATCGCCTGTGTGTTAAACTCCAAATGAGATTTCTGCAAGACTCCTTTTAATGTTCTTTCCATCCTCTTTCCTTCTATTTTCCATCTCTTTCAAGTTGCTCTTATTTTTTTTTTCTCTACGGTAGCGCCATCTAAGAGCTAAGTAATCAATGAAAGAATTTAAAAGTATTTTCTTTTTTAAACTCTATTTTTACAGCGTGGCGCATTTCGTTCATAGCTGCGGCTTTTAAATGAAAGCATTTTCAAACGCCTCATTAAAAAAAATATTTAGACTGGAGATACTTCAGAAGTGGTTTGTTAAGCGGTTGAAAAAGATCTTAACAGATTTATTTTAATTAATGCTCTTCACTCTGGTGGTTTTTCATAATAATGTACGTTGTTGGATATGTTTATTTTATTTTATTTTATTTATTTATTTAAGTAATCTTTAGAAGAACTTTTTCACTTGTTATATTGATTACGCTTAAAGCAGGATAGAGAAAATAGAAAAATTATTTCCCCCCCTTATGTTTCGCCAATAAAAAAGAAAATCATGATCATATATAAAATTAATAAACATTAATTAAATGTATTAAAACGAAGTGTACTTAAACGCTTCGTGATGTGACAAATTAAACAGCTTAAGGCAGTTAAACTATAAGATATGTTCTTAAAAACATAAATGAGCTTGTTGCTATAGAGAGTAGTAAGTAAGATCATTATGTTAACTGGGTGCAAGGATAAATAATTTAGATAAATATTTTTACGTGTTCTGTTTTTGAAATCCTTATATGACATAGTACACATTTAATGTTTATATTCAATGGTCATTCATATAGGCTCAGCATAAATCCTTAACGGGTTTACAGACTACGGCTACTGGTGTAGACAAAACTACAGTAAAAAAAAATTGAAGAAAATTTAAAAGAAAGAAATTATTTGAAATATACATAAAATGTACTATATTTGTACAGAAAGTGTTATTTATAACATTTTTTTTATTTCTTTACATACGCTATGCTTAAATATTTTGTTTTTATGTCTTTTGAATTCTTTGTATCTGTTAAGTTGTAAAATATTAAACCAAATATCCGCGATACATTATCACATATTTGTAAGTGTATAGGAACAACAAAACTGCATAAAAAGTCAGATTTATCTTTCACACACACACACACACAATATATATATATATATATATATATATATATATATATATATATATACTTATATTTTTCAAATACAAAGGATTTAAGAGACTTTTTTTCTTTTTGACAAAAAACTTAACTTTATGATGCGATAATTTATTTTATTGCTTTTTAAACTACAGAATTTTTTCGGCTTCCTCCCCTGCATATTACAGAAGCCTATATATTGACAAGGCCACTTCAAAAAATTTTTTTTGGTGTTTCAATAATCACACAGAATTTACTTGGCATGTCCGATTTTGTGAATGGCTTATCAATCGGGAAATGGGTAAAAATGCATAGGAAACACATCGACTGGATTTTTTACATTTCTTCTTTTGGTTTGAAAAGTTATTTAACGGTAGGTGCGAGCAGGGGAGGAGATAGAACTGCCAGAATGTTGAACTCCAAATGAGATTTTTGCAAGACTCCTTATTATATATTTTTCATCTCATTTCCTTCTATTTTCTATCTCAATAAGGATGCTTGTTATGTTTTTATTTCCCTACGGTATCGCCATCTGGGAAATGAGTAATCAATGGGAGGATTTAAAAGGATTTTCTTTTTAAAACTTTATTTTTACATTATGCATACTTATTTGATAGCTGAAACTTTTACATAGAAGCTTTTTAAAAGATTTTTTTCTGTGTTTAGCTTATTGATATATCAGAAGTGGCTTATTAGGCGACTGAAAATATTTTTCAATGATTTATTTTAATTCTTGTCCTTATGTGTGCAGGTACATTCAAAAGTGAGATTGTTAAATTTGTTTGTTTTATTTTATTATTTTATTTTTGTGTAGTCCTTTACCGAACTTTTTTTTAATATTGATCCCAATTCCAACTTGAACACAACAAAATAAAAAATAACACTTTTTATATTTCTCCAACAAAAAGAAAATCATCGCAATTCATTTATTAATAAATATTAATTAAATGTATTTTTAGGACGTTTATGAAGAAGCTTTGTGCTTTAACAAATAAAAGAAGCTAAGAGATTTAAATTTTAAGATATGTTATGAATGAACGGTGTAATAATTGTATATAAGACTTATATTGAAGCTAACAGATCATTGTATTTATTACAGAGTAAATTCACAAATAATTTTGGCGTGTTTTTACCAGAGCTCTGCTTTTAAATTTGTTTTTATATGATATAGGACACATCTAAAATTTTCCCACATTGGTCAGTGATTCAATTTTGTTCTAAATAAGCCCATAAAAGGTCCACGTACTTTGACTAGTTTACTTAAAACTGCAGTAAGAAAAAAGAATGAAATATGCATAAACATTTATTTATTTGTATATATATAAAGTCTTATTTGATACACCTTTTGCTAAATTTCGACTTACATTATACTTTATTTTGATGTCTTTTGAATCCTTTCTGTTTGGTAAAATACAAAACCGTTCGACATTCATTATCACTTATTTCTAAGAGTGCATGTACAGCAAAACTCCAATAACTTATTTCTTTTGGAAACTGCACTCATATTTTTACATTTAAAGGCTTTGAAAGACTGCTTTTTTTTTCTCAGAGAAATCTTAATTCACATTTATGCTGGCACTTTCCATCTTGATTTCCTTAAACCGCTATAATTTATAAATTTCTGAACTTCAAAATCGCTTCAGCTTTCACCATGCATAAACAAGAATCATGCATATTGATTAAGTCCACTTCAAAAGAAGAAATACTCCGGTATTTCCCTATAACTACTAGCTTGACAAGCCCAGTCTTACAAATGGATTGTCCATCGGTCACTCAGAAAAAAAAAAAAAAAAAATGCAAAGAAAGCACGTCGATCTGGATTTTTTTTTTTTCATCTTAGTCTCAAAAGTCTTTAGTGAAGGAATGGGGAGGGGAGAAGGAGGAACTGCCGATGTGCTAAATCCCAAATATGATTTCTCCAAGACTCCTTTTCCTGTTCTTTCCACCTTTTTTCCTTCTATTTTCCATCTCAATCAAGTTGCTTGTGTTATTTTTTTCTACGGTAGCGCCATCTGGGAGTTAAGTAATCAATGAAAGAATTTTAAAGTATTATCTACCTCTGGAACTTTATTTTTGTAGCTCGGCGCATTTCTTTGATATCTGCAGCTTTTAAAGGGGGGAGCTTTAAACATTTTTTTTTCTTCTTATTCTTCTTCTTTTCTTTAGGCAGGAGGGATTTTGGATGTTTAATTGATTTATTTTAATTAATGCTCCTTAATTTGGTGGTTTCCCCAATGATGTTGTCAGATGTGTTCATTTTATTTATTTTGCGTAATCTTTTTCAGAACTCTTTTGTTTGCTGTGTATCCCATTAAGAAATTAAACACAGGAAACAGATTTTTTAAATGTTTAGCAAATAAAAAGAAAATCATGATAACACATTTAATTAATCAACATTAATTAAATTAAATAATTATGACCTTTATGCAGGTGTTTCTGGATTAACAAATAAAACCCCTATATATATATATATATATATATATATATATACAGTATTTTGACGACTCTACATAATCTCCCAGTCACTGCAGACATTTGTCGGAACGTTCCACCAATCGTTAGATGTCTTGATGATCGAATATCGCTCCTTGGGGCCGGAACCAGCTTAGAACACCTGTCTGAACCTGGCCATCGTTGGAAAATTGTCTTCCACCCAAATGCACTTTGAGTTTCCGGAACCCGTGAAAGTTGCAGGGCGCCAGGTCGGGACTGTACGGTGGATGCTGCCAGACCTCCCATTCAAAGCTCGCACAAGTTTGCTCTTCAAGCACGCACAACACCAAATCCTGTGTTGTGCGTGCCTTGTGAGGTCTTGCATTGTCATGCGAGAGGACAATGCCTTTGCTTGAAGCGTTTTGCCCAGAAAAATCGTACTGCCCCACGTACTTCAACGTTAGACTAAGCTTCCAGTATACGCGCCATTTCCTTCTCGTAGTACGCGCCAACGGTTGCCACTAACCGAATGAAATTGCTACCGTTGGAAGCCGTGGAACAGAACTATCGTCTGCGCAAGCTTAGGTCTTGTTGCGCAATGTTGCCATCCGTGGAGGAACAAGTGTAACTTACTTTTTGAATGCCCCTTGTATATATATATTATATTAAAATACACCGAGTAAAATATATGCCACTGACATCTAGAAAATAATTGGTGGAACTAGAATTTATGAGTCTATGCACTCCCTATAATTACTAGATATTAGAACGAGACACTTCTGAGCCCACTTACCCAATTTTTAGATCTCTCCTCTATAAGCTGGTGCTTATACCCAGATGAAAATATCTGTGAATCGTTCCGTACGCTAGCGGGTAGACTCATAAACGATAATCCTACTGCATGAATGTATTGAACGATAATTTCTCGTTACTCAAACTAGTCATTCTCCTATGATTATCTAAGAATACTACGAACTAGAAATTCTTTACCATCTTGTCCATCTCATCTTGTGTGTTTCACCTACACGCATAATTTTAGGATGTATTCTGTTACTTTTGGGACACAGAAAGCAACATCTATTCGATCTATATAAGAGTGGTATTTTTTTCCTCCCTGTATATTAAGTGTGTATGATACAGGTTGGTTTTTTTTATAAATAGTATTCTTATGTTGCAATGGACAGAAGTTAGTAAGATCATTATGCCGACTGCAGAGTTTAAATAGACAAATAATTTTATATGAGCTTAGTTATTTTAGGTTCATTTACATGGCATAGTGTGTATGTAAAATTTTCCTGCACTGTCATTGTTTTAGCTATAGGTTCTAAAAAATTTCATAATGGGTTCAGTACCTAAAACTACGATTAATAAAATACTGGGAGAAAACTTGAAAAAAATTATTTGAAAAGTAGATAAATATTTACAATATTAGTATTCAAGAAATCTTATTTCAAATACTTTTTGCTATTTCAAGACTTACATTGTACTTTATTTTGATAGTTTTGAAATTTTTTGTACTCGCTGAGATGTAAAATAGAAAACGAAACATTTGCAATACATTATCAGATATTTGCAACACATATAAACAGCATATATCACATTAAAGAATATATATGTATATATATGTATATATATATATATATATATCGTTAAACTCTAAAATCGATCCAGCTTTTACCCTGCATGAAAAAGAAGCATGCATATTGATAAGGCCACCTAAAGAAAAAAAAAATAAGAATTTCAATAATTACTGTTTTCTTGGCCTTCTTAGAAATTGGCTTGTCAATCGCTCAATGAGAAAAAAACGTAGGGAATCTGAATGGAGCCTGATTTTCCCCACTTTTGTTTTAGTTTGAGAAGTCATTTAAGGAAGGAGCGGGGAGGAACTGTCTTGGCACTAAATTCCAAATGAGGTTTCTGCAAGACACTCCTTTCCATGTTGTTTTCATCCTTTTCCTTCTAAATCCATCTTAAAAAAGTCATTTGTTTCGTTTTTCCGTTTCTCTCTCCACACTAGCGCCATCTAGGGAGCTAAGTAATCAATGAGAGAATTTAAATTTTTTTTTTGTAAACTTTATTTTTACAGCGTGACGAATTTCTTTGATAGCTGCAGCTTTTAAATGGAAGCGTTTTTAACGCCCCCTTCCCCTCTCCATTTTTGCGTGTGTATAGATTTTTGTTTAGACTTGTTTGTGTAGACTAGCTTTTTTGTGTAACTATAGATATATCAGAAGTGGTTTGTTAAGAGATTGAAAACGTGTTTAGTTGTTTTATTTTAATTAATGCACTCCTGTGTGATGGAACATTCTTCAATGATGTTGTTAATTTAATTTATTTATTTTCATTTAATGTTTTAGAGAACTTTTCTATTTGTTATTGGTGCCACTTTCAAGTTGAACACAAGGAATGTAAAAAGAACACTTTTTATGTTTCACCAATACAAAGAATATCATGACAATTCATCTATTAATAAAAATTTATTAAAAATAATATCAGGACATTTGTATAGATGTTGTGTTATAAAACAAATAAAAACAGCTTAAGACAATTAAATCTTAAGACATGTTAAGAAAGTACGATATAGGGGAAATCTTTGTAAGTAGAACTGATATTGAAATACAGAGGAATTAGGGATTAGAAAGATCATTCAGTTTATCACATTAAACATGCAAATTTGATATCTGTTTAGGCTTTCTCTCCTTTTAAATGCATTTATATGGCATAGGACTTGTTTCAAATTTTCTGAAATCCGTCAATACGGGAAAAATGAAACAATATTAACCCCTTAATCTTCGCTCCCGTCAAAATCACGGGCTAAGCTTTCTCCCTCTATTTCTCGTGCCCGTCAAATTTCCGGGCAATTCTGTTCAAAAAAATGCGCCAGAAAGATAAGAGCGTTCCAATTCTGATGCACGGATTTTTTTGTAATATATAATTTTACACAACAGATGACAATACCAGAGTATTTTTAACTTATTCGGAGATAGTTTATTTTTAAATACATGGTAGCAGTACTCAAACACACGTGTATTTGTGATATGCATTATGCAATCTTAGCTTACTTTTTTTTTTATTTATGTTCAAAGAAAATTTTAGAAATGTTTACTTATTTTAAGTAGTAAGTTTAATAAAACTTTCTAGTGTTTAAAACATATATTTTTAATGATTCCCTGCTTACTACAAAACACACATTCAGTCACAATGACCCTGAATGTTGGCTTTTCCTAAAAATTATTTTTTTTTCTCTAGTGCTTAAAATGTCCAAAACCTTAAAATGAATAAATATACTATATATGCACTTGTTTTATACAATTTTCTGGAATAAAAGAAATAAGCACTTTTATGGCCGTTTTCTTGAAAATAACACGACGGTTAAGGGGTTAAAAGAAGATAAAGAAATAAAATCATTTTAAGCATGGGTAAAAGTTCATTATATTTGTACTCAGAATGTTTTCTTTTTGTTTCTTACTTTTTGATTATATTATACAGAGTGGTTATAAGTAAACTTCCCCTCTGCGGATTGTACAAGAAATGCACTAAAGGAAGTTTTTTCAAAAGTTTAGTTCAAAAAATGTAAACGAGGTGGCACTTTGCATTGTGAAATTAGCTCAAAAAGTTGAGTTAATAAGTGCTCAAAACCATTGAATAAATGTTGAAATTGTGTGTATACTTTGAATGACCCATTTCCATTGCTAAATTCACAGTATTTCATGTAAAACGCCACCTAGTGACTATTTTTTAAAATATTTTTTTTTTCTAAATTCCTCGAGTACATGTATTTAAGAAATTTAGCTACCTCGTTAATTCATTGGTCTCTGCTACAGAAACCTGTTTATAGGGGAAACTTAGTTATTGCCACTCTCTATATCAATACTTTATTTTTATGCCTTTGGAATTTTTTGTGTTCGCTAAAATATAAAATATAAAACGAAATAAACGCGATGCATTATAACGTATTTGCAAGCGCCTATAAATGGCAAAACTTCTTTCAGAAATTGCTCTCATATTATTAAACATAAAGGCTTTAAAAGAATTCCCACATTTATTTTTCGTTTCTAAAAGAAACCTTAACACGTCTTCATGATACCTCTTTCCATCTTGATTTTACCACGCCAAAGTAATTTATTTTACAGGTTGTTAAATTCTAAAATCGCTTCGGCTTTCACCCTGCATGAAGAAGAAGCATGCATATTGATAAGGCCGCTTCAAAAGAACGAATTCCGGTATTTCCATAATCACGCAGCTTGCTTGGCAAGCCGCTTCTTACAAATGGCCTGTCAATCGGTCAACGGGAAAAAAAATGCCGAGAAAGCACGTCGAGCTGAATTTTTTTTCCTCTTTTGTTTTAGTTTGAAAAGTCATTTAAGGAGGGAGGGGCGAGGGGAGGGGGAGGAACCGTCTGCGTGTTAACCTCCAAATGAGATTTCTGCAAGACTCCTTTTCATGGTCTTTCCATGCTCTTTCCTTCTATTTTCCATCTTAATGAATTTGCTTGTTTTGTTTCTTTTTCTCTACGGCAGCGCCATCTGGGAGTTAAAAAATCAATGAAAGAATTTTTAAAGTGTTATCAGCGTCTGGAACTTTCTTTTTACAGAATGGCAAATTTCTTTGAAAGCAGTATTAAAGGGAAATGCTTTTGAATGCATTTTTTTTCTGTTTTGACAGGAGAGATTTCGGCTGTGGTTTACGAAGCGGTTGTAAATATGTTTAATTGATTTTTTTTAATTAATCCTCGTTAATTTGGAGGTTTTCCCATGATGTTGTTAGATGCGTTCATTTTTTTTAATTTATGTTTGTGTAATCTATTTAAAACATTGTCATGTGTTTTTTATCCCTCTAACGAACTGTATACATGAAACAGATTGTTTTTAATGTTTCCAAAATAAAAAGAAAATAATGATGATGCATTTAATAAATAAAGATTAACTAAATATCACGATGTTTATCCAGAGATTCGTGCTTTAATAAATTAAAAAAGTAACATAGTTAAATTTTAAGGTACAGTAAAAATGTATGATATAGCTAAACTCCTTGTACATAGAACTGTTATTAAAATTGGGAGTAATTATATCATTTTGTTGATCGCAATGTATGATGATCAAATAATTTAGATAAGAGTTTAGCGTTTTTAAAGTCAGTTATATGGCATGTTCCTTGCCATATAAATCTTTCCTAAATATACTTTCTTTAACTAAGCTCAACACAATCACATAAAAAGTTCACATACTTTGACTGTTTTATCTAAAACTACACTCATGTCCATAAATTAAGGATAATGAAGTTCAGGCAAAGAAAGAGAAAGAAGCAAAACAAATTTGACTTATTTGTAAAGTCTATTTATTAAACAAAAAGTAAAGAGCAAAAAAGATGCTATATGTTTGACATAATTAATAAAAATTGCAAGTTTTACTCCCTTGACCAAATTTCAAAAAAGAACCTATTTACAAAAAACAGTATAACATGGTTAGTAGGATGGTTAATACGGAGTATGTCTCCCGGACGATGCAATACAGGCCTGACAACGCCTAGGCATGCTGAGTATCAAATGATCAATCTGATCTTGGGGAATATTACACCACTCATCAAGCAATGCACTCCGAAGTTCCGGTAGACAGGTGGGAGGGGGTTGACGGGCTGCAATTCATCGGCCAAGCCTATCCCACATATGCTCTATTGGATTCAAGTTCGGTGAGTATGCTGGCCAATGCATACGGGTGATATCCTCCGATTGAAGGCATTCGTCTACAATGTTTGCACGGTGAGGACGGGTAGGGATGGACGCGAGATGAAAAATCGGCTGTCTCGTCTCGCAAAATCGCTGAAAAACGTTGTCTCGTCTCGCAAAAATCCCTTTATCACAATGTAAAATATGCCTGTCTCGTCTCGCAAAATAACTGCAAATCTTTGTCTCGTCTCGCAAATTTCTGTCTCGCAGTCCATCCCTAAGGACGGGCGTTGTCATCCATAAACACAAATTCAGCACCCATGGCGCCCCGAAACAAACGTACATGTTGTTCCAGAATGACATCCCGATTGATGTGGCCTGTCATCGTTACACTCTGAACATGCAGGTCAGTTCTGGAACCAAGAATAATTCCTCCCCAAACGAGCCATCCTGCACCACCGTAACGGTGACTTTGAATGGTCTCCTCTTGGTGGTAACGGGTACCTGGCGCTCTCCAGATGAATGTCCGGCAAGAATCAGACTCCAAACTAAACCTGGACTCGTCGGAAAACATCACACAAGACCACTGTTGCGGTGTCCACAATGCATGCTCTCTACTCCAGGTTAATCGCAGGCGACAGTGAGTTGCGGTAAGTGGAACACATCTGACAGGCCTACGAGCATATAGACCAATGTGCCCTAAGCGTCTGTACGCGGTCTGCCTTGAAACTGTCGTACCGGTAGCTGAAGAGAGCTGACGAGACAGGTCTGATGCTGTACTCCGTCTGTTTCTTTTGGCAGTAACTGCCAAATAGTGGTCCTCATTCGGCGTTGTAACTCGGGAGCGACCTGTGCTGTAACGTCTACTCACATTACCATCATCTTGGAATCGTTGCCAAAGCCTGGAGATGACACTCTGGGCGATTCCAAGTTCCTCGGATACTTCCAGCTGGGTACGTCCACATTCCAGTCGTCCGATAATTCTGCCACGTAAAACATCATCCAAATGCCTCCTTTGTGCCATAACTATGCGGTTTTTGCACTGAAAGGCTTTCACAGCGCTTGTGAACAATTTTACTTCTTTGCCACCATTCCTTATATACCCCTCTCTTACACTCTCGTCATTGTGACGTACCATCCACGCCATCTGGTGGTTTCCTGTAATTTGCATATTCTTCTTCAAGATGTGTGTGATCATTCCACAGGTGAAATTTTTATTTTAGAGATCAATTTCTGTGTGATTCTGGATTATCCTTAATTTATGGACATGAGTGTACAATAAAAAAAAAAAAAAAAAAAAAAAAAAAAACGGAGGAAAACTTTGAAGAAAGAAATTAATTGAAATGCACGTAAATATTTACAATATCTGGATTCAGGAAGTTTTATTTGAAGCTTTTTTGTTATTTATGGATTAATATTATACATTAGTCCGTCATTTTGGTATGTTCGAAAATATTTGCGTCAGCTATAATTTAAAATAAGAAACTGACGATTCTCGATACATTATCACACACAGAAAAAAAAAATGTTTTCTTGAGTCAACGAAATTTTGGTTGACTCTATTTCAAAGAAATATTTTGTTAATTTAACAAACATTTTGTTAAATCAAAAATTATTTTGTTGAAACAACGCCAGCAAAAATGTTTGTTAATAAAACGAAATATTTTTTAAATCAACAAAATGTTTGTTAAATCAACAAAATTATTCTGTTGAAATAACGTTAACCAAATATTTCTTGAATGAGCAAAATTTTGTTCAATTCAAAAACACTTTTTTCGAGTGCATGTTTGAAAGTGTATTAAAAAGCGCAACTGCAATGAAATGTCAGTTTTTATTTTCTCTACTGCATTCACATTCTTAAATTTAAAGGCTTTAAAAGAGTTCACCTTTTCTTCTTTCTAAAACAAGCCTTAAAGCATCTTTATGCTGCCTCTTTCCATCTGGATTTTCTTAAGCCGCGATCATTTATTTTGTAGGTTTTTAAACTCCAAAATCGACACTGCTTTCATCGTACGGACAAAAGCATGCATGTTGATAAAACGACTTTAAAAGGAGGATTTCTGTAATCACATAGTTCGCTTGGGTAAGCCGAGTCTTGCAAATTTGTTGTCAATCGGTCAACGCGAAAAGATGCACATAAAGCACGTAAAGCTGAATTTTTTTCCTCTTCTGTTTAAATTTGAAAAGTCATTAAAAGAATGAGAGGAAAGGGAAAGGACGAGGAATCGTCTGCGTGCTAAAACTCCAAATGAGATTTCTGCAGTTCTTCTTTCATGTTCTTTCCTTCTATTTTCCATCTCAATCAAGTTTCTTGTTTTGTTTTTTTTAATATACAGTAACGCCATCTGGGAGTTAAGTAATCAATGAACTTTATTTTTACAGAGTGCGCATTTCTTTAATGGATACAGCTTTTAAAGGGCAGAGCTTCTAAATGAATTTTTTTCATAGACTGAAGGGAATTAGTAAGTGGTTTGTTAAGCGGTTGAAAAGATGTTTAATTGACTTTTTTTAATTAATGCTCCTCAAGTTGGTGTTTTCCCGATGATATTGTTAGATGTATTCATTTTAATTTATCTTTTATTGTGAAATATTTTGAAGAACTTTGTTATTTATCTCTCTAAAATATTAATTATCTCACTAAATATTTTACTAATAAAAAGAAAATCATAATACATTTTTTAATAAAAATTAATTAAATTAATATCGTTATTCAGATATTTGGTTCTATAAATAAAATAGCTTAAGAGAGTTAAATTTTAATATGTATTATGAATGTATGATATAGATTAGCTCTTTGTAAATAACATTCCTATGATGCTAAAGAGGCTTTAGCAAGATCATAAAATGTTGATCACAGGGTACAAGGAACAAATATTTTGGATATCAGTGTAGGACTTTTAAATTCGTTTATATAGCACAATACATATTTAAAATTTTGGTACTTACGTATTATCCCGGCGGTCCGCAAAGACGAGAGATTTTCACCAATATATAAATCAATATAAATGCCGGCCACATGAAATTATTGATGGTTACGAATACGATTGGCAATAGTTTGCCAGCACATTTTGCGAAAAAATAATTTGGCGGAAATGACCGCTGGGGTAATACGTAAGTACCAAAATTTTCCTACACGGTCATTATTTTAAGAAGGTTCTATAAAATCCTATGAAGGGGAATTCTTTGTATCTCCTAAGGTGTAAAATATAAAATCAAATATTCGCGATACAGTATCACATATTTGTAAGCGTAAAACTGCACTAAAAGTCAGTTTTTCTTTTCGAAATTGCACTCATATTTTTTAAATATAAAGGCTTTAAAAAGACTAATGTCTTTTTCTTTTTTAACAGAAACCTTAAAGCATTTTTATGTTGCTTCTTTCCATCTTGATTTTTCCTAAGCCTCCGTAATTTATTTTATAGGTTTTTAAACTCCAAAATCGCTCCGGCTTTCAGCCCGGATTAACAAAAAGCTTGCATATTGATAAGGCCACTTCAAAAAGAAGAATTTCGGTATTTCCATAATCACACAGCTTGCTTCGCAAGTCGCGTCTTACAAATGGCTTGTCAGTCGGTCAATGAGGAAAAATGCAACGAAAGCACCTCGACTAGATTTTTTCCTCTTTAGTTTTAGTTTTAGTTTGAAAAGTCATTTAAGAAAGCAGCAGGAAGGGGAGGAAAAATCCCGTCTGTGTGCTAAACTCCAAATAAGTTTCCTGCAAGACTCCTTTTCGTGTTCTTTCCATCCTCTTTACTCTTATTTTCCTTCTTAATCAATTTTTTTTTTCACTACGGTAGCGCCATCTGGGAGCGGAGTAATCAATGAAAAAAATATAAAATATTTTCTATCTCAGTAAATTTATTTTTACAGTGTGGCGCATTTCTTTAATGACTAGCTTTTAAAGGAAATACTTTTAAATGCATTTCTTTTAATAGATAGAAGAGGTTTTGGAAGTGGTTTGTTAAGCGGTTCAAAAGATGTTTAATTGATTTACTTTAATTAATGCTCTTTAATTTGATGGGTTTCCAAGGAAAGTCTTTGTATATGTTTATCTTTTTCGTTTTAGTCTAAAATAAAAACGTTTTTGAAGAACGTTTTTGTGCGTTATCGATCCCGTTTATAAATTACACCCTAAATACACATGATGATTAAAATTTTTCCCTCACGAATATTTAACTAACTTTCGCTTAAAATTTCTTGCAATATCAAAGGTAAACACCATAAAACGTTTCTTAGATATTTTAATAATGATTCCTATTTGCACAAAAATACAATAATTAAAATAATCAGTAAATTTTTCATGTTATTCTTGAATATTTTGGCTGTGTAATAAGCATTCTGTTTTTTAAGTCTTGAATTAAAGATGAAAAGTTTTATATGTGTGTGCTCTAACAGCTGTACTTAGATAATACTAACAGTACTAGCGGTAAAGCTCTATGTCTTAACCCTTTGAGGCGCAACCCTTTCCCAAGGCTGAAAATAGGGAAGCCGTTGCCATCGCTCGACTCAACTACCATCAAGATGGCGGACGATCAAAACGTTCATCGCGTGCCACAGATCTAGAGACCCTTTTTTGACGACAGCTGGCTGTGCGGCACAGCCATGCATGACATCCCTGTGCGTCTATTAAATTGTATACACTTTTGATGCACTTGCAATTGTATACACTATGCCGCACAGCCGGCTGTCGTCAAAAAAGGGTCTCTAGATCTGTGGTACGCGATGCACGTTTTGATCGTTCACCATCTTGCTGGTAGTTAAGTCGAGCAATGGCAACGGCTGCCCTTTTTTCAACATTGGGAAAGGGTTGCGCCTCAAAGGGTTAAGCATTTTATTGAAATGAAATTTATTCTTCTTGAATCAAAGCAGTCAAAATGTCAGAATCATGTCCTCACGGCGAGGACATCGTGCTATAAAGGGTTAATAGATGGAAAAGAAAGGCATATGGTATTCACATCTGATAGCTTTAAATACAAGCAAGGGACGGTGCAAAATAGGTGACGTTACCGGAAGACGGTCTTAATCTCTTTGTCTTCACATTTTCCATCCCAAACACAGCCTTTAATCTGGGAGTGCTATTTTCTTTAAATAAAACAAAGCCTTTATTAAACCATCACTCCACATAAATCTCCAGGGATGAAATATTCAATGACCAGCGAGACGTGAATAAAAAGCCTTAAAACCTAAAAGAGAAAGATGGGAAAGCGGCATTTTTGCCTTTACTTTCTACACCGAAGATAAAGTTATCAGAAAAAGAAAAAAAACTTGTCAAAAAATGGTAGGATCAAGAAAAAAAAAAACAACACATCTTTACTCGTCTTTTCTCGCCCAAGTACGTAACCTTTAAAGAGATTAAAGAATGTCTTGGAGCTGGTGATGAAATGCAAAAAGGCTTTTTCTTTTTGAGAAGGTCTTGCATAAAATATATTGCGCTGTTTTTAATGTATTATTAAAGCCGAACTATGTTAAAGCGTGTCTTTATGCGATGTTTTGGCCGTATTAAAAGCTGAAATAGAGCTGTAAATTTGAATCGGTTATATTTTAAATATACGCGCAGTTATAACTTGAAAATTATTTTCAATTAAAAATTCAGTATGCTGTCAGTTTGGATGCAACATAGTCATGCTAAAAAGCACTTCTGTAGCTCAGACAGTGCAAATTTAGCAAGTTTACTTTAGAAATTTTGATAAACCCTGAGTAAATAGAAAATTACTCAAAGTTAAAAAAAAATGTCGTTAGTGGGCTTTTATTTATTGTCAAGCTCAAATGCTGGCGGTAGTATATAACTGAAACACAAAACACAAAACTGAAGTACAAAAAATTAGCACT
The DNA here is from genome assembly GCA_038373885.1 of Cheiracanthium punctorium. Lineage (NCBI taxonomy): Eukaryota > Metazoa > Arthropoda > Arachnida > Araneae > Cheiracanthiidae > Cheiracanthium > Cheiracanthium punctorium. Next base: position 278,927 of record JAWZYV010017372.1, read on the forward strand.
TCTATTAAAAATTTCCTAAAGATTGGCCGTAAAAATAAATTAATAGCAATTATCCGAACCCAAGATGGTAATTTTTGAAATTATTACAAAATATTTGTTTAAACATGTACGAAATCCAATATTTTACCCATAGTACCCATAGTAGTAAATTTACTAATACGCAAAATTTGAGCTCAATTGGAGAACATGGCGATGGCGGAAATTTGATTTAACATTGGTCAATATAGCAGCACCCGAACTGCATTAATATTCATTATATACTTCTCTTTAAGATTGAAATTTCACTTAAATCATCTGTTAGCCGAGATTAACAGGTGAGCGCTTATAAAATAATTTTGTGTATACGTTCATGTACCGAAATTATTTTGAGTATTCTTGCAAGAGAACTGTTAATTTTTTACACAGTTTTAATATTGTTGCACTGCCGTTGATTCTTCATATGTCTGCAAAATTGCATGCTAACTGAATATTGGGAACTTTTCAAAATGCGATTTCAATATTTGGCACAGCCATACAATTTGGTTTAAGTAATCGGTGTAATAATAAGAAATTAAAAAAGGAAGTACCTTTCATCATGTTGTTGTAAGTAATGTGAAGAGAACTTTTTAGGTTAGAAGTTTTAGTGTGTAACCAATAAGATTTGGCAGAGTTCTGTCTTGAGTCCTACTAACCGAATACCCCTATAAGTTTATGTGTAGTCATACTTTAAATAGATTTTACAAATAGCTGTTTAATTTCGTCACTATTCGAAACTCATAAAATCATCAATAACGTCTCTCTCAAAATAAACCCCTTGCTTTTTGAAAAAGAAAATGATCAGTTAGACGTTCATAAAAATATAATTCTCAAGCAGTAAGTTGGAAAAAAAGGAATTTGTGGGTTACAGTCGCCATGCAACCGAGATATATCGCCAAGAAGATATCCGTGAAATCTTTCGAAAACGTTCGTATTTCTATGGACGCTGGAAGTCCTAAAGCAAAGGTACGATCTTGGCGCAATCTAATATCGCCAATCCAGTTTCGTAATTGTTGCAACTGACTATTCAAGTATCAAAATAATGTTCTTATCTCCATAGTCAAATTGAAGATAAGGTTATTAGTGGAAGATACAAAAAAAGCATATCTACTTCTCTTGTTTTAACACAACTTCAAGTTAATCTCAAAGCGGATAATATACTGCCCTCAAGCTGACTATGAGATGCATGATTATGTTTCTTTTATTTTCGCCATATAAAGCACATTACACTTATTTTGTTTAATTAATTACAATTTAGCTAATAATTAATAGATTTTTATCAGTCATTCCACTATTTATACCGAATCATTTTGCTAGTTATTGCTGCAAGCAAGGCTGAAAAGCAGTAATTCATTTAAATATGAATAAGTAAGTATTTATCATAACATTTAATGAAATAGAATTCCGAACACCTTTCGACATTCTAAAATTTCTTCAGACTCTTCTGATACATTTACACCAAACTATTTATAGTAGATTACAGTAAAAGAAACCCCAGATCTTTATTTAATTATTCATTCATTTATTTAATGGTAACGAACTCTTGACTAAAAATAAAATACACCAATTAGTTAACTTTTAAAAAGCACGGAATCATATTACGTATTAATTGTGAAATCCAAAAAAAAACCACACAAATTCATTTGAAAATTAAAAAATAAAGATTTGTCAAAGCATTTAACAGAAAATACTAAAAAAATCCCTTTCAAATTCAAATAATTCTCGCAAATATCTTTGATATAATTAAGCCAAGCTACTTAGAATAAATTTCAGTTAGAGGAGCCTCATACCTTTCTTTTTTTTTATTGTAATGTACTCTTCTTGATTTCACTGAAAAGAAAATACACCAAATAGGCAACTTTTAAATTTCACGAAATCTTATTACTTGTTAGTTGCGTAAGACAAGATAAAAAACGCATAAATTTATATAAATGTTAACAAATGAAGCTTATTCATAAACCTCAACAAATAAAGGCTACCAAAAACCTTTTCGCAGTATAGTAATTTCCTCAAAAACATTTGATAATATTACACGAATCTATTCAGAGTAAATTAGAAAAAAAAAGAAACCTCACATCTTTCTTTTTACTGCACTGTATTCTTCTCGATTTCAATAATAAAAAGAAAGCGCACCAATTAGGCAACTTTTGAATTCCTCGCCTCAAACAGACAATAACATCGAAACAGCGCCTCACGAAATAAATCCCTTGCTTTGGGAAAATTCTAATGAGCACTGAGACCTACATAAAAATACGAAGCTCAGCATTAAGTAATAAAAAGAAAGAAATGTTCTTGGCGTTACGGTCACGTTGGAGATAAGGTTATTGGAAGAAAGTACAAAGAAGAGAGCATCCAATAATTCTTCACCTCTCCTGTTTTTTTTCCCGACTAAGTAACCCCAAAGGAGATAAAACGTTGTCCTCGAGCTGGTGATGAGATGCAAAAGGTTTTTCTCTGTTTTAGCCTTGAGCACATATAAGGTTCATTACACATCTTCTGAACAAACAAAAAGGTTTTTCCACTTTTGTATTCCTAATATGAGCTAGATACATATATTAAGTACTTGACAATGAAAGATTATTTAAAAATGTTTCTACCAATATTGTTGAATTGATGTTTACTTAGGCATCAATCGGATAATTTAGGACTAAATGCTTAAATAAACTTAAATTCTGTGGAGAAAAATATTTTCTTAACAATATCTGCACATGTATTGGTATATGCTGAAAATATTTTAAGGAATGGTAAAATTTAAGTCTTTAAATGCTTTGACATTAATATTTTCCCATTTGATAAATATTTTTAAAAAATGCTCTTTAAAACTTGTGGGTTTTTCTTTGTTAAATATTTTAAAATTAAATTTTATGAAGAATTTTTTTTACCTTAACTGACTTGCAATTTTGAAGCTTAAAAGTTAATCATGGGATTTAAAATTTCATGTTCATGAATAAAATTGCTAAACTAACTATAAGTAAGTATAAGTGCTTCAAAACTGATGTTTCTCTAAAGCTATATTAGTTTACACAAATTTTAAGTCATAATAATCTTTATGAATAGTTTCTAGCTAAATAAATACTAAATAAATTATTTAAAAATATAAAAAGTTAACGTTTGAGCAGCGGCATTTTCTTAAATATTTAAGTACTTGCAAGTATGAAGTTAAAAAACTGCCAAAGTATTTTGGACTAGCATAGTATAGCAAATTTCAGAGTTGAATCAATATTTCTGGGCAAAAGTTTATGAAGTAATTACTAAAGATAGGGGTACAATAGCAATATTTAAAGTGTAATAAAATATTTGGCCAAGGTTAAGAAGTCACTGTAAATATTTCCAATACACAATAAGTATTAACATAAGATGGATATATCATCCTGACAATATTACCAAAAATATTGGCTCAGGTTACTGTCACAATGTTAATTATATACAATGGAAAACTATTTTAAATATTAAGCTATATTTGACGGAAATTTTTTCACGTTTGATTTAAGATATTTTTCCAGATTTCTTAGTATGTCTCAGAAATATCAGCATTCCGCACTGGCACAACATTATGGGGAATTAATAACAGAACACTACACTCCTAACATTCAGTATTGCGTCAGTGCTGAATGTGTATGTTTCTATAACGCGTGAACAGTTCTAAAACATTAAAAATGGCTGCGAGCTTAAACCAGTATTGAGAAAAATGCACTGACTCGGTATTTCTTGATTTTTAATAGATTGGACAATTAAAAAACCAACATTGGGTTAACTGTGGTTTAGTATTTGATACATTTCCAATGAACGCTGGAAAGTTCTATGAACCTATCGTTGTTTTGAAAACCGAACCGACTCATTGAAAACCGATCATTTCAAAATATTTTCAGAATTTTTTTTTCTAAATTTTAGCTGTTTTAATTTTAGTTTTTTTCAAAGATTAAAAAAAATGTTTGTATTTGATTTTTTTAAAGTACAAATTTTTATAGAGAACGTATTCTAACGTGTGATGTAAGCAAGAATAATGCTGTTAAAAGATGTGAAGCGAGTTTTAAGATATTCTGTGTCTTTTCATAAGGCAGCAAACAGAAAACGTAACTAGCGGATCAATGCAAGAACTGAACAAAAAGTAACATGAAGATAAAAGAAAAGTTGTATTTTAATTTTTTTATTTCCGGTATTTCTTTTGAAAAATAGCAACCTCAGAGTAAGCCAATGAAATGGATGCAATAGACATTTTCTGAGTGAGTGATTTTATTTTCAATCTGACGATTGGACATCTTACGAAGTCAGACTTTAAAAAAAATAAGATATGTGATTTTATTTCTTTCTAGTTGCTCTAGAAATATTATAATACAACGGAACCTCCCTAGAACAAAATCTTATCAAAACGAGTTTCAGCCTATAAAGGATGCTTTGACAAGACCGCGAAATAACGCTTTCAAGAATATTGAAAAAAATGTCAATATAACGAAATGGCTGAATTAATAGAAGCTATTTATTCAGAACTTTATCATTTCAACTGAAAATTTTAAATAATAAATTTTAAAAATCCAAAACAAGGGTGAACTCAAAAGTAAAATGATTTTGTTGCGTACACAATATTTTCAATATTACATATTAGTAGTAATTTATTAGTTTAGCAGTTATAGCTCCAGTTGAATATAATTTAGCACAAATGATTAGTATTTAATATACATATTAGCAGTTTTGAGCTATATTCTGTAAGATAATTCACATAAGTAAGTAATTTTTCAAAAATTAAAATAATCCGCAGATACCTTAAAATCAGTATAGTACATCATTCATATATTTAATCTAATGCCGATATCAATGATTAATATTTCCTTCTTTCAGTGTAATAAACCAGACATACAGAACGAATTTTATTTCCAATGACAAACAAAGAAAACATTTGCAAACATGTGAGTAGGACTAGCCCTGTAAAATTGCCTTTCCAGTTACACATCCAATTTACCGTTTATAAGGTCACTCCAGAGACCCACGCCGCAGTGGAAACAAACAAAAACCTCATTAAACGGAGCTTCTCCAAATAATGCTCGCGGGGAAGATCTGGTACGCTCTGAAGCGTGCATTTGAAGGAAGAAGAAGATAATAAAAAAGGCAAATGGGGAGATAGAGACTTTAGTGTGAGAAATAGCTAGAAAAGGTTATTGAAGTTAAAATGGAAGGAAATGTGTGTGTGTGTGAGAGATAGAGAGAGAGAGATAAAAGAATGTAAATTATAGGAAATTTTACATCTCTATTTGCATTTTCTTATGATATTTTTAAAATTTCAAATGAATTGTGTTAATGGTTTGATAATTTGATATAATCCTACTATAGTTACTTGTTTAATCCTATTATCTCTACTATAGTTAGTATCTTACTATAATCCTATATAGTTACTCTGATCCCTGACTCACTCACTCTCTAACAATTCCGGTCCAACCACTTCAAAACAAAACTTTCACCGTTATTAATCCAAACAGATTAAAAACTCGCTGTCTAAAACTGTACTAAAATTCACACCGTTTGTTCGACACGCTTTCAAAATTTTCATAATCATGTATAAAATTATAGTAAACCATCTGCGCTCGTTTAAAAATCTGAAAATCCACAGGTTAACTCATTTTTAAGCGATTTTTCGCTCTTTTCAGCTCCGTTTCATTTTCCGAGAGTCAAAAAAGTGAATCATTTGCGAGACAAAATGAGCTGTTTCAAATGAGAATGACGTCATAAAATTGGTGGGGGATTCCAATTCATTTAAAATAGTTTTTCCAGGTTACGAAGTTTAAATTTTTCCCCAAAAATAAATCGTCTGCATGGATATCAGAATGTCTGTGTACACAAAACGAAATATTTCGAACGCGAAAAGTTACCGCACGTTTCCAGAAGAGCATGAAATTCTGTTTGGGTACACAATAAAAATTGAATATGGAGTTATTTATTTTAGGTGAACGAAGATTAAATAGTTTGAGCGTAGACGTATTTTCGTCGAATGTTTCAGCGCGTGTCCACTGTAATTTCAAAAATCTGTACAGATAAAAACAAGAGAGGGTTGTTTTAGAGTTTTACACAGCGAATATTAAACGCGACTAAACGGTTAATAGAGGTTTAGTTTTATGCCAAATTCACAAATGTTTACCTATTTTTAACTAATATAACATTTCATGTGTAATCTACGACACAAAAAGAGACCCACAGCTTGTGTGCTCCATGGACGTAAACACGCATGCGCTTACTGAACGGTTCCAATAGCAAAAGAGGGGTGAGGATACAAAACAGAGGGAATGCTTACGTAATGTGTACACTTCAGGAATCAAAGGAAAACGATAGCCACAAACAAGCAATTTTGCTTTTCGATAAAATTATATTAATGATGGGTTAATACTTAAAAGTTGCTTTTATTCACTTTGGATCGTATCAAATAGCAATTAGCTCTGCGCCTCTTTCTACCCATAACCCCGCTCTCAACTGCTGGACGGAAGATGCCTGGTTCAAACCAGGTCGCGTCCTCCGATCTAGCCGTTCGGAGTTTTCCGCGGTTTTCTCCGAAACTTTTCGTAAATCCGGGTTAGGATCCCTTAGAAAGAACCCCACGTAAGGCAACCCCCCCTCCTCAGCCTAGATCCCTCAAGTAGATAATCGGTCATAATCCCTCAATCAAACCTACCGGGCAACCCTCTTTGTTTGAATTCGTCCTTCATAGCTTTGCGTGCTTAATCTGGGGGCACAGTAAATATCTACTTTTAATCCAGTGCTCCATCAACAAAATGAATTACCCCTGCCAGATTCATCTTTACTTCATGACTCCGTCTATGACAAGCATGAGTCGCATTTGCAAACACGTGAATGGGACCGTTCCCGTAAAATTGGATTCCAGTTACACATCCTCCAATTTCCCCGTTTATCAGGTCGTTCCAGAGACCCACGCCGCAGTGGAACCAAACAAAGAAGAAACCCTCATTAAACGAAGCCTTTCCAAATAATGCTCGCGAGGAAGATCTGGCAGGCTCTGGAACGTGCACTTGAAGGAAGAACGAGATTCTAAAAAAAATGTATTGAACAGGAAGATATTTTTATGTGCAAATTGTGTTAGATAAGGTTACTGAAGGGAGAATAAAAGAATTCTGAATAATAGAGGAAGCAAAGCTCTTTACTCCTTATTTTTCTTTATTGAATTTTGTTTTAATATACACTGCTAAAAATATTTACCCAGATTGCAGCACAGCTGGTGAATAAACCTAACGTCAACACATTGTGGTGTAAAGACTGTGTCAATTTGTTGCATAAGGTTCTTCATGATTGCCTTATCACTATCATTACATCATTTTGTGAGTGAATTTACCACACACAGAGTTGTAAAGACTGTGTCAATTTGTCGCACAAGGTTCTTCGTGATTGCCTTATCACTATCATTACATCATTTTGTGAGTGAATTTACCACACACAGCGTTGTAAAGACTGTGTCAATTTGTCGCACCACAAGGTTCTTCGTGATTGCCTTATCACTATCATTACATCATTTTGTGAGTGAATTTACAACACGCAGTGCTGTAAAGACTGCCAATTTGTTGCACAAGGCTCTTCGTGATTGCCTTATTACTAACACTACATCATTTTGTGAGTGAATTTACAACATGCAGTGCTGTAAAGACTGTGTCAATTTGTTGCACAAGGTTCTTCGTGATTGCCTTATCACTATCATTACATATCCTTTTTGTGAGTGCATTTACAACACACAGTGCTGTACTTCAAAGCTGCAACACCTGTGCTGTATAATTTTACAGCAATACGTGTGGTAAAATTACAAGTATTTCTTACAGTGTAACCTACGCGTTGCGAACTTATGAGTAATTACTAGACCATATTAATTCTTGGTATACAAAAGCGCTATTAATTTCATTATGTATTGAAGTTGTGTATGAAGGAAATGTATGCGGTGGAGGACTTTGATTCGCGGTTCTGGCTTTGTTGGTAAATTGCCCAAAATCCCAGAGATTGCTCAAAATCCCTTTCCTTCCGAGATGGTAATCCGAGAATGTCTGTGAGGAGTTTCCTGTAACAAACATGTAAGGCCCTAGTGGTGAGCAGTGCCTGGTTGGTGGCAGAAAAAAATTGCGATAATAAAGAGAACGCATTTTTTTGCAGTTAATCTGTAACAAAAAAACACTTTCGAACTGAAATTACATTCAAAGAACTAAAAAATCTCCTAGGAAGTTGTTTATGGCCCTTTTTCGACTATAGAAAGGGAGTACTGTAAAACTGGCTTCCATTCACACATCCAGTACTTACAGGTACATTAAAGGCACCCCGGAGACTATCACCATTCCAAAAATAAACGAAACTGTCGTTAAACGAAGCCACTCCAAATGGTGTTCATGTGATACTCACCAAAGCACGCACAGGCGGAAAAAGGAGACATTGAGGAACGTGGTAACAGGAAGATAGAGACCGTCTTCCTGGTCTCTACCTTCCTAGGAATAGAGATAATAGTGATAATATATAATATATAATTGATAATATAATATATATAATAGATAATTGATAATAAATAATACATAATTGATAATACGCATAGAGGTAATAGCTAATACATATAGAGATAATACCTAGAGATAATGTTCATTGAAATAAGATAGGAAAAATGATGAAGCTTTTCTGTATCACAATTTATTAATAGTTTAGGATTACTTTTTAATTACGAAGATATTACCTAAAAGAACCTTCATCTACTTTCGAGACCTAATTAATTTTGAAGTAGAATCAAACGACTGTATTTATACTCATATTTATTGATGTACGTATTTCGGATAAAGCAATAAGTGTGGTCATTATTAAGAATAACCACGTCTTTTAGTAAATGATATATATATATATATATATATATATATATATATAGTGCACACATTAGTCACATAAACCGATCGTCATTGGTAATTACATGTGGATTTTCGTCACAGGGGTTGATTAAGCATAATTTATTAAAAAATTCAATTGTAACTTTAATTTTTGAGGCTCTCCTTGATAATCGTCTATCAGAAATTTTATGTCGACTTAAATCAGAAATTTTATGTCGACTTCGCTGTAGGGCGCCACTCGAATACCTTCTACTAATGGTCCTTTCATAACCTATAACAACATTAGTGCGTAAGTAACCACTGTGGTGATCCCTTTTGAAAATCTGTTACCAGTAGTTTATGTGTGTACTTAGATAATAAAGAAAGCAGTTAAACATCAAGCTCATGTTAAAAATTGATACATTGTCTAAAATTCATTCGTAATTGTTATGATTACTTGCTAGTTAATTTTTCTAAGTTATTCAGTTTAAAAGGCTTACTTCATTATTATCAATAATAACCCATTAACAGTAGCAATTGTTTCTCTTTTTACTTTCGATTTTTTCCACAGATTTCAATTTAACCATCAAGTTATACAGGGTGAACCATAACTATTGGTATAAAATTTAAGGGAAGGTAAGGAATACAATAAGAAATAAGAACCGCATAGCAATATGAGGTCGGAAACGTCGTCTTTATGTAGGTGTTAATAATCACTCTGGAACAAGTTCTTAAATAATAGTGAACTTTTCCATCATTGATCGTCAAAAACTAATGTCTCTTTCACAAAAAAAACACGTGACTAATTTTGATAGTTTAAATATTCTATTTCAGTTCATGTGCGGGATGAAATTTTTGGAGACAAGCCCACTGTTAATGAAACTTTTTAAGTAATTAGACAAATACTTCTACTCTTTTCCCAAAGTGATTGTTCACAGGTAAGTGAAAACGGCGTTTCTGACCTCACATTGCTGTTCCTGATCCCTTAACCCTTTAACTCGCAGTGTTCCCACTCTGGGAACACCAAACTCTGACGTTTTGACTGTTGCCAGTCACGAAGAATAGATTGGATTTCTATAAAAATAGTTGCGGGGGGAAATAGCTCCACCGAGAATACTTTACTTTTTAGCACGTCATTTCCCGTAAAAAAGATTGTCACGATTATTTTTAACAGAACTGACATCTGCTGAAAAATGGAAGAATGCGAGGACAGCTGGATAGATTGCCCCATGCTGAAAAAAGGGCAGCCGTTGCCATCGCTCGACTTAACTACCAGTAAAATGGTGGACGATCGAAACGTTCGTCGGGTGCCACAGATCTAGAGACCCTTTTTTGTGCCAGGCACAGCCAGCTGTCGTCAAAGAAGGGTCTCTAGATCTGTGGCACGCGACGAACGTTTTGATCGTCCGCCATCTTGCTGGTAGTGAAGTCGAGCGATGGCAATGGCTGCCTTTTTTCCAGCATGGGAAAGGGTTGCGCCTCAAAGGGTTAACATGTGTCCTATCTCCCCTCCATTTTGTACAAATAATTATGGGACACCCTGTATAACTTAACTTGATGGTTAAATTGTAATTTGGAAAAAAAATATCAAAAATAAAAATAGAAATAACCATATTCCTCCCTACACTATAAATAAAGAAAGTCATTGAGAGTATATGATTGTATGAATCCCCCATGTGTTGAGCTATTATACTCACTAACTAGATCACTATTCCATGAGATCAGGAAATCGATATCTAAAATATGTCGGCACTTTTCAAATTATGTCATTACCAATATACTTCCATTAGGAAAAATTCAGGTTTTAGCATTTGATGTACACTTAAACACGCACGTTTGTGCCCAGATGTAGAATATATCTGTTAACATCTGAGTCCACACTGTCCTTATCTAACTCTAAACATCCTAAAATAAACAGTTAAAGTAATTTCCCATAGCGGGTATTTCGGAAAATGTATGGATATTCATTAAAGATCATTTATTGATAAAGATCATTGAGACTTAAATTAGAATTAATTGACCAAAGGAAACGTGATTTTCTAAATATGCCAGAATTAAGATTATACGCATTAACCGTAACTGGCATCTTAATTGAAAGATTAATACAGATTTTGCGTTTTATAAGAATTTTAGTTATGAGTAGTCAGCGCTAGGCATCCATTAATTTCAAAACTAAAGAAAATCGTGTGTTTTTTCCCCATAGCGTTTTTGCTTTAGCTTTTTAAAAGAGTGAGAATGTTAAGAAAGTTGCTCGAGCTTTCTGACGCAGACTTTAATTTGTATGTTAAAAAAAATTGTTTTCTCTGGACATTAAACTATTCTTTGAATATTTTAAAACAGCGAAAAAAAATAAACATGATGGGTGATGAGTTTCCTCTGTGGCGTATTTGTATTTGTATTTTCATTCTTTTTTCGGGATAAAAATTCAAGCTCAGAGTAAATCCCAAGTTTAGCAGAACTTTTTCTGGTACAGAAGTTTATATGATTATGTAATTTTCAGAGAGAACACATTCAACTTAAGTAGGTTCAGATTTTTATCTTTCAATATTGAAAATTCGTGGTACATAACGTTAAAAATTCGCTATACATTTGAGCCCACTTGATAGAACAGCCATTTTGCTAAGAACAAATATTCTAATAAGCGGGATATTGAATTATCCACGATCACATAGACAAAGTACAGTCGAAACCGTTAATGGAATAGTCAATTTTCCACGAGAATTTATTCTAATAAGCGAGATATTCCAATATCCGGGATCATATTGACTAAACTTTACGGTTAGGCACATGGAAAATTTATAACGATAAGTGGGATATTCCTTTGACCGGTATTCCATTAAGCGGTTTTGATTGTACTATAGTTTGATACAGTGAAAATGTATTACATTAAGCGGATTATTTCTTTAACCAGTATTCTACTAAGCATTATATTAAGCTAAATAATATTCCTTTAATCGGTATTCCACTAAGCGGTTTCGACTGTACTATAGTTAGGTACAGTGAAAATTTATTACATTAAGAGGAATACTCCTTTATCCGGTATTCCACTAAGCGGTTTTGACTGTAATATAGTTTGATACAGTGAAAATTTATTACATTAGGCGAAATATTCCTTTAACCGGTATTCCACTAAGTGGTTTCGACTGTACAATAGTTTGGTACAATTAAAATTTATTACATTCAGTGGAATATTCCTGTAACCGGTATTCGACTAAGCGGTTTCGACTGTACAATAGTTTGGTATAGTGAAAATTTATTACATTAAGCCAAATATTCCTTTAACTGATATTATAGTTCATAGACAATGAAATTAGATACTTATATTTGTTTCATCTTCCTTTTTATTACTGCAATTATTAATTACTGCAAACAATCACGCTCCTAACAATACAAATTCAAGCGACTACTTTATACGATGTGAAACGCTATTGTTCTGTATAACAACCCAAAGATTTCAAAGATTCATTTTATGAAAACCATCCATTAAAAAAGGGTATCTGAATTCTTTAAAACTGTCACTGTAACAGTAAGTAAAATATATATTAAAGCTTTCAAAAGCATGTTCTAAATAATTTATTCCCTACCTTTTTCCGCTCTTTGCAAAGTACTGGAAATAAATCGTGTTTAAATTCCATCTTTTATCTTTCATTCTTGGCAACGATTTTTGCTACAGCAGTTAAATTGGCACATTTCCCAAATCAACTGTTATTACTCAACAACCACTATTAGAATAGCATGGTCTCAGCGATGGAAATTGAATTCAGCCTGGTAATGTTTTTTCCAAAATGTTCTAATGTACAGTTAGCAGGGCTTTATATAGAACATTTATTTTTAGAGGAAATCTGATGTGCTTTGTGGGCTAATATTTGAAAAGAGAAATATATCATGAGCATGTTCATATTTTACATAGAGTCCAAATTTTTTATCTGATAGTATAGCACTTTAAAAAATTGAATTCAACTGAATCTTTATTTGTTGTTAACACACATGTAATATGATAGCATTGTTATGCTTCTGTAAATTATTTTTTCTGCAGATTTAGCCTTAGGGGGCCGCTTACATACACAAACAGAACCTAAATATTGAAATTTGTATGATGACACTATAATTTATTTCCATAGTTAAAGTCAGCAAATGAAACAAAAAAGACAAAATGAAAATTTTATTAATTTTAAAAGAATAGAAAAAGTTTTAAAGTATAATATTATAATTCGATTGTAACAAACACGTACTGTTCAAGTACTTTTTCTGATAACTTAAAAAAATGAAGAAAAGTCACGTTTCATACAATGATAAATTGTAAGAAAATTTTTAGTGGCGTACATCACATAAGTTTCCATTACTAGACAGATATATGATGTAGATTATTATTAAATAAGTTGCTACTTTTGATGTTCCAGTCAAGGAAACGACCGACCATATTGACGATCGAATCGTATTATCAATAAAACTAGAAAAGTCTATTTTCAAGTTCTACGTAAATAAAAATGTAAACCTTCAATCTATTTTAAACTGATAAACTGTAATAGAAAACACAAATCTAAATCTATGTAGGGATGTAATTTTTAAATTTTCTTTCAAGAACTTTTCCTTAAATTTCTTCTTTAAAATTTTTGAAACACATTCACAATTCTTTTTAGCACTTACAGGTTTCCCTAACTATATTTAACATTTCTCATTTTAAGTAATGAATAAACAATGCATTTAAAAAACAGTAATATTCAACATAAAATTGCAGAGTACTGTACAGTAAATTGAATGCACTCAGGGACGTAGCCAGAAATTTTTCATGGGGGGGGTTATGACTACAACAACTCATATATATGTATACGTGTGTGTGATAATGTAGTGAAGAATATACATTTTGTATGGCAAAAAATTCCTCATGGGGGGGTTATGACCCCCCTAACCCCCCCCCCTTGGCTACGCCCCTGCACAAAATATATTATCAGTAGGAGAGAGAGAGAGTATATATATAAAGTACAGTACTGCGCGCACAGTGTGCAGTAATAATAATATAGTCGAGCACTTTAATAATAATAATATACTGTACTGTAATGCTTATTACTGTACTATACTATAATAATAACACATATCTACAATGATTTTTTTTCCAGAAAGCTAAGTACTTTTTTGTATTTGGCATCATGACTAAAAATAAAAACCCTTTATTCCATCAGCTTCAGTTTTTAAGGTATGGCATCTGTGTAACTTTGAAGAAAAACATAAAAAATAATTACCATTAAAATAAGTTTAATTTCTGAAAGCAGCAAAAAATGATCATTTTAATGATTTTCTGGAACGAGATGCTTGCGGTATATCACGTTTCAAACTCCAGATTTGGGATTTTCATCGGGATATTTGGTATAAAATCAGGATCATTTGACCTATCTTCGTATGTTACGTCATCTGTTTTGATTTAGCAAGAAGCTTCTGCAGATGTTGAATGGTGGAACTGGTGGTATAGGCTCCTGGACTGGACTAGATAGCAAAGTTGGTTGTTTGGCAAATGATAAATTAGGGTAAATCCATTTATTGCGATTATTTGAATTAGTACCATTCATATTAACAAGGCAAAAATAATAATCATCATGGCTGTTTTTAGGTTCTTGCCAGTTCCACGTGAACATTGTCGCAAACTAATAACACAATTGTGACACACAGTTTTTGGTATCCACGACTTGTCCAAATTACGCACTTGCACTTTAAAACAGCTCGTATGAGCTGTTTTTTCGAAGTCTGTAATTGATTTTCTATAATTTTTTAAAGGCATAATCACCACAAATTAAACAAAAACACAGCGTATTATTTAAACAACGTCTCCTTCATCTAGACATCTCAATAATTTTATCTTAACTGATATCAACAGTCTGTTAAATTCGTCAATGTGTGCCTAACCTCGCATAAAATACAAAGAATCTGTATAAAAAAAAGTAAAAGCTGATGTATAGACATTTCTGGTAGATTTAAATTCACAATACAAAGGAAAGGTGAATAAAATTATCGGAAAATCTTAAAAAGTAAAATTTTGTAAGCATGTGCAATAGTTACTCTAAGGTTTGACACTCTGTAATTATAATTTTACTCGTACTGTAAAGTACAGAATAATTTTGTACCCCTGCTTCTGCTGGTGCTTCTTACTATTGGCACAGAATCTTGTGCTGCGAGCGAGCAATTTGCGTTAGTTCTCAGATACGTTACTTGGAAAAAACTCGTGTAATATCTAGTTCGCTTAAGACAAATCGCGTTGTAGTGCGTACCACTGTATTATCTCGCGTACCACTGTATTATCTCCATAGTATCTGAGTAAGGTCATCAAATTAGAACGAAAAATATTAATTGTAAAATTTTTTCTATGAAAAAGTTTCGATTTTACTTACTATGCCTGTAAAACTTATTTCACTATACGGTTAGCATAATGACAGTAAAAGACACATGTCAAATTGAAAAAAAAAAAATCACTGTTAAATGACTGCAATAATAATAATAAAAATATAGTATAATTCTCCAATTTACACTTTTAGCAGTAAATATAGTAAAAAAGTAAAATACTGTATTTTTAAGAATGGTTGCTTTTTATGTAAAAATTTTGATTTCATCAACTATGCCTGTAAAACTCATTTCACTGCATTATTACTTTATATGCAGCAAAAGAAATGAAACACAGTATAGAAATTTCCCAAATTAACTAACCGTTAAAGGTGAAACAACTAAATTTAAAACTCACTTATATTACACTCCAATCAATAGCATTAACATCAAATAAAACAGTAAAATATTCATTTATTTTTTGTAAAACAAACTTGCTTACTAAAAGTTTTGATTGCACATTCTCGTATGCCTGTAAAACTCATTTCACTGTGTGGTTAGTTTATCTGCAGTATAAAGGTTGAAAACAGGAAATTTCAAAATTACTCATTTACCGATAAATAGGTGCAATTAAAATAAAATTGCAAATTTCCATAAATCACATTTCGTACTTATTTACAATATGAACCTCAAATAAATAAATTAGTTTGGATGGTTACATTTAACTTCCCCTGTAAACAGGGTTCTACAATTAACAAACCAGGTAAACAAATTGTAACCAAATTTGGTGAACCTATTCCGGGAATTGAGCCCGGACCCATGGTGTGAAAGAATAGTTCACTAACCACTACACATACCTGGGCGACCCTTACTAAAAATTTGATCGTGCATGTTATAATGCATGTAAAACTCATTTCACTGTGTGGTTAGTTTATCTGCGGCAAAAAGAATGAAAGAGAAAATAGTATCAAAATTAATTGATTTATTATTTTATGAACACAATTAGAATGAACTTGTATAACAATATATATTTGCCCAAATTATATTACGCAGCTATTTACTACAGTAACATGAAATAAATAAACTAACAGTTAAATTTATTCTTTTATTTTTGTAAAAAGATTTTGCTTTTTATATAAACGTTCGATCCCACACGCTACTATGCCTGTAAAACTCATTTCACTGTGTGGTTAGTTTATCCGCAGTAAAAAGAATGAAAAACTAAAAAATCAAAACTAAATTTATTATCGTTAAATGTAAATAATTAGAAAGTAGCTATATAGCAATATATATTTACTTAAATCATATTACGCAGCTATTTACTACAGTAGCATGAAATAAATAATTAATAACTAAGTATATTCTCTTATTTCTGTAAAACGAACTTTCTTATTAAACGTCCGACCACATATGCTACTATGCCTGTAAAACTCATTTCACTGTGTGGTTAGTTTATCCGCAGTAAAAAGAGCGAAAAACGAAAAATTCAAAACTAAATTAGTATTTACCGTTAAATGTAAGTAATTAGAATGTACTTATATAAAAATACATACTTATGTAAATCATATTACGTAGCTATTTACCGCAGTAACATGACATAAATAAATTAAGAACTACATAATTTATTTAAGTAGTTCTTATTAAATGTCCGATCACATGCTACTATGACTGTAAAACTCATTTCACTGTGCGGTTAGATTATCTGCAGTAAAAAGATTTTAAACGACGCGTGAAAACTTTAAAACTAGTTCGTTGAACGTTAACTAAATTGAATTAAAATGTATTTACTTTCTCATTTAAACTCATAACAAAGGAGGAAAATATAAATGAAAATTCTCCAGAAAACTTTTTTATGTACATAAAATTACTTCATTAGCTTGATATTAAACAAAAAAAAATGTAAATTGCATCCTCATCTTCCATTATATATTAGAACTGTATCGACAAAAATATTTCCGGTTAACACTCAATAATGGCTGGAAGATCTATGTTGAAAATATAAAGAAACTGAAAACACAAGCCTTTCAATTTTGAACAAATATTCCGAGTAAAATAACAGATAAACAATACTCGAGGTTATTGAAGCATTTTGTTTTCATTAGTTTTATAATTAATGTATTTCTTAAACTCATTTCCTTTTGGGAATTATTATTAGCCATCCTGTAGGCGTATATATCTTATAACCATTCAGTGCAAACTGTAGGAAATTGGCTAAACTCCCCTTTTTTGTAATAAGGAGAAATGCTTGTAGTTTTGTCGATAATATGCACTTAAAATAAATATAAGACCACTATGGAAATAATTTTTAGTTTTTAAAATTGTATCTGTGTGTGGCAACATTATTTTTTTTGAGCAAAAAAGCACGAATTCAAAGCGTATGCATCCCGTTCGCTGAAAAAAAAATATTGCCTGAATTTTTAACTGCTTCTAATTTTTATTGCTAAATGAAAACAAATACAGAACTATTAAAAATTAATAAATAGTATTAGCACTAAATTAAGTAAAACTGAGCGATATTATTTTCTTTCGTTTTATGAGATGAATATATATGTTTTATGAAGTCTAATTTTTGGAATTTGAATATTCTTCGTGATTTTGCTGGCAAATCACAAGCTGAAATTTTTTAAAAATATTTTTCCTAGCATAAGAAAGGAAAATGCTAACGGAAAAAATCTGGAGTGACTCCACTCGACTTTCCGAACACTTACGATTAAGATCATTACCAAGTATTTAAATAAATTTTAATCGATGAATAATTCAAACATATATACCAAATTGAAGCTCAATCGATGCACCGCTTAAACGCTAGCGCACTTTCAAGAATTTCTCCCCATACGCCATGATGTAAAAGAAATCTTTGTCGTAGCTCTGTAGAAAAACTATAAGACCTATACAAATCAAAATCAATACCGGTCTTACGATGGTGGTTTATAACATGTATACCCAATTTGAGCTCAATCGAATGTACTCAATTTAAATGCTAGCGCACTTTCAAGAACTTCCCCCCTTAGGCTATAATGTGAAAGAAATCTTTGTCGTAGCCCTGTAGAAAAACTATAATTCCTATACACACCAAAATCAATACCGGTGTTGCGACGGTGGTTTGTAACACATATATCAAATTTGAGCTCAATCGAATGCCCCGTTTAGGAGCTATCGTGTTCACTCACATACACACACACACGTACACATACATACATACATCTCGTAAAAATAGCATCAATGAATTCAGAAGACCCCAAAACGTGTCAATACACTAAAATCTCGAAGTCGAATTTTTTCATGATCACAATACTTTCCTTACATGGTACATGTTCGGAAAGTAAAAATCTAAATGAAGTTACAATTTTATTTTTAGTCTATTTTTAAAAAAAATCATGCATTTTACGGTTAAATACGAATTTTCATACATCTTCAAAAACTTTTCTACAGTTTCAAACACAATCAATATTCCCTCTTAGTCAACACTCTTAGTAAAATTCAAGTCATTTTTACCCGTTAAAAAAAATAGGGAAAACAGCCATACATAAAAGAACATTATCTAAACAATGCGAACAAAAGAAGCCGGAGCACATAAAGGACTCAAGGGGAAAGGAAGATTCAATCACATCACGTACAGCGGTCAAGGATGTTACGGCTGGGATGTCAGTACTGCAGGGAAAAACATGGCCAATATTTTTCCCTCCTTTCAGTCGCTGGAGTTGAGTTGAGGAGGAAAACTTTTGTATGCTGCTAGCCTAATGAGTATGAAACGTGTTTGAAGTTTTGTTTGTTTGTTTATCCTCTATAATGTATGGTTTTTCTTTTCATGGGAGAGATCACGGACTACAAAGGTCCCCCAAAAATGTAATTTTTATTTCTATGCCGAAAATTCAGTCAGAGAAATAAAAATTGTATAGAGTCAAACCCGCTTAATGGAATATAGGTTAAAGGAATATCCCGTTTATTGTAATAAATTGTTGAAAATTCAGTCAGAGAAATAAAAATTGTATGGAGTCAAACCCGCTTAATGGAATATCGGTTAAAGGAATATCCCGTTTATTGTAATAAATTGTTGAAAATTCAGTCAGAGAAATAAAAATTGTATGGAGTCAAACCCGCTTAATGGAATATCGGTTAAAGGAATATCCCGTTTATTGTAATAAATTGTTGAAAATTCAGTCAGAGAAATAAAAATTGTATAGAGTCAAACCCGTTTAATGGAATATCGGTCTAAGGAATATACCGTTCATTGTAATAAATTTTCAATGTACAAAACCGTATTAATTAGTCAATGGGATTCCGGATAATGGAATATCCGCTTATCAGAATAAATTTTCGTGGCAAATTAACTATCCCATTAATATGGTAAGACTGTATATTCGGGGGGGGGGGGTTAGAATTAATTCATTATTATATTATTATTATATATTAATAATATTATAATAAAAAATTAATTACAAAATGAATTTAATTACTAATAATAATATAATAATAAATTATTATTATTATGTTAATTTATTATTATATTAATTAATGTAATTATTTTATTGTACGAAGTAAAGAAAGTAATGAAACTGCGAACAAATTAGGCATTCAGATATGGATGGAAAAACCGATTTTGACCATTCTTGAATTCTGTGTAGCAAATAGTCGCGTTAACGAGTTACAACACAATATACAGGGCGAATCCAAACTCTTGGGCAAAGCTTTAAGGGGTGATAGGGCACATAATAAGGAATCAGAATCATATAGCAATGTGCGGTCAAAAACGCAGTTTTCACTTACCTGGTAATAATCACTTTGTGAAAAGTATTGAAGTGTTAGTCTAATTTCTTAACCAAGTTTCATAAACAATAGGCTCGTCTCCAAAAATTTCATCCGTGAAATAAAGTAGAATTTTTAAACTATGAATTTTAGTGTTCTGTTTTCGGAGAAAAATACATTAGTTTCTGACGAACAATGGTCGGAAAGTGCACTGTTGTTCCAGCACTTTGTCCAAAGTGATTATTAACAGCTACATGAAGACGATGTTGCCGACCCCACATTGCTATGTGATTCTGATTCCTTATTATGTGCCCTATCACCTCTTAAAGTTTTGTCCAAGAGTTTAGATTCACCCTGTATATGTACAAACGTAAGGGCGTATGTATGCATGCACTATCCATTTTGACAGAAATTGAATCCATTTTGATTAGTTTTGGTATGAGATCTGTACTTACGCATGAATTCAAGCACGTTCTACACATATCTCAAAAACGATTAGCAGTAGAATGTTGAAATTTCATACTTAGTAGTACTGTAATATCCAGTTTTGTATCTTCCTTGTTGAATGCAATCGACATGATAGTTTATTTACAGCATCACCCAAAAGATTGTGTGTACATAAAAGTTTATGAACAGTCATTGTTTAAATCAAGCCCAAAATAATCGACTGTTGGTAAGCTTGAGGACTTTCGGCGAAGAACCTTCAAGTTTATTGTTAAATATAAGTTACCAAAAGTGAACTCAGCTTAACGATATCTCCTATATGTAAATAGAAGTCACTAAACCTTAAAGATTTTGAAACGACGTATCATAATTTTAAATGAAAGAAGTTTAAATGAAATGCTTTAAAATTTTTGCGTAGCTTAACAGACGCAGAGAGAAGTTATGGTGTGTCCAAATGAGACTTTTTAAAATAGATTTTTGTGACTCCGAAAATAATTTATAAACATTAAAAAGGATATTTTTATCGTTAGGTGTACGGAAAAATAATATAATTTTATCATACGTCAATATTTTGCCTATCCAAACTACGAAATTCAGCACGTATGTGAGTTACTTAGAGTAGGTGCTAGATGGGAGAACACTTTCCAAAATTCGTAACTTATCGGGGGATATGAGGCAAAAACGTTCTTTTATCATATATGGCGTGATCTAAAGAAAAAAAGAGATATCCATAAAATTCTTGCTGTAAAAAATAACACCCGTGAATACCTAAAACCCGATTGCAGAGAATTTAGAATAGAATCCTCTAAGGAACGTAGGCGGGAAAAAAATTGGCGATATTTTTATTGAGAGAAAGAAGAAAAAAATATGTCCTATAAAATTATCGCTAAGAGCCTAAATGTTCTTTTCAAATAGCCTACGTGATCTCAAAGAAGATAAGAGATGCCCATAAAGTTCTTGTTGTAAAATACAACACTCAAATATATCTAAATATCAATATTAGAACATTTCGAATCTTCCAGGGAGAGTACGCATGAAAAAAGGCAGAGGGTGGCAATTTTTCTTGAAAAAAATATATTAGCTATAAAATCCTCTATTTAAATTTAACAGAGTCCTGTGATCAATCACAGCTTGCTTGTAATACAATAATTGTTGAAAATTTATTTGTTTGAAATTTGTGTAAAAAAGAACATTTTTTTCTGGTTACACATAACTTTATTTTTAGTCGGATAAATCATGTGTGAAAAATCTTTTTAATTATAATATCATCCCGTACGAAAATAAAAATATCCCTCTAAGTTTAACACTCTGAAGCGCAACCATTTCCCAATGCTGCAAACAGGGCAGCCGTTGCCATCGCTCGATTTAACTACCAGCAAGATGGCGGTCGATAGAATCATTCATCGCGTGCCACTGATCTAGAGAGCATTTTTGCCACAGCTGGCTGTGCGCGCTAGATCTGTGGCACGCGATGAACGATTCTATCGACCGCCATCTTGCTGGTAGTTAAATCGAGCGATGGCAACGGCTGCCCTTTTCGCAGCATTGGGCAGTCTATCTAGTTGTTCTTCCATATCAATGTATTTCTATAGTATTCTCCAGTTTTCACCAGATGCCATTGGTGTTAGAATAATCTTGACAATTTTACAAGTAATCGACAATTTTTACGCGAAATTACGGGTAAAAAGTGAACGATTCTCGTGTAACTATGTCAACTTCTAGTATTTTTATAGAAAAAAAATTATTCTTCGTGATGCAACCTAGACAACTAGTCAAAACGTGAATACGTTGGAACACGTTTCGACGTTAAACGGTTTTGTGTGCTACTGGGACAGTCAACCGTCAGAGTTTTGTGTCCTCACTGTGCAGACACCGCGCGTAAAGGGTTAAATAATTCAGTCACACTCTTATTAAACTCATAATCCAAGCAAACAAATAAGGGCAAGAAAACCATCGCATTATCCAAACAATAAGAGCAAAAGAAGACAACAGAAAGAACCGGAGAGAAAAAGCGAAGATTCAATCACGTCACGTACTATGGTCAAGGATGTTATGGCTGGATGTCAGTCCTGGAGGGAAGACTAGCCAGTATCCGTGCCATTGAAGCTGAGTTGAGGAGAAAAACTCCTGTATGCCGCAAACATAATGAGTATGAAACGTTTTTTTTTTTGCGTTTTTTGTTTATTATCTCTTCTAAAGGTAGGATTTCTTTTTATGGGAATATGTCATGAAGGACGAAAGTCATTTTTACTTGGTTTTGGTCGGCAGTTCTTGTAGTGCTGTTTGAAAACATGAAATGCGAAGCTTTTGCTCGGTACTAGATATTTTTCAACTGATTTTACTTTGGATTTTGCATTATCGGAAATGGTTATAGAAGAAAAATTTGAATAAATCCGTGAACCTTTGTTTTAAAACTGTTTCTTGCTTTCATTTTTGTTCTACCTCAAATTTTCAATATCAGAACAGTCGAGCCTGCTTAGTGGAATATCGGTTAAAGGGATATACCACTTACTGTTAAATTTTCCATGTACCAAACTCTAAAGTTAGATAGACGTGATCCCGGATAATCGAATACACCGTTTATTAGAATAAATTTTCGTGGCGAATTTACTGTTCCATTAACCCTTTGAGGCGCAACCCTTTTCCAATGCTGAAAAAAGGGCAGCCGTTGCCATCGCTCGACTTAACTACCAGCAAGATGGCGGACGATCGAAACGTTCATTGCGTGCCACAGATCTAGAGACCCTTTTTTGACTGTGCGGCACAGCCAGCGTCAAAAAAGGGTCTCTAGATCTGTGGCACGCGATGAACGTTTCGATCGTCCGCCATCTTGCTGGTGGTTAAGTCGAGCGATGGCAACGGCTGCCCTTTTTTCAGCATTGAGCAATCTATCCAGCTCTTCTCGCATTCTTCCATTTTTCAGCAGATGTCAGTGCTGTTAAGAATAATCGTGACAATTTTTTTTTACTGGAAATGACGAGCTTAAAATGTAAAGGATTCTCGTGGAGCTATGTCAAAAGTAACTATTTTTATACAAATCAAATCTATTCTTCGTGACTGGTAACAGTCAAAACGTCAGAGGTTGGTGTTCCCAGAGCGGGAACACTGCACGTTATAGGGTTAAGCAGGGTCAACTGCAAATGAAAGGGAACATTCACACAGACATTACTGCTAATATATATGTAATAATATATATATTCTACTATGTAATATATGTATTCTAATATGTAATAATATATAGATTCTAATATACATATTCAGCTGTATGATCTCCCTTTAGCTGGTGTAAATACTTTGAAGTTGTGCCTATTGACTTTGACTTTTAAGATATCTCATGCCTACAAACGAAAACGGAGGAATACTGTCGAACCAGCTTAATGGAATTATTACAATGGACGGGATATTCCTTTAACCTATATTCCAGTAAGTTCGACTGTACTAATCCATTGAGCGGATTCGACTGTATTTTCATTCTTACTCTCAGTTGTGAGTCTTGTGATCAACTCAAAAATGACTATGTTAAATTACAGAATTACCAAATTACATGTTCTGAACATGATCGCGTTTTGCACAATATAAAATGTGTGGTCACTTCCAGTAAACCCGTGTTCATTGCCTGGGTAATCCTGTAAAGCATCTGTTTTGGCGGTACCAAGCACCTTGCATTAACCGGTAATTTATCTTAAGCGGGTTTCAGCCAACGAGGCTCAACTGTCTCATTTTTTATATAGATTATGAATTTTCCTCAATTTAAAAACGTAAACGAGTAAATTATATATATATTTTTATTTTAGTTTAGCTCTGATATATTAGAACGAATACATGTATTTGTAATGAATTCAAAACTTAGTTCAGTAGCATAGTAGACAGATTTAAAAGGAAGTGGTACAATACTGTAAATTTTCTTTTATTTCCTTTTATCTTTTTTCTTTTAGTTTTACGAACGGTTAAAACGTCTTATGGTCACTAAGTTACAAAATTTCCAAAGATTTTAACTAAGATTTTAACTAAGAAACGATATTTTCTGGATATAGTAAATACTAGCAATTTTCACATGAACTTTCTCCTGTAAATAAAACGTCATTTAGAATACCAAAGTCGTTACAAATCAAATCACAGTTAACCCTTTGAGGTGCAACCCTTTCCCAATGCTGAAAAAAGGGCCGCCGTTGCCATCGCTCGACTTAACTACCAGCAAGATGGTGGACGATCGAAACGTTCATCGCGTGCCACAGATATAGATACCTTTTTTGACGCAGCTGGTTGTGCAGTCGAGCGATGGCAACGGCTGCCTTTTTTCAGCATTGGGCAATCTATCCAGCTGTTCTCGCATTCTTCCATTTTTTAGCCGATGTCAGTGCTGTTAAAAATAATCGTGACATTTTCTTTTACGGGAAATGACGTGCTAAAAAGTAAAGGATTCTTGTGGAGCTATGTCCCTCGCAACTATTTTTATAGAAATCAAATCTATGCTTCGTGACTGGCAAGAGTCAAAACGTCAGAGTTTGGTGTTCCCAGAGCGGTAACACTGCGCGTTAAAGGGTTAATAGGACACCAGTATGAATATCCTTTACCCAATTCAGCCATACGCTTATCAAAATTCAGCTCATGTTTCGATCCAATAAATAGGGGTAAAAGAAAGCCAACCATGCAGACAGGAATGCACAAAGGACACCAGGGAAAAGCAAGATTCAATCACATCACGTACGATGGTCAAGGATGTTATAGCTGGATGTCAGTACTAAAGGGAAAACATAGCCGAAGTTCCCCCTTTTGCATGCCCCTGTAGCTGAACAGAGGAGCATAGCTTCTGTCCTTTGCAAGCCTAATGACGTATTTGTATTTTTTCGCTTGTTTTCTCTTCAAGATAACCTTTTTTTGTTTGTTTGAAATAGAAGGTTCTCTCTACGAAAAAGTCACTGTATATTTTTTTTCTCGAAAACGCAGCATCGTCATTTGAAATCAGGATATCACTTTCTTTGAGTTCTATTGTATTTTTCTATTGATTTTCAACATATTCTATCAGAGATGAAAAATCTTCATGATTTCGATTCGTCTCTTTATTTTGTCCCACCATGGCCGAGTGCTTATGCACTGATAATGGTAATTGACGGAAGTGTTAAGGCCCCACGTTTGGGCCTACCGCGCGGCGGTCGTTCTAACGGTCAGCACTTTTGGTAGGTTTTCTCCAGATGTAATGTGAATACACGTTAGAACCCCTTGAAATGTCCTCCGATCAAGGCACCCTCCGTAGGCAGATGCCCCTGGTGTAGACTTGTCATAGCGCAACTCTGTGGAGTTTTGAGTGATTTTCTCCAGGCGTAACGTGCATACACGTTAGAGCCCGTTAAAAAGTTCTTCGCTCAAGGCACACGCCCCTCACGTAGGCTTGCGGAAACACACACACACACACACACACGCAAATACTTTTCTCCCTGTCCATACATTCGTTTTCTAACCTTAAATACGCATCGATTGCTATAAAATTTATGTATGATATTGAGATGAAATCTATTGAAAATTGTGTATGTTACTTGTATACACTGTAAATAAAATGCATGAAAATACGGAGAAGGGTACCTAGCACTATTTCCATACCTTTACCGAATTCGATTCCTGTAATTTTCAGAAAAAGTCCGTTCCAGAGAAGAAATGATCCTTGATATACGGAAATTATCCTACATTCAAATACACTAGTTATCAGTAATTAAGGTAGAAAACAGTAAAATGTTGATTACTCAAGAAAGTTACATATGTAATTTAATGGAACTTGAGTACCAAACTATTCCACGGAAAAACCACTACCATTGTCTGAATTTACAAGTAAGCATTTCCGATTTATTTACCAGATTGAAGTTGAAAATTTCTCGCAAACACAACAATGAGCATATTGCATTTCCATAGTTCCATGCATACATTTTGTGTTCCTTTTGTATTCATCGTGTCGCAGTAATTTCTAGGATGCCCTGTATATCTCAGCGTTTGCTAATTACCACCCGAGTAAAAATACTAATCAGGCATATCAATTGTCCCTGATAAAAACTTTTAACTCGTGCACATAAATCATATAGGTCATTACCAGTGCACAAGTAAAGGATAACCCCATCAACAAAATAAAAAGACTGTTAGACAGTGAAAAATATCTCAAAGCCTCATTAAGGTATAGGACACAAACTTTAAGCATTTTCCCCGAAAGATACACAAGAGAAATGCAGAAAGGTAATAGGTAGTGTCTAAGCTGCATAGAAGGGATTGGCTGACTAAATTGTGACCGATATTTAACCCGACCGGATTAAATATCAATCACAATTTAGTCTGGTAGTCCGGGTTAAATATCCGTCACAACTGGTTGTGACCGATATCTAACTGATGTCGATAACTTATACATGAAATTAAAATGTGTTTGTGGGCTCGTTTGTTTGTTTATTTGCTTGTTATACAAATACAAACTGTTGGGGATAGATCGGTTGAAAAATTTGAAAAAATACGTAAAAAATGTCATTTTCAAAATCCCAAAATCCACAAGTTCCTCGATTTTCCGTAATTTTGATACCATAAATTTCCGCCAATATACGATAGAGTAAAACGGTAATTCGATAGAGTAAGAAAGCTAAATATTAAAAATTTTGATGTTACGGTTTTAAAAGTGCACGAAGAATCTAATTATGGTTGAAAGCTATGACGTAAAAATCACGCTATTGGTCGACACAATTTATTAGTGCAAAAAAGCCCCAAGAATACTCATTCCGCAATTCGAAATATTATGCAGGAAATCAAGCACTGGAAATTTAATGCTTATTTTAATTTTGTAGGACGTATTTATTTCCAGGTATTTGGAATGTAAAAATTGTTTTTATTCTTAAGTGTGAAGTTATTCACAGCTCAAGAAGCAAACTGCTACAAAATTCTGCAAGGCAAAGTTAAGTTTATTCTTTTTAAAATTTAGACTAGCTGTTCTGATGCAAACGATAACATTAAGCATGAAAAAATTTGGTAGTTTCGAAAATTGTGCTGAAAATCGAATAATGGCCAGATTTTAATTAATGCCTTTATTCTCCTGTATCAAGAATAAGTACTTCATTTTCAAAAACAAGCCGAGTCTGCTATAAACTTCAAACGAGTTATTTCCTTTATAATTTTCCAAAAAATTCCCGTTTGTTTGATCAGTATACAAATCTATGTTGTTTGATCAATAAATTTGATAATTTAAACTTATATGTAAAATTACACGAAGAAAATGTAGTTACTTTGAAAGTCCAAAAATCTAAACGTAACCGAATATTTAGCAGTTTCTAGCAATTTTGAACTTTTAAAGAGAGTTTCAACAGATTACAGAGGGTTATACCACAAGATTAGTCTGTTTGGAACACGAGAATTTAAAAAAAAAAGTCTTAGTAATTTTAAATTGTGTATTGCGTATGCAACATTTAAGGCAAACCTACGTCAAGGATATATGCCTAGGGGGCAGGGTGTCTTAAGCGGAGCATTTTTTAAGGGGTTCTAACGCACATTTACATTACATATAGAGAAAACCTCCCAAAATTTCAGACCGCTAGACTGACAATTACGGGGTAGGACAGAACCCTGGATCTTCACACTTTAGCCATCTACCATGTTCAGTTCTTTATTCACTCAGCCATGGACGGGCACTAGTAAGGGTAAAATACATATGCAAGCATATGTAAATATTATATATACGATATGAAGCAGGTATAAATACTTGCGCCCATTTTTGTACACAAACATACATTATTACGCATTTGTGTCAACCCACTTGCACGCACACAAATGCACATGCACGATTACTCAAATTATATGAATACATGTGTAAACATTTCAGATGTGCACAAGAATGCAAAACAGATCTATGATTTTATTCTTGTTAATTTAGATAATTACCTAAACAATTTGCGTAATGGCATAGTGCTAATAAAATCTATTGAACCGATGCATTAAAAAAATATAAAGATTAAAAAGATATCCTTCCTTTACCCAGTTTTTCAAACAGACAACAAGAACAACAACAAAAAAAAACCTCAAGTGTATATCCCTCTCCTTCCAATCGGGAAAAAAAAAAAAATGCTCATGAAATCTGAAGGAGTTCTTAATTTCCATCACCTAATGTTTCTCGGTTTAATTTTTTCCACTCGCAAAGAAACATCATCTGAGAAACAACAACAAAAAAAAGCTAATAAAACGATGAATTTTCTCGCTTAACTGCTAAAAACTCTGCAACGCTAGAGAGAGAGTTAAAAATAAAAAGAGCGACAGGCTCATGAAGAACAAAAAAAAAATGGATAAACAATTCTCATAACCGCACGAAACACTAGATGGCGCTGGCAGCCTACCCACAGTAAACACAAATAACCCTTTCCCTGAAGATAAAAAAAAATGTGAAGCGAACACCATCTTGGGAAAAAAAACTAAAATAAAACGCCATACATATAAAGCTAGGAGGGAGGCAGGAAGCACGTTCTAGCCTCATTAGGCCTCTGAGACACGAACACTATCTTCATCCTCCCACTGCGTTTGTCAATGTTGGAGTGGGGGAGGAGGGAGATTGTAGCTATATCCTCCCCATCTTCTCCCCAAAAACATCGGATGGTTTGGCACGTGAGGAGGTCGGACACTTCTCCTACCAGCCTCCTCCATCTCCTCCTTTTTATTTTTTTCCTCTTTTTCATTCCTCCGATGTCTCTTTGTGCCCATCTGATCTCTCTTTCTGGTTTTTTTTTTTTTTTAGTGCCAGGAGAGTTCTTTTATTTATTTATTTCTTAGAGATGACCATTTTGTCTGTTTTTCAGTGAAATCTCCTGCAAGGAACTCGGCCAGAAGCAATTGTCGTTGAGCTTTTTTTTTTTGTCCTGGGGGTTAAAACTGGTGTTGATTTTGTTCCTGTGTTCCTTTTCTTATTTTCTGTTTTTTGTGCTTAGATATTAGGGTGGTCTTAGGTGGGTTAAGTGAGGAAAATTGAGAGGTTAATGTGTCCAGTTTTTTTGTATTGAAATTGGTAAGATTTGATTGATGAGGCAAAAAATTTCCTGAAATTGTTCCATCTCGAAGGACGAAGTCGTATATTAAAGCGTTTTTTTTCTTTGAATGACAGAAAAATGACACGACATGCTTCCGTGTCTACAAATAAAACTAAATGTCACGATAAAAGCTAATAATGGGATGTTTGTTTGTGAGAGTTGATGGAGATATATGACTAATATGTGATTGGCCTTTCATTTGTGTTGTCTTATAAGCCTTTCATTTGCTTTGTGATGTATTCCTTGCATGTAAGCTCATTTTTATTCCAAAGAAAGTCATTAACAATGACGGAATAACAAAACAGAAGTGCAAAACAGGATAAGGGGAAAGTTGCAACCGTGATCTAACGGGATTTAAACCTCCTAGATATGGAAGGCCTGAGAACAGAAACTTTTACGTCATCACTAGGTCCACTAAAATGACTCCACCACACATTTGTTTTCACAAAGAAAAACTATTCAAAGTTTGTGGTGAATTTACTCCATAAAACATTTTAATGATTTAAGATAGAAAATTTAATTTAAAGACAAATAGGAAATTTTAACTATCACTGAAAGTATAATATGGTATAGAAATAGATCATAATAAGTAATTTTTTATCAGAAAGGTATTCTCATTTTATCTTAAACTTAAGATATTTTCTAAAATTTGTATCATCCCCCAGAAATTTTAAATAGATTTACTTTGTGAAAGGAAAACTGTGATGACGTCATCTTAGAAGACCTAGTGATGACGTGAAAGCTTCTGTTCTAAGGCCTTCCATATCTAGGAGGTGGTGTTTAAACCCGAGACCTCATTACACGCCGGCGGGAGGCAGCGACAAGTGCGCTTACCCTCGCGGCCAAATGTTCTCCTAATGGGATACAGATGATTCAATAGACTTTTTGCATGGTCTCTGAGTTTGAGGCTAAAATTTGGCTGCTGGCGGTATTTACGCTCGCCAGCTCCTATCGAAATGCATCGAGTATCCATTTTATAATCGCTGCTTCTCCTTATTAATCACTCTGTCTGAGTCTTTTTTAAATATTTAAATAAAAGATTTAGAAGACGATGACATGGCATTTCGCTTCAAAAATTTGCTAATAAAAAGAATAATAGCGTTCTAAAATTATTAATTTATTCCAAACACTGCATAAATAGTACCTCATAAGGTTGGTTTTAAATTTCTTGCATTTCAAATAATACAAATATTCACACACTTTCCACCTGTTGTAAAGTACGATATTTTTAATTCCTTTTAATATTTTAATGGTTAATAGTATTTTGAACAAAAACTCATAATGAAACGACAATCAATTTATCAAAAGTTATTATTTGCTAACGACTGTTATAATCTTGGTAGACAGTTTGAGTTGAAAAAGGAAATAGTATATTAACCCATTTATACCCACCGTCCCTTTTTTGGGACGGAATTTTCGCTATCAGTCTAAAATGTTATTTATTTTTCCTAGCCTTTATTCGCGTGTATTCAACTTCATTTCCACAAAGTATTTTGATATGGCCAAGTAGGATGTTGACATTTCAATTTTTATTCATAATGATTTTAAATGAAATCATCCTTTGTTCAAAAAGTTGACATCAGAAATTTATCTATTATTTCTGTTATCAGTAAAAATCGAAGAAAGTCGCAAAAATATCCAGGCACGAATGGGCTAAATACTGACTTTATGCTTGGTTCAAATAACAAATAAGAGTAGCTGCGATTTTTTTAAGTATTCAAATTGAATTAAATGTCCGATAAAAACTTTTGATGTTATATAGATTATCCAATAAATGATTTAGAATGACCATTGAACCTTATTTTCGATGTAATGTTTAGAAATTGTGATTGAAAGTAAAGTTAAGATGCAAAAAATGTAAAAAACTTGATTGAAAATAGAGATTATGGAAGAATAAGATTTATTCTTCCATTCTATTTTGCATTTCTTCAGTTTTAGGGTATTTTCACCTAGTTTAGGTAAGAAAACTGAGGTATTAAAACCAGTTTTTGAAATTCAAAAATTCATGAAGCAAATTTTGGTAATATTACGACAGCTCGAAGGGCAATGTCTTAAGTCATTTAGTGTTTGCTCTAAATGAAAGGCAATTGTCATTTAGAGCAAACATTTTCCTACCAACATTTTCAAATGTTCATTTCGCTGACACGTTTCCTTTTCGCAAATAGAATTGAATGGCAAGATAAAGGTTACTAAATGAGATACAGATGATTCAATTAACAATTTAAGATTTCCATTTTCTCCCTGTTTCCTCAGGGGAAGTTTAAGAAACATGTCCAAAGCAATAGCCATAATTAAAATTGGTGTTATGATGACCAACTTAAAGCTATGAATTGCGCATAATTGCTTAACTTAAAAGTTGTTGAAATTCATACTTTATATTGTTACGGTAATCAGCAGAACTGTTCTAAGCCGATTATAGTAAAATATAGGCATCAA
This sequence comes from Cheiracanthium punctorium, assembly GCA_038373885.1. NCBI lineage: Eukaryota > Metazoa > Arthropoda > Arachnida > Araneae > Cheiracanthiidae > Cheiracanthium > Cheiracanthium punctorium. The sequence goes on from JAWZYV010017372.1 coordinate 310,731, forward strand.
CAGAGCGTAAAATTATTAATTGCAATATGAAGGGCGTAGATATAAAGTCACTCTCCGCTTTACAAATTCTTAGAAAATTGCAAAAGATTGATTATTATTGACAAAAATGATATACTGGCAAATTTTTTGTGATGTATTTGTTGTCATTACAACTACTTGCCCATAGTCCTAGACCCGTAGTAATTTTGTTAAAGCTAAAATTTAAATTTAAATATCGAAAATGTTAGTTATACACCAAAAAGAGTTATGAATTCAAAAACCAATAATTAAATAAATAAATGTCTAAATATTAATTTTCATTGTTTTATTTTGGAGGGTAATAAACAACAAAAATCAACACGCAAAAAACATTTATTAAAAATTTTTCTCGGTTATTCTTTAAAAAGTCATGTAAAGAAAGCAATCACATGATCCCTTGCAAGCCTCTCTGATTGGTTGAATTTGTAGAGTGTGCGTTTTTCTGTAAAACTGTTGCTGGATAATATGAATTATACATTAAAACACGACTTTCAGCATTTTTTACAGCTTCAATATGTTCATCATGGTACTAATCACTCGTACAGTCAGATTTATCATTGAAAAACAAACACGATGATACGTATAACTCACTACTCTAAAAACCGGATAATGAAACTTTTGCATCTACATCCTTCATATTCTTTCTTTTTATAGAATGCCGGGATGTTATTATTTTAAGGCTTGTGCAGTATTTCGGCAAAGCTACGCAAAGTATATTTGCAAAATATGGGGATACCTTGCTCGGAGAACTTTTAAAGGGTTCTAACGCATGTGTACGTTATATCTGGAGAAAACCGACACAAACTGCCGACCGTTAGATAGACAGCCGTATGATAGGCCAAAACACGTCACGTACAATATTTGAATGTACGCCAACTTTCTTCCAACATTTTCAAAATTATCACGAAAAGAAATAAATTATTTTCGGCATCTTCCGTATTTTGGCTTTAAACGATATTTTAATGGAAAACCTTTGCACCAATAAAAATAATAATAAATATTTTATACTCGATTTATACAAGTGACAGAATAAAACCCATTTCGTTGCAGACATTTATTAATTTCATTTCAAAGTCAGTTTTGCTTCAAATGAGGGAAAACAAGAAGTGGATTTCATTTTTGTAAAGATAAAAGTAAATGGCAAGATAAAAGCTTCTAATAAAATATATTTTATTCAATTAAAATACGCTGTATGAAGAATGGAAGATTCCATTAAAGCTTTCTGAAGGCTGTTACTCTTTACTTTTTCAACTTTCAGTGGCATCAAAGGCAAGTCAATAATGCAGTAGTTGTGTTTGCTTTAAAATAAAATGCTGCCTTAAAAGTATTAATTATTTTCTGTTTCAAACATGTTTGCTGGGAACTAGTTAATAGAACATTGATAAGGTCAACTTATGCTTGTTTCTGATAGCGTCCAGCATTAAATTGAAGGAAAAATGTGATGATACGAATTTGAAGTTTCTTTTGCGAGGTGAAGTGGCTACTTGTTTAGTTAGTTAGTGTTTTGGGGCAGAGCTACCCGTAGGCTATCTGCCTAGAATGGGAGACTGCCTTGTTTAGAGGACTTTCTAAAAGGATCTGAAGAAACCGATATTATTTTTTTAAGGATTGATAGTTTCTTGTTATTTGACTATTTAAAATAATTATGGGAATATCAGAAATAGAAAATAACCAAGCTAAATATACTCCTCCAATTTCAATAAGATTAACACATCCGGTTAATGACTACGATTCAGACTAATCATGTGTGCTTTTTTTTTTCTTTTTTCTTTACAGTTTATAATCCACTTCAAAATATAAGATTCAGTGTCGTACTATATAAATTCAAAGACTTCAAAAATTTAAATTTTTGAGTTTATTCTAAAATAAAATATTATTCTAAAACAAAAAAAAAATATTCTAAATAAAAAAAAATATATTCTAAAAATTTATTCTATTTAATTTATTTTTTCTTCCATTCTAAATGTAAATTTATAAATTTACTCTAAACGTAAAGAAGGGTTTTATTTTTTCTCTGCATCAAAATTTATTAATAAATATAATTTATTTTAAACTACACGCAAAAAAGAGGTTTTCATCTTTATATTTTTTCTCTGCTTCAAAATTTATTTATATATCCGTTTAAAAAATATATCATATTATTTCTGCTGTTTGGTTCCTTAACAAAATTTTGTTTCCTTATTTCTGTTATCGTAATTTTAAAAATTGTAAAGAAAGCAAAATAAATATTAAAAATAAATGTTAATGGTTCTACCTAGTTCGATGCCGGAATGGTGGCGTAGCTGTGTAGTAAAATCCTTTCTTTGAGAGTAATATTTAAAGCCTTAAACTTAATCGGTAGGCTACTCTCAAAGGTAATATTATAATAGTTTTATTTGAAGATTGACTAGTTTCTTGTGAAAAACTAATTACCACAACGCATTTACTTAAAAATATTTCAACGTTTCGTAATTTATGTTAACAATCAACAGTAAAAAACAAATTCCATTAATTATGTTTATGTTCTTACAGCTTTAGTTCTCTTATTTGGTCTTCATAAGTGTTCAAATATAAAAAAGTGCAATTCTTATTCAGTTGAAAAAAGTTTTGATTTCACACAAGCAGAAAGGGTGCTGAAGAATGGTAAAATTTTATACCACTTGGAACGTTAATATAATTTGTATATATATATATGTGTGTGTGTGTGTGTGTGTAATAAATAATTGAGATTGTTTTTTGCTTTAACATACAGTTAAGGGTATAATTTTAATTAATTTATTTATTCACATGTATCTGGGTAGAACGAAATGCAGCTTGCATTTTTATAAACCCATTTTAAATAATAATAAGCATTTTAAAAGGTATAAAAATGCATTTTAAAAGCTCATTTTCCCGTTTAAATAAAAATTTTCATTTATTCTCAAAAAGTAGCTTCTTTATTTTTATCTCAAGCAATTACACTTTGATTACATTAAAATTCTTAATGTGATTATATTCCCGTTTTAAAAAATGCTTTCAACCCAATAAAATTTATGAAATTTTCTATTTCTTTTTTAATTACTAGTGGTTACTTGTTAAGAAGAATTAAAAAAATTTCTTTTCATTTTAAAATTTAATATCTTCCCTGGAATCTTGAGAATTGAATTATCAATTCATCTTTATTTTTTTATCCTTCAAGAAAAAAAATATAAAATATATTTCAACGTCAGCTAGATTATATTTTTGAGGTAGATCCTATTCATTAAAAATCATTCCGACTGCATATCTCATTAAGAAACCTGTCCCATTGAAAATTTTATTTTTATTTTCCATTTTCCTCCTTTAATTATTCATTATTTTTTAAGAAAAATTTCCCAGAATTCCTCATTCCTCCTCCTTCTTCTTCATCATCCTTCTCCTGCACAAGACGTGTTCCGTTTTTAAAATCACTCCTTTCATATCCCCCTCACCTACTCGAACCCCCCTTTTTCCTTTGCACTCTTTTTTATTTATTTTTATTTTTACTGTTTTTATTTGTTTTTTTCGACTTTTATATCGTCTTCCATTCTTTCATCTTTTTCTATTTGCTTCATCTCGACTTTTTATTTTTCGGTCTTCTTCTCCTTTTCTTTTTTTCGCTTTATTTTAGTTTTTAGTATTTTTTTTTTTACTCCGAGACCGTGAATCCATTTCTGTGCGCAGACGACTTTTCTCTCCGATATCGTCTGCTCTCTTGCTCCTTCCACCCCCTCCCACCCCCCTCCTCCGCTCTCTACTCGAGAAACACTTCAGAATTCAGCAGATGGAAAAACGTCATGCATCGCTTGGAACGGGTGGTTTTTCGGAGGATGGAGGGAGGGGGGGGGGTCGGTAAAATGAAAGAAGAGGAACGTTCGAAACACAGAGAGAGAGACAGAGAGCTCGGGGGTGGAGCAGGCGAAAAAGGGAAAAATATAGAAAACCGCGTAATAGCGCTCGTTCGTTCGCTTCTTCGTTTGGTCGCGAGACATTTTTCGTGTTATCTGTTAGGAATCTTTGTGATTTATACATCTCCAGTGCAGAAGCTTCGAGTGTGTATACGTGTGTGTGTGTGTGGGGGGGATTCTGGCTTTCTGCGATTTTTTTCTTTTTAAAGGTAGAACAATAATGCTGATGAAATATACTTTTGTTTTGTTTTTCTACTTCACAAATGACAAATTAAGCATGTGATTTGTTGTTATCTTATGTTTTGATACAGAACATAAGGTCTTAACGATCTATGTAGAGGTAAGCAGTCCATGGAATTTCAGATTTTTTAGTCCTTCAGTTTTCTTTGATAAAAAAAAAAGAAAAAAAAGAAAGAAAAAGAATTTACTGATAAGGAATCTAAAGTGTAATTAGTTGCATTAGCTGAATTAGTTCCATTGTTTATCTCTGACCAGATCTTAATGCGGGATTATTATTTTTTCTTATAATTTTCATGTTCTATTAATATAAAAGTGCATTTACGTGAACTATTTTTTTATTGATTATACGCTAATAAACATAGTTACAGCTACCTCCAAAATCTAAGCAAAACAATAAATATTCGTAATTTCTGTATGAGTATTAGTACTTCATTTGCTCAAAATACTACTAATATAAATAGAGCTATGGATATCTAATCAAGATAAATAAAATGATTATTCTTTAGTTAATAGCACCTTCTAAACTTTGAGACAGCTTTTCAAAGCTGAGGATCGATCCAAGATATAAAATGGCGCACCTTCAATATACATCCCACCTTGATTTTGGCGCCAAAAAGGCCGATTTTGACGGCGCCAAGGAAACAAAGTAGCTGCGAAATCACGTTTCCAAACGTGTTTTCCAATCAGAGACGCTAATAAAATTTGATTGTTTGTTAAAATAATCTAGGTTAAGAACTTAAACAAAATTTTAATTACGAGAAAATTAAATAAGAATTGATGGCCGCGAATTCGCGTTTTCTAACAAATAATAAAATACACTAATAAAATTTAAATATTTATTACAAGAATTTAGGGTTAAGAATTTAAACAACATTTTAATTTCAAGAATACAAAATAAGAAATCAGGGCCGCGAATTCGCCTTTTCTAACCGGATACACTAATAAAATTTGAATATTTGTTACAAGAATTTAGGGTTAAGAATCTAAAATCCTTAAATTTCAAAAATATTCACTAATAATTGATTTTTATGTGAAGGGGGCTCCGCAATCCTACCTCCTCGTTTCATTTTAACAATAAAAATAGTCCGAAAATTAAAAAAAAATAACTACAAAAAAGAATTTTTAAATTTTAAGAAAACTTTGTGAAAAAGATTAAAAACAGAATGTAGCACAGAATTAATTGCATTTCCAGAAAAGGCCAAACGTTGCATTTATTGCCAATTTTGAAGCCAAAAAAATAAATGCAGGAAGTATATTGAATCTTAGCCTATGAACTCAAAGTCAGAGCTAAAAACATTTTCTAATCTAGGCATTGTAAACGGTTTGCCAAGAAACTTATTGAGAAATTTACGAGAAGTCACTCTAGAAATACTAGATAGCTTTCATCAGAGGCTAGTGCTGCGCCATCTGGTGGCAGAGGAAACTCATGCAAAATACTTTGTCAGCCTTGACTGAGTACCCTCAACGTGGAACGTGATCCGTCCAATTCCGTTCCACTGTTAGCTATGACTACTTGAAAAATAGCTAGGAATTTGATGTTTTTATCGGTGCATTGATATTTAAATCTCATCAACTAATTCTGGGTCTAACGTGATCTAACATCATTACATAAATCACGAACAACAGTTACTATTATTGATGTGTATGGTGCCATCATTTTAAGAGAGCGGAATTCCAAATAATGTAAAACTTTATACAGAAAACAGTTAAAATAATTAAAACTTTGTAAAATAAAACACATAAAAGGTACTTATCAATCTCTAAACGTGTTTCGATCGAAAAAATTTTCGATCTCCGTCAGCAGCAGCGAAAGTCCACATACAGACTGAGACTAAAAAAAGTCTGATTGATAAGTACCTTTTATGCGTGTTACTTTTCAAAGTTTTATCTTTTATGCAATATCTTAGGGTAGGGTAGAGTATAAAAATATAATATAACGAGCATTAATTTGTTGTTCGTCATTTTCAGGAACTAAAAAAAAATTTCTGGATCACGTAAAGGATGGATCACGTCACTTGCCCAATTTTGTTGGATAACTGGCGCACCCAATTTAGAAAAAAAAAACTAATTACAAATACCACGAAATTTTCAAAAACTTAAGAAACTTCCCTACATAATGAATTTTTTAATATATGCATCCTGTTCTTTTCATTTATATTTAGTTTTCGGGGAAAATATTTTTTATGATAAAAGTCCAATTATTATAAAAAGTAAAATTTTTACAAAATGTCTTATAACTTCCAAGAATTTAAACAATATCAGAATGTTTTACAAATGCTGTAGAATACATATATAAAACAATGTAGCAGATCTTCTATAATGGAAAAATGGGTGAAATATAAGGTGGTGTCCCACTTACCCCAACTCACGCACCACAGATAACGTTTAATGTGCACAAAAATAAAATGTTTTGTTTATTTAGCAAACAGTTTATCTGGCTCTATAGAAAAGAAAAACCTTTCGATGAAATTAACAAACTATTTTGTTAAAATGACGAAAAATAAGTTAATTAACAAATTAATTTGGTTGAATTAGAGACAACAAAAATTTTTAAATATATGGAGAATTAGCAATGAAGTATTTTTTATAATTTAAACTCACGAAACATAAACTTACTTTTTATATAGAAAAAAATCAAATCATAATTCACCACTCTTTATTTTTTCACCATTTCATCTGTGTAGAATTATTTTATGGGCGGAAACAGTGTTTACTAGTTCTTAAAGCCTCCAACACTACAATAACGACAAAAACAACCCAATAAGTAACTATTCAGATTCTCATACGATGCCTACATTTATTAGTATTTTCCATAAAATATCCTTAATGTTCAACAGCGTTATGCAAGCGTCTGCCAAAATGATAAAATTGGAAAGTTGCCTATTTTATATTACGGATTGTGTCAAGGCTAAAGTAACAAGACCTTGTTTGACACGGCTGATCTAGTTTTATGAGCCGTTTAAAGTAACTAATGAAAACTAGTACATAGCTCCATCCTTGTATGCTGAGAGATAACGACAAGTAAAGTATTATCGTTTTGCATAACTTTACCCAGTAAAGTGAAAGTCCTGACAAATCTGATTAATTAATATAAATATGCGAAGATATATTTAAACTCCTTTACGTATAGTTAAATAACAAATCTTATACGTGAAGCCTCTGTTTAACGATATTCTAGAAACCGAAAAGAAATTATGTTATAGACGGGAAAAAACTAATCTGGGTTTGGAGAAAAATAAAGTGCTAACATTGAATTAAAGCGTAGTTTGTGCTACATAAATTTTATCTATTCCTTTAAACAGTAATTTAGACAATATTTTCAAAATTAGTATTATTGTTGTTGTTATTGGAAATCGGTTGTTTTACTTTGTGTTTGTTTTTACTATTTGCATCACAATTATTTTATTTTCAATAGATATGAGTTTACGTAAGTTTATCTTTTGGCCTTCAATTCTATAAAAAACTCTCGCACTGCCTTTACAGCTTGGATTGCCTCAATTGCTGAGGAAATCATGATGTGCGCTTTCTCATTGGCATTTTGACCATCATACGCGCTATTCGATTCCGGAAAGAAAGAACGTTAAATGAGAGAAATATAACTTTATTAACGAGAATTTTTTGTAACATTACAAGTATAGGAAAATATTTTGAACCAATAGAAAATGACGTTATAGGTGGTAAGAAATATAACTTTATTAACGAGATTTTTTTGTAACATTACAAGTATAGGAAAGTATTTTGGACCAATAGAAAATGACGGTATGGGTGGTAAAACATTGAATGCGGAGAATGTAACTTTATTAACGAGATTTTATGTAATATTACAAGTATAGGAAAATATTTTGGACCAATAGAAAATGACGTTATAGGTGGTAAAACGTTAAATGAGAGAAATATAACTTTATTAACGAGATTTTTTTGTAACATTACAAGTATAGGAAAGTATTTTGGACCAATAGAAAATGACGGTATGGGTGGTAAAACATTGAATGCGGAGAATGTAACTTTATTAACGAGATCTTATGTAATATTACAAGTATAGGAAAGTACTTTCGACCAGTAGAAAATGACGTTATAGGCGGTAAAACGTTAAATGCGGGTAACATTAAATCGGGGTTTCATTGTAAATCAATTTAAATAATGTAGACATATTTAAATGAATTTATACGTAATTAAATCGCACAGTCAAAAGCTATATCTCATTACTGTAGAAAATGTATTGAATTTTTAGTTTCAATCTAACAAGGTATTTTTAAATTTGTGCATATTTAAATTCAATTTCATATTTTAAAATAAAACGTACATAAAAAAACAACTTCTACACATAAATTCTGTTCAATAAATGAATTCAGTAAGTTATTGATTCCCATCCGGTGTTTCTCAAACTTTCAGGGGTTTGCGAAAACAATATATCACTACTCAACGACTACACAAAGGGTTTGACGATTTCTTTCGAATTTCAGTGTTCGCAAAGAGAAAAATGTTGGTAACCATTGCAATAAATAAAAAGTACAAATCACGTGCAATAGAGTATTAATTCAAGTGAAACAGTACTCTCTGGTAGTACTGTAATCAGTACAATATGGAATTTTAAACAAATCTGTTAAGTAAACATAAATACTTACTATTTAAATATATTTATGTATGATTGAACGACACCAACAAAAATCTATTTGGTTATAAGGATTCCTTACCATAGTCAACTCTGAGCTAAGTTAGATTAAGTTACCTGTTTTGGAATTTTCGAGCTTTCTGAAGAGAATATATTTATTAAAAGATATTTTTAAAAATTGTCCAATAAACCACATACGGGAAAAAATTGACGAAATGAGTACTAATATTAAGTCGCCAAAACTAATTTTCAGTTTGAATTATCATAAGAATTAGTTGATACAATTTTTTAATATTAACCAAGGATGGTTTGACGGACAGTATCTCATTTTCTAATTGACCACAACTTTGTCAAATTGAGCACAATTATAGCAGCGGCGAAAGCGGGTTCCAACACTGGGCTATCCCTCCACCCCCACAGTAACGGAACAGAAGGGAGTTATTCGCTAATTCATCATAATTTTAATAACTGAAATGTGCTCAAATCTAAAACATTAGATTAACACTCTCGTGGATTCTGATATTCGGTAACTTTAGCAACTAGCCTAGCTATCGCAGATGATACGCCATTGATTTATACTAAACTGTAAACTGATGGACGGGTGAAACATTGTATTAAATTTAACAGTGCAGTAAAATCTCGATAATCCGATATGTGGGACCAGACAACTGCCAGTTTATCGAAATTTTGATAATTCAGATTAATATCTTCCTGTTGACACAAAAAAAGTCATGTGCTTCCGTTTTGTTGAAATTGTAGTTCACTAGATAAAGACCTTGGATACGCAGTACAGTCTCGATAATCCGACATGTATGGGACCAGACAACTGCCGGATTATCGAAATTTTGATAATTCAGATTATAATGCCTTCTCTTTGGCGCTAACCTAAAGTCATGTGCTTCCGTTTTGTTCACATTGTAGTTAACTAGATAAAGACATTGTACACACAGTACGATCTTGGAAATTTGACATATATGGGATAAGAAAGCCGTCGAATAATCAAACAAGAAAGATAAATCATGCCATACGCATTGATTATAAAACACTTTCGGACACGCTAGCTAGAGCGCGCGCACACACACACACACACACATTCCCTAAGCCCTTGCGTAGTTTTGACTAAAAACATCTCAAAACACTCAATGGGTTAATTAGAGCAGGAGTAATGAATTTGTAACTTTCCTATTGAAATCATCGTACCTTAATATTATCACGCAAGGTATTTTTTTTTCTCCAAATAATGAAAATATCGCCAAACTTACTCGATTTTCCGAAAGATTTTTTTCTCACCATATTGGGCAATTTATCACAAAAGTCTCCAATATTGGCGACTTTTCACGCACCTTTTGAGGGAGTTATTACATAGTAAGATAGTATTTTGCTTTAAATGGATGCCTGCCTCTAAACTGCCAATGCACATATTGTGTTGGAATTATTTTTAGTACTCCTGTGGAAGAACTATTAATGATACATATTTCGATGAGGAGAGAGTTATCTTGTAATCCTTAATAAAATGTATCCGTTTTGTTTCATTTGAAATAGTCAAATATCTCTAAAATTAACTTCAAAAATGGCTGCCTATAGAGTGTAATGTATTTGAAATTTTTTGAGCTCTCCTGTAGAAGAACTATAAATGCTACATCCACCATTTTCAATAGGGCACATGGTACTGTAAATAGAAACAACGTATATTAATTTCGTAACAATCGATACATATTTACAGGAGTTGAGTACAGACAGACAGACAAACAAACCGAAATCATAAACATTTTTTAACCTTCTTGGAAAGTATTAAAAATTCTGGATCAAGACTTCTTGTTTTTAACACATATTTAAAGTCATGCACTTTCATTTGGTCGACATTCTAGTTCACTGGATGAATACACGCAATACATTAGGTATGCAAGATTTGAATGTTATCAAGTTTACGCAATACATTAGGTAAACTTGAAAACAATGACGAAAGAGGGAGGGAAACACAAGCGAAGACATGCTTGTTGACATCAGTGATGGTAGGCGTATCGAAAGACAATAGGCCATGTCATTTACAAGAATGCCGGATTATTGAGCTTGCCGGACTAGCCAACCGCCGGATTATTGAAAGTGTACTGTATTACAATAGTTAAAAAAAAGAATGTCATGATAAAATTTAGGAATAAAAAAATATTTCTTTAAATTTACTTAAACAGTTTAAGATAAACTTTATTTAAAGAAAATGTAAAAATAAACTGAAAACATCTTCTTTCTCTATTTAAAAAGCTTACTTTTTATTTATTCTCAAATGCTTCATAATTAGGAACAATATTTACTGGAACAGAATTATACGCTCGAACAAAAAGGCTTTTCAATCTCAAAAGACTTCTATCATACAACGAAAGGGAAGAAATGCGAAAGAAAAGAAACCAAGCATCTGAAAGTGAATTTAAAAAAAAAGAAATATGTTTAATTAATTTCAGAAAATTCTGAAAGCATTTTCTTGAAAAGAAAATTTGAAATTAGTGATGAATGGCGTTGAAGTATTAAAAATATGTAATTAAGAGAAAAAAGAAGATGGTATTTTCTTAATCCTATCTTGAAGAATAAAATTTCAAAAGAAGCCCGTGCAGTTTTATAAAGCTTCTAAAGTCAGCATTTTATTAATTAATATCTCATAAATTCAAAAGGTAAGTAGCTCTTGAATTGTTAATTGATCTTTATTTTCTATCTTGAGGAAAAATAACATTTGCATGATTGCATGTTCAACGTCTAGAAAACTTAATTGATATTTTTATTATTTCATAATTAAAGTTAAAGCGATAAAAATTCATTGACTATATTTTTCTTGTTATGTCGAAAAAAAGAATGTTGATGCGTATTTGGGCAGCAAAGGAATCGATTAAAGAGAAACAAAATGGGAATATTTCTATTAAGGCATTCGGATATGAATTCATATGATGTCATTTGCAGAATGCTGAAAATTTTGCTTCAAATGAGACCTGTATTATATTGTGTGTACTGGAAAAATAATATTTTTTCACTAAATTCAAACAAATAAATTTTTATCGAGTTTTTAATTGCAAATAAGCTCTGTCTAATTAATAGCCCGAGCAATAGCATAGCGCTAGTGCTTTTACTGGGAGACGGAAGGTGCCTGGTTTAAAACCAGGTCGCGCCCGCCGCCCTAACCGGTCGGAGTTTTCCGAGGTTTCCTCCGAAACTTCACGTAATTACCAGTTAGGACGCCTTAGAAAGTCCTCCACGGAGGGCAATCCCACCCCCGGCCTAGATCTCTACAGTAGATAATTAGCCGTAACCCACATTTCCATTTATTTCTGCCTAATTAATAGAATTATATTTTTTAAAGCAAGAATTTCATTGATAACTATTGTCTATTTCGAGAAATAGTCTCCCTGGTGGCTAACATAACAACACCTCTAGTTCGGATTTGATTCCCTGTATAAGCTTGGGTGTTTGTGATGATGTCCGTCCATTGGGTGCCCCTTCACAATTGGCCACTACGTTTGGCGAACTGCGGCCAAGGTTTCATATGCCAGTTTTGTGCATTTGGAAAAAAAGTATTTCATGAAAGGTATATGAAAAACGGGGAGGGTAGCATAATGAATTTCAAAATCTTCTCAAATTGACTTTCAGTTATTCGCGTGCGTTAAATTTTATGTTAAATTTTGCAGCAAGAATTTTATGGATCCTTTTTTTTACTTGTGATAAGATGAGATATGCGAAAATAACGTTTCGCCCCCTAGTCCCCACAAGTTAGGAATTTTGGTAAACCCTCCCACATCGAACTCTGACTTTTCAAACAGCCGAATTTCGTATTTTTATACTCCGCAGCTTCGGCTAGATGATATATTGACATACGCAAAAACGACGTCACTTTCTGGTCACTCAGGTGGTGTAGTGGATAAACAACCACATTCTAACACTCTTTGGGTCCGGGTTCTATTCCCGGGCTGGGGCTTGGTGTTAATTCGTCCGCCCTTCCATAGAGGTAATGTTGGTCGACCACTGCCCCCCACCATATTAAAATGGCGAACACTTCGCCCCTAAGTATTGGTGAATGCTTCGTCGACAAATGCCTGAGCTTTAACCCTTTAACGCGCAGTGTTCCCGCTCTGGGTACACCAAACTCTGACGTTTTGACTGTTGCCAGTCACGAAGAATAGATTTGATTTCTATAAAAATAGTTGCGGGTGACATAGCTCCACGAAAATCCTTTACTTTTTAGCACGTCATTCCCCGTAAAAAATTGTCACGATTATTTTTAACAGCACTGAAAAATGGAAAAATTCGAGAACAGCTGGATAGATTGCCCAATGCTGAAAAAAGGGCAGCCGTTGCCATCGCTCGACTTAACTACCAGCAAGATGGCGGACAATCGAAACGTTCATTGCGTGCCACAGATCTAGAGAACCTTTTTTTGATGCATCTGGATGTGCGGCACAGCCAGCCGTTAAATAAGCACATCACATTTATGGAACTAATGTACATTCCATTCAGATGACAAAAAGTGCTGACACTTTTAAAGTGTAATATCGCATTGAGAATGGAAAATGAAATCGTCCAAATCAAAAGCGAAATTTCAACTTTTGGTTCACTTTCAAAATAACCCAACTTTTGTTAATTGAATGCTTTTAAACGTCACGATGCATTACAGGATTGAAAAAATGTTGACCCCTCCCATCCCCACCCCCTTGTTTAGTATAAATAAGTTAGTCTAGCCACTGCAATTTACCTATTTTCGCAACAGGTGCTTGATAATCTTTCTCTCTACTCGAACACTGAAGAGACACTGTTCGTGGGAACCGAACAACATTGCCTCTATCGTCCAAAAATTTTTAAGTTTAGTAAAACCGAAGTCACGGTTCACTAAGAAAAATGCTATGCACATTTCTAATGTATGTGAATCGAGACTAAGGAAATACATTCACTATAGCCGAGAGTTCCCTATATACGGGTTCACAATAATCAGAGTTGACTGTATAGTAGAGATGAGACGGGCTCAGCCCGAGCCCGAAAGCCCGAGCAGGAGCCCGGGCCCGACTCGGGCTCGGGCTCTGTAATTCACGATTGCGTTCGGGCTCGTGAAAAATTTCTCCTTTGTTGACCTTGAAACAGATTTTAAAAAGTGATTCATGGGATAAATAGACGCACTTATTTAAAAAAAATAGCGGCACGGGAGACTAGAAGGTGTGTGAAGCTCCAAAATTTATTGTATCCTATTAATGAAGTAGTTAATTTTATTTGCCTTTAGCTGAAATTTCGGGCTCGGGCGGGCTCGGGCTCCAACTTTAATAATATTGCTCGGGCTCGGGCGGGCTCGGATTAAAAGTCTTCGGGCTCGGGCTTCAAAAAATGAGCCCGAACTCATCTCTATAGTTAAATTTATTTTTCCTGGAAGATTCCGAAAAAAATCTTTCACAGTAAAAAATAAATAAAAACACCGCTTTTTTCGGCTGTTTAAAAATCTCCCTTTTAAAACACATTATTTACGCTTGAATTCTTCATAATTAGGAACAATATTTACTGGAACAAATATTTAAAGGCTTTTAAATCGTCTGATCTTCGACGATGAAACGATGGGAAAAAAATATATTAAAAGAACTAAGCATCTGAAAGTGAATTAAAAATTAAAATATTTAATTAATTTCTGAAAATTCTAAAAGCATTTTGATGAAAAAAAATGAATTGAGTGATGAATGGCGTTGAAGTATTAAAAATATGTAATTAAAAGAAAGGAGAAACTGATATGTTCGTCTTCATATCTTGAAGAATAAAATTTCAAAAGGAACAGGCGCAGCTTTAAAAGATTCTAAAGCTGGCATTTTATTAATTAATATTTTATAAATTCAAAAGGTAGGTAGTTCTTTAATAGTTAATTGATTTTTATTGTCTGGCTAGATGAAAAATAACTTTTGCACGATTGCATGTTCAACAACGAGAAAAACTTAATTGATATTTCTATTGTTTCGTAATTAAAGTTGATAAAATGGATTTATTTTCTTTACTATGATGAAACAAAAAATAGTTAAAATATATTCGAGAATCGGTTAAATAGTAGAAAAATGATAAACGAGTTTTTTCCAATGAGGTATACCAAGAAGCAGACATGACGACTTTTGTAAAATGGTTTTTTAGCATTATAATGTTATTTCTTTCTCTCTGGGTTTTTCTGTGAACATAATTTTTGGACATATGTTTAAGAACATAGTTTTGTGGACCGAATTGAGCCGATAAGATTTCGTTGCATTTTACAATAGAATTGCCAGATAGATTGGGGGGGGGGGGGCGAATATAAAATGTCTAAAGTCGCCAAGGTTTGCAAATGTTGAGGATTTATCGCCAAGTGTGGCACCAAAAAATAAGTCCCCGAAACTGGACCTAGCTTGGCGATATCGTTCATATTTGCCGAGTAACTGGTAAATACTACAGTTTATTACAAACGAGAAATATACTTAGAATATGTCTTACGAAGATTGTTAATCAGTTTTAGTAGGCTATTTTTATGCAGATTTCAGTTCTGAAACGAGTTTTATGGAACAAGAAAGACAAATATGGTACACACATGGGTTATTACGCACATTCCAAACCGTATTTATAAGGCAAAGTATAGTTAGAATATGCTTTGGCGAATGTTGTAAAATAGTTTTAGCAGGCAATTTTACTATAGATTTTGATTCCAAATAAGTGTTTTTGGAACAAGGAAGAAAAAATATGAATAATGATACACTTTCCAAATTATTTTAATAAGGAAGAAAAATAGGGGCGACGCATGGGTTATGATTCACTTTTAATATGTAGCACTTTAGTGCGTATTTAAAATATAAAAGTTTTTTTTTTTTAAAGATACGTCAGAGTTTATTTTAATAGGTTTGCTGTGGTTCTTTTGCATTAAATTGAATTAAATAAATTCCCGAAAGTTTTAAATTATTAACACGCTGTGCTAAGTAGGATCACATTCAAATTTTGTTCTCAATCAAAATTCTCAATTTTAGTTTCTTTAATTTCACTTATTATCACATTTGCTACATTTTAGAGGAAGAACTTTATAGATTTGAAAATTATGCAATAAAAGTGGAGTGTAGCTAACTCTCCTCCTTGGAGGACGTATTTTAAAATATCTTGAAACCGATTTTTAGGTATTAATCAGTCATTCGTTTTACAGCAAGAATTTTATGGATATAATTTTTGAGAAAAGGAGGGGTGTGTGTAAAGAACGTTTTGGCCACCAACCGCCCACTCATGTTTGTTTGTTTGTGTGTTGTGACAACCCTACACGAGTTGCACATGCCTAGGGGGTACCCTGGGTTAAACACATTTTAGTAGTTCTAACACGTATTCACTTTACATTTGGAGAAAACCACCCCAAATTCCAGACAGTTTTAATTTTATGTAACACTTTGCACAAGAAAACGTTTTGTAATTAAATAATCATATCACAGAATAAAGTAATTTGTTGAATTGGCCGAAATGTTATTTATTCCATTAAAACTTTGTTGATGATGCTTTAATGGAATTATGTTTTTGAATCTCAATTTGGTTTTGTTGGGGTTTCAGAATATTTCTTTGAATTGGTCAGAGATTTTTTAAATTTAGGGACAAATAAACTTTAAATAATAAACTATTTTCCTTTTTGCGTGCACAAAATCAGTTTATAAAGGCAATAAATAGGCTACAAATAGCTAATTTCAGCTGATTACGGTTGGTATGCAAATGAAAAACTATCTTTATTATGCGTTATGGCGTACAATACAATTTTATATAGCGATAATCAAGTGATAAGTAAAGGTAATTCTGTAATAGCAAAAACTTCAAGTCAGTAGTGATTAAATTTTCAGATATAAGGGCTGGTTATATATCCCCTTTCTCCCTAAACTTACTTTTAAAAATTTAGTGTATTATTAGTGTATGGTTAATGTAATATAAAAAGAGGGGAAAAATTCAAGTAAGGAAATAATAACGTAATTATATTTTTTTTATAACACACACAGAAAAAAATATATTACTCACAAGGAAAATTATTTTATATTTGAAAACATATACCTTAACAATCAAATGTATTTCATGCTTTTTTTCAAATTTCAGTTTCTTTATTTTCACTTATTATCATTGAAAAAACTTGGGGAGAAACAATGTCCTTATGTCTTTAAAAATACGTGCACGTGTTCAATTAAAGAAAATTTTACTCTTATGCTATTCTTGATAACTTTCTCATGTGCAAAGATAATAACTAATTAAATATTATTTACTCTCTCAAATACTAAATCACAAAAACCTTTTAGTTTCAACTGCGCGGACTTTTTGCGAGGCAAATTTTCAAAAAACTCCATTATTTTCTGTCGCATAGGCATAACTCATGTTTTGAGGTGCCATTTTGCTTCATGTAGTATACAATTATTGTAAAGAAGGATAGCAATTAAATATATAAAGTTAAAATTGAAACTTTGATTTCTCGGTTATTAACATTAAATATATCAAATAAAATTTGTTCATGCGATTTATTAATTTAATTTTCTTACAAAAGCAGATGGAGAACATTTATATTTCTCTGAAACCAAATCAAAAATTTAAAATTTCCATAAAATTATAAACTAATTTTTCTTTCTATCTAATTGAAGCTCATTTTTCGACATTTTAAATTGCATCATTAATGTTGCAAAAATGCAATGAAGGTATTTTTCCAAAAACTAAAATACTGGCTGAATAAACTGAAAGCGCACTAATTGAAAATAAACTTTCTTTCAGAAACTACATATATGATTTTCAAGAATATAAGTACTAATTTATTAAACATAAAAAAGATTTATACATTTTTAAAATATCTAATTTCAGACGAAAGTAATTTCGCAAATTTAAGTTACTTTTTAACTGAAGACTATATGATAAAAGTTCAATTTAAATATATTTGCATCTTTTTCAAAGAAAATTCATCTCAATACAAAATAAAAGTAATACGAAACGACGATTTAAAAATTTTTAAATAGACAATTCTTGTCTCATTATTTATATGAGAAAGTTTCAAACCTAAAAACAATGGAAGGTGAAACAAACATAAAGGCAGACAAAAGACTCAGATGCGTTCGAAAAATAAGACGATAAAAAGAAAACTTCCAGCCAAAATACGAATTAAAAATTAAAATGTTTAATTAATTTCTGGAAATTTCAAGAGCACTTGGAGAAAGAAATTCAAATGAATTTAATGGAGTCACTAAATAAATTTCCAATTAAACTGGAAGAAAGTTAAATCTATTTTTCTGTATCACAAAATAAATACATGTCTTTCAATTTCAAAAGAAAAGCCATTTTAAAACAGAAAAAAAAATATTATGTGGTATATGATATCAATAATAACCATTTCATATTTTAGAAAGGGAAGCAGCATTTGGGTTCATAATTAAAGCATTGTCTATATAGAAAGGAGAAAAAGAAAAACTAACTCGCAATTACATGTTTAACAATAGGAAAAATCTAATTGAAAATCACATGTTTTCATTTCTTTTCATTTAATGGATGGAGAATTTATTCTGAGAATTAAACAGAAGTTTTTCCTTTTGTCTCCAATCTCTGTAAAAATAAAATGGTTGTTAATTCGGTAACTTATTATGTAGGATGAGCAATGGTCCACAAATGTACATGTTTGTGTGATTTTCTATAGAATCTTGTACAGTTTTTGTGCACAGAAGTTCTAAACAGAATTTGAAATTAAGGGCTTCTGTATAGAATATCTTGGAATGAAGCCATTCTGTTGTGACCGTAAACATTAATATTTAAAGTTTTCTGTCATAATTAAGAATCAGCATATAATACTTTGTGAATGACCCTTAAATATTGAAAAATATACAAATAAACGAAAATTCTACATTATTCTGCCAGACTATAATTAAATGGTCAAATTTTAAAGCAAGTTTTAGAAGTAAATTAATAATTTTAATTTTGAAAGTTTTTGAAAAATGTCACCATTAAAATTTTTGTTGGGAAAAATGAATTTCCTCAAACAACACATTTAACTTACATTCTTTAATGGATTTGATGCCTCTTGGATAACATTGTAAAATTGCTACATAAACCATTTTACTAACGATACATAATAATTTCGATGGAATATTTCTAATGATACGATTATTAGACATAAACTAGTTAATTATTATTCTGCAACAATATGCGTACTAAACTCACGTGTGTAGAGGAAAGTACTTCGTAGTCTATCTTTCAAGCATGATTTATTTTTTCTATTTATTAAACGTTTCGATTCGAATTTTTATTCATCAATGTTTATATTCAACGTTTCAATTTGAAAGTAATCCATCTACCAGCCATTTTAATATCGCAGTAATCTAATTTTAAATATTCAAACATTTTCTTTTATATGCATATAAGGAAATAAAAATAAAACAAAGCTCAAATTAAATATTAATTGCAAGCTCATAAGCACAATCTCATTTCGTTCTAATTATCTAATTCGTTCGAGATTGGCTCTGTGTTAAAAAATTAACGGGGTTAAATAATTATTCTTCCTCAAATCGCTGCAATTACTTCACCCCACTTCATCATTTGCGAAAATTTCGAGGTTAGTAAATAATTACTCTAATCATTTCGCCATGTAAACAGTGTGTAAGACATTAATCATCCCCAGATATTTTTATATCGATTTTATTGTTTATGTTTAATGTGCGATGCATTATGCAGTAATCTCCTGCTATGAATTGTGCATGCCTCAAGTTTTGTATGCTTCTGTACAGTCCTACCCGCTTTATGGAGTACCGGTTAAAAGAATATTCCGCTTAATGTAATAACTTTTCGAGATGTACCAAAAAGTAGTAAATTGTAAGTTTGGTCCCGGATAATGCAATGTCTCGATTATTAGAAGAATATTTCGAGGCAAATTGGCTATTCTGTTAAACGGGATCGATTGTAGTATGCATCTTTCATTGTGCGTATTTACTGTTCACTATACAGGGTGTTCCAAAAGAAAGCGGCAAACTTTTAAGGGCGGTAAGGCATGTACTAAGGTTTCAAAAATACATAGCACTGTAGGTTCAAAAGCGTCATTTTTATTTACTGGCTGATAAGTTAAGGACTTTCTGCAAAGAATCTGTTATTTTCTTGAGAAACCGGAGAAGAAAAGTTCACATATATTGGCAAACCCGCTTAATAGAACAGCTAATTTGCCATAAAAATTTATTCTGATAAGCGAGATATTCTATTTTCCTGGATCATATTGGTTAATTATTATGGTTTGTTACAGTGAAAATTCATTACAATAAGCGGGATATTCCTTTAACGGATATTCCATTAAGGGAGCTAGACTGTTTATAGCAATGAAGTGTCTTTCATTTACCTGTTAATTAGTTACTTTCTGCGAAGCAACTATTATTTTCTTGACGAAACAGCGAAGAAAAGTTCACTTATACAGTCAAACCCGCTTAATAGTTCAGGTAATTTACCACGAAAATTTATTCTTATAAGCGAGATATTCTAGTATCTTGGATCATATTGACTAATTATTACGGTTCGGTACAATGAAAATTTATTGCAATAAGCGGAATATTCCTTTAACCGATATTCCATTAAGCGAGTTCAATTGTACATAGCAATGTAGGTTATTTCATTTACCTGTTATTAAATTAATTGCTTTCTGTGAAGCATCTATTATTTTCTTGACGAAACAGCGTAGAAAAGTTCACTTATATCGTCAAACCCGCTTAATAGAAAAGCCAATTTGCCACAAAAAATTTATTCTTATAAGTTAATTGCTTTCAGTGAAAGATCCATTTTTTATTGACCAACGAACGCCGGAATGTTCACATATTTCAATGATTTTTTCCAAAGAAATTATTAACATCTGCATGAAAACTGCATTTCCGACTCCACATTGCTATGTGATTTTGAATCCGTGTAATGTGCCCTACCTCCCCTTTGCCACCATATTTTGGAAGCACAATGTATATTACGTAATCAATGAAACCGAACACGCAAGTGTTAGCTTTGATTTCAAAGGAGGGGGGGGGGCATCTACTTATTAAAAAAGAACATGTTTCATTTCAGTAGCTATACTTTGTTTTTTCAGCAAGTAATAAAGGTTTAAATAGAAATTTGTATTGATTTTTTAAGCTGAAACTAATAGACATGTTTAATTATTTTTAACATTACATAAATATCTTACATTGTGAATAGGATCAATGCAACACGACGTATAACTTAGCTGTAGCCTTTCTATTGAGAAAATTTGCACCATGATTTGAAGTTTAGACTCATCAGTGGAGTCAAATCATGGTGGAACTTTCCCCATAAAAAAATTGCGCCATTTTATGGTGAAATGTTGAAGTCTTCCTATTAAGAGTTAAAAACTTGAGAACACTATGTATATTTTATTTTTACTTACAAGTCTCTAAATAAAATTTTAAAATTTTAAAAATAAAAATAAAAATATATTTTGAATTCCGTTGTATCAGTATTAAACAACACAAAATGAATACACACAAAGAACTTGTTTTAAAAGTATCAACTAATATAAGTTGGAGTTAAATTCTCAAGGGAAATATTTTAACTTCTATTATTTCCCATACTATTATACCTAACTTTCTAAAACAAAATCTAAATATGGGTTCATTATCTAAAATGTCACTTGACCAATTTCATCCGTACAGGAATAAAATTTTATATTTAGGACAAACGAGAGAAGACAATGCAAGTAAATAAATAACCTTTTAAATTACTTCTTTTCAATGCTATGTATAAAAAATGTCACTACTTCTAAAATTTCTTAATGCAGCTTGTGATAAGACAGCTGAACATGGTATACGGTCCAGTTTGCAGGTCTTGCGTTTGTGCCGACTGCGAGGGTGTCAATCTAATTGTCTGGAACTTTGGTAGGTTTTCTCCAGATGTAACGTGCATACGCGTTACTTTAAAATGTCCTTCAATAAAGGCACGCGAAAACCTTAAAATGTCCTTCAATCAAGGCACTCAATCAGTAAACAGATGTCCTTCGTGTAGGCTTGGCATAACACAAAACAAGCATATGATAATGCACCCTGAAACTGTTTAAATCTCCAATGTAATTAGCTTATTTCTGGAAATGCTCATTAGCTGCGTTATTTTTTAGAAAAAAAATCCCTAAAATTAAACAGAATTATTGATCTTCTTTAGTTCTTATGGCGAATTATTCAAAATAATTTAGATTAATTATTTATTTGACTCTCTGTAATCATTAATCAACATGATCGGATCATCTTACTGAAAAAATACAGAAACGGCTTTGGGGAGGCTATTTAATTAAAACTAATTAAAATTTAAGCGGATTCTGTTAGGAATTTATGAATTTTACAAATAAATTGGAACATGTGTCGAGTTCTGCAAAAAATAATTAATTACAGTAAAAGTTTCAATAAATGAGAAAACATATTTTTATTGAGTTAAATTAATCTAATTAAAACTCAGAATGCAAAACTTAAGCGTATTATTTTATTTTAATTAAAAAGTACTTCAGTAACTCTTAAATTTAGAATATTTTATTATTAAATTTAATTAATTAGATTGTTATTCATATTTTCTTGCAATTTGATTTCTTGAAATTAGTAACAAAACTGTTTTTTCACATATCAACTGAATTAAAAAAATTGCCATCTCTTAATTAAATCAATAACTTCTCACTTTAACATGTAATATTTTAATTACGTGACCAAATTTAATACATTTATTTATTCATAAATTTTAGTGACAAGTAATGTTTATCCAATGTTTTATTGTTTGTTTTTACAAAATGATATAATTATTTCAATCTTGCAAAGTGATATGATTATTTAAATGTCAAAATGCATGGAATAGCAATATTTACTTTATGGTAAGAAAATTTTAACAGTTTCATTTACTACCTAAAATTAAAAATACATGCTATCAAAATAATTTTAACTCTTTAAGACTCTGCGTGCAGAATTGAAGACACAGAAATTCCCTATACTGTCGAACAAGATGAATGTCTTAATTGTGCACTTAAAAAAGCCGCTTCCATAAAAAGTTTGGAAACCACTGTGTTAGTTCTGATTTTACCGATAGTATATTTTTAAGGTGAATCTAACATTAGCTCTATACACTAATTAAATTAGTAGAATTCAAGAACGGCTTGAATATATTTGAAGCAATCCAAGAATGAATAAATCCCCTTAAATTCAAAAGTATTCTAAAATATAATATATGTGTTTTGTCCATTTGTTTATTTTTAGTATAATTAAAATTTTTTACTTACTGATGAACTGAATTATGATCATTTGTAATGTTCTCTAAAATTAATAAATGCAATCAATATGTCAACCGCGTTATTTCGACAGTATGTTCAACACTTCAACGCAGTAAAACTAACAACATAGTGAAACGTGTTTTACAGGCATTGTAATGAAATTGATTCATCTTATTTGTTTTATTAATCAGGATTTTGAATTTAAACTGAAATAACACTAAAGGTGAAACTTGTTTTACACGAATTGTAATAAAATTGATATCTCTTAAACATTTTAATACACCAGTATATTGAATTTGAACTAACTAAAATAACACCACAGTGAAGCATTTTTACCAGGCATTGTAATAAAATTAATTTATTTTAAACATTTTATTAAACCAGGATATTCAATTTGATATATCTAAAATAACACTCCAGTGAAACTTGTTTTACAGGCATTTTATGAAATAAATTTATTTTAATTATTTTTCTTTTCATTTATTTATTTATTTTCAAACGAGGATACAGGATTACTCATTCTCTCGTATTGATGGTTGGCAGTTTCAAGGGGTGCCATTATTCAAAAGTTACCAACATTTAGATTAAAGTTAAAGGCATAATATTTCAAAAAATAATACACTTGCAAATATTATTTTTAACCAGATCCTTGGAAAATTAAGTCAAATGCTATACTTTTTTTGTAATACAAAAAAAAAAAAAAAAAAAAAAACTTAACTTATCGCTTCTGTACATTTTCTAAGAATATGAAAATATTCTAAACTATTGTCAACAGGTAAGTTGTTTCCTCATTAAATTTGATGTTTCTGAACTTTTGGAATAGCATTATACTACATGATTATTTACGTGATTTTTGAAGTGAAAACTTCTTTATGCGCGTTGGACACTTTTAAGGTGGAGAAAAATCACTGAATTCGCGTGACCATCACGCTTGAGCGTAACCGTCACGCTCAGATACATATGGGGGAAAAAGTGGATTGTGACGTCATAGCTAGGCCTTCTACTGCCAGCTGAGATTTCTTCATCCTTTCTTTGACTTTTAATGCTGCCATCTGTTATTATTCGTAAAAACTTCAAGTTACTTTTAGCTGCCTCCTTCTGGCATCAAACCGTAGACCCCAAGGTTTGGTAGGCGAGCGTTCTAACCACCAGACGGGTTGACTCAGGATGATATGACTAAAATTTGAAGTGATTGTTGTTTCACTTTCGGAATGGGAACTTTTATGTATCTAAATAAAGAAAATTAGACTTTGCCTGTACTGTACTTGGTATTAAAAAAGAATTAAAGCCACCTTTTTGGGACGCCCTTAAGTACACATGCAAACAGGCAAATTCTCCGTCTAAGACTGTGAAGGTCTTTAAGGTATTTCCCTACGTGGGGAGCAAAATTTTGGTGTGGTTTATGCATTTTTAATTGAAAAGCCCTAAAATATGACAGAAACAATAATTTATTTTACAATGGATTCATAACTTTTCTAAAAAATTGCATTTTTGAAGAAAAATTTTGCAAAATTTCATACTCACGTCAACTGCTGTGTATTTAGTAACTTCCTTCGCACAGTATACTCTATAACACTTTTCTGTGTTTTGTGTCAAAGGCTTTATTGTATTTTAAAATTCACGGAAATATGGCCAATTAAGTACAAAAACGTTGAAATTTTTTGTCTAAAAGTACCTGTCAATTTATTAATTTCATACGTATAACTTAACTTTTGCGACAAAAAACACTTTAATATCAATAGAATGTTTATGCAAAATTTCATTGAGATATCTTTACATCTTTTAGAATAGTTACGGTTATTGTGACGCAAGGTAACCAAAAACACAGTTTTCCAGAAAACGCATTTAAAGATTTTATTTCAGCATCGATGTACAACTGGAAGGGGCATTCAAACAGACGTATCTTCCTTTCTATTTATGGTAGAAACAAAAGTAAAACAGTTTTGGAATCTTAAAAACATGTTCTTTCAAATTAAAAAAAAAATCGATTTATTTTCGGCAAAAAAGGGCTTTTTAGACCTAAGCAGTTACCTTAACCCTTTAATGTGCAGTGATCCCGCTTTGGGAACACCAAACTCTGACGTTTTGACTGTTGCCAGTCACGAAGAATAGATTGGATTTCTGTAAAAATAGTTGCGGGTGACATAGCTCCACGAGAATCCTTTACTTTTTAGCTCGTCATTTCCCGTAAAAGAATTAGCACGATTACTCTTAACAGCACTGGCATCTGCTGAAAAAGGGAAGAAAGCGAGAACAGCCGGAGAGATTGCCCAGTGCTGAAAAAAGGGCAGCCGTTGCCATCGCTCAACTTAACTACCA
Organism: Cheiracanthium punctorium; assembly: GCA_038373885.1. Lineage (NCBI taxonomy): Eukaryota > Metazoa > Arthropoda > Arachnida > Araneae > Cheiracanthiidae > Cheiracanthium > Cheiracanthium punctorium. Next base: position 336,034 of record JAWZYV010017372.1, read on the forward strand.
GCAAGATGGCGGACGATCGAAACGTTCATCGCGTGCCACAGATCTAGAAACCCTTTTTTGACGACAGCTGGCTGTGCAGCACAGCCAGCTGTCGTCAAAAAAGGGTTTCTAGATCTGTGGCACGCGATGAACGTTTCGATCGTCCGCCATCTTGCTGGTAGTTAAGTTGAGCGATGGCAACGGCTGCCCTTTTTTCAGCATTGGGAAAGGGTTGCGCCTCAAAGTGTTAATAACAAACTATCCACTGCATCTTGAAAATATTCTAACATATTCCATAACATTTCCCCAAGAGAACTTCCAGAAACGGCATACACCACATCAACATCAATACTCATAACATACATCAAAACAGCAAAAAAGAAAACGTTTCCTCCGGCGAAAGAGCTGATACTTTCTTTAATTTAATTCTCTCGGCTTAGTATCTAGATACCACACGATATTTATTATGCAGTATCTTGACCTCTGCGCCTTCAGCTAACGACATCAATTAGTTCTGCCAAATTGAATAGCGAGCGCATGCTAATACCCCGGCCGTTTCTAAAATAAGCATATCGCGTGCTGGGGACCAGAGTGTTGCCACCAGACAATTACATTATAAACAGTGGTTTTGTGGAATCACGCTGATAGCGATTAGGAAATTGTGCTTTTCGGGCATTAGCATGTAAATTTGGTCGTTTGTTACAAGCTGCACAGATAATGTATTGACGTGCTTATATAAAGAATCGTGGTGACTTCAGAGAAATTAAACCTTCAGTGCCGTTGTAACATAAAATAGTTTTGGCAGTAGAACTGTACCACGTTCTAAAAATTGTAAGTAGTGAAGTTAGCGGTTAAAGTACTGAAATTTATAAGGTACTCTTGAAATTGTTCCCAGCTTTTTCTTTTCTTTTCTTTATTTATTTTTTGGGGGAGAAGGGGGTATTGTAAACCGCTAATTTCTATTTTAACTCTCTGTTAGGCGTGTGGACAACGGTCGTATCATAAGTCAAATTTCCTATGTTATATTCGAGCATACGTCAAATTTATATGTCCATGTTCGAGTATAAGCCAAATTTCCTATATAAATTTCATATTTCACCCATTTTTGCGACTTTCTTCGATTTTTGCTAGAAGCGGCAATAATAGATAAATTTCTGATGTCAACTTCTTAAACAAGACAAGATATTTTTAAAGAATCACTATGTATAAAAATTGAAATGTCAACATCCTATTGGTCATGTTAAAATATTTTGTGGAGTTGAGGTTCAATACTCGTGAATAAAGGCTAGGAACAATGAATAATGTTTTCGACTGATAGTGTAAATGTCGTCCCAAAAAAAGGGACAATATGCATAAATGGGTTAAAATGTTATTATCCGTAGAAGTGAATGATGTCATAAAATAATACATTTCTCATATTTATTTCTAAATCTATGTTTTCATAAAAAGTAATTAGTTATTGAAAAAACTAAAGTACGAAATTTGGCCATGACTCTAATAATTTTTTGAGTGAACCTACCTGGTCTACGATTGTTGTCCGTGCGTCTAACGGAGGGTTAAGTCGTTTCTAAGGATCACAAGAAGGCTAAAAAAATTGACGATAGATAATTTGTATCTACAATGTCCTGTATGTTCAAACGATTCCTCTTGGGGAGACAATTCAGAAGCTATGCCTCTCGTCTGGAATTTAGTTCAAAATTAGGTGACTACGAATAGGTAGCAACGTTGGCCCGCCTTCTAGGTAACCCTATTATAAAATGATCAACATGGCCCACCTTCGTCAAGCCTGTAATCGTCCCGAGATTGAAGAACATTACGTGGCTTTCTTTCAATATGATTTTCTATATTTACATTTTACAATATAATTTAACTAACTATGCACCTTCTTTTTAGTGTTTGCGCTTTCCATTATTCTTTGTCGAGTTCGCAATTCCGAATAAAAATTCGACTGTCCATTCATAAAAATTCGTTATATATACATATACAGGGTGATTCGAAATTAGTTTTACAAACTTTTAGGAGGGGTAGGATACACCAAGATAGTTCAGAATCACACAGTAATGCAGGGTCGTAAACGTAGTCTTCATGTACCTGTTAATAATCACTTTAGAAGAAATGTTCAAGTAATAGTAAACTTTCCGGCTATTGTTTTTCAAAAAGTAATCCATCTTTCTCCGATTGCACTTGATACAAATTGTTAATTCAGAATTTCTTCTTTCATTACATTGATGAAATTGTCGCAAGAAAGGCTATTATTTAAGAAACTAGGTTAAGAATTTAGACGCAAACTTGAGCACTTCTTCCAAAGTGATTATTAGCAGGTAGATGAAAAATACGTTTCCGACCCCGCATTCCTATGTGATTCTAAACAGTCTTGGTGTATCCTACCCCTCCGAAAAATCTGTAAAACTAATTTAGAATCCTCTGTATATATACACACATACAAACACTTTCACACACACACAAATATATACAGGATAAATCGAAACTCTTTGGCAAAACTTTAAGGGGTGATAGGCCACACAATCAGGAATCGTAATCACATAGCAATCTGGGGTGAAGCGCAGTTTTAACTTACCCGGTAATAATCACTTTTGGAAAAGCATTGAAGTGTCCGTCTAATTTCTTAACCAAGTTTCATAAACAATAGGCTCCTCTCCGAAAATTTCATCCATGAAATAAAATAAACTTTTTAAACTATCCATTTTAGTCTTGTTTTCGGAGAAAATACATTAACAATGGTCGGCAAGTGCACTGCTATTTCAGCACTTTTTTCAAAGTGATTATTAACAGCTGTATGAAGACGACGTTGCCGACCCCACATTGCTATGTGATTCTGATTCCTTATTATGTGCCCTATCACCCCTTAAAGTTTTGCCCAAGAGTTTAGATTCACCCTGTATACTTGTTTTAGCACTATTTAACCAGCAATAAAATTTACTGATGAAAACAAATTTTCTAAACGTATTATGTTTATTTTATCTTACATGCACACTAATCTCTCCGAAAGCCAAGTTACAATAAATAAAATTCCGAACAAACGTATTTATAAGTTGTAAAACTTAATACATGCATGGCACATATCACTCTTACATTTAACATGCAAGCACTCTATTTCAGCACAATTTCAATAATTAAACTGGCGCTGAATCTGTCATTCAATATAATCGGGGATCTCACAGTACTTACCCACTGGATTGATCACCCTTCAGTAAGATGCAAGAGATAAGTCAGATAAGGCCGCATCAATTTGATACAGAGGAAGGCAGATAAAGTTACATGCATCAGTTTTGCAGTAAGACCAACCTGTTAAATTGATCCCGCATTGCGATGTGACGCCAGTTATTAAGCTCGTGTTGGATGCTAAAGCGTTTTGTTACAGAATTATCATGGAATGATTAAGCATGTCTGGAATTGCATACCGTAATTTTAAAGGCGCTAAAAGCCAATTAGAACTGCGTGTTGTGTCATTTGGACAAGAATACTGATGATTGTACTGTTATTTTTTTTAAATATGCAGTTTTTTTAATTTATTAAATTCGTAAATAATAAATAGAATAAAGAGTTATTTGATTAATTAAACAACTTATAGTTAAACATTGCTGACTAACTGATTATAATAATTAATTTTACATGAATTGACTTAAAATTATGAGCGAAATTGAACTATTTTCACTGTTTAGATTTTTAAAAATTCTCAGATAGTACATTTATGTGTACATTTATGCTAATTCCACGGTCTTACGTGGCGAACACCAAAGATCCGCAAAGCCAGTAAACTATACAATGGGAACATTGGCTGCTTTGACTCCCCCACCCCCTGTGAAAAAAAGAACGATTCGGTCTTTGGGAATTGTTGAAGAGACATCGGAATGCCATTTGACTTTTAAAATGATGACATTTATTATTATTATTATTGTTGTTATTATTAATAACATTATCCTTTTTTTGTAAATATTATGCGTAAATAGAATTTTCGAATTTTATTTATGGGCGTATAATACATTAGATTGCCCACTGCCCAGTTTTACATTTATGTACAAAACTATCAGTTATTTATTAAATACGATACTTTTCCATATTTTTGAATTTGATAAGCAAATATCACTTTTAATGCATGTTCTGTGCTGAAAAAATATAAAGATGGATTCATTTATTATTTAAAAGTTTTGCTTCCTTTTTTAAAATTTATAAGCATGAATTATAGAGAAATAAGCCAGTTATTAACTTAAAACAACTGAAAAGGGGAAATGTCATAATACTCTTCACATATAATTTTAAACAAAAAGGTAAACTGTAGAATTTTTTTTAATGTAAAATCAGATGTTTGTTACGGCATATAAGTTATGGAGAGTTTTTAAGTATCTCGAAAAAGATATGTATTTATAAAAACAGTGTTTTAAAATTTTACAGTCTATAATTAAACTTTTGTCAAGTAAAAATTTGTTTTTACTTATGATTGCGCATCCATATGAAAACAAAGTCTCTAAACGCATTCTGTCAGTTTATAAGGACACTAATCTTAAAGTCAAGTATCAGTGAATAATCTTGAAACAAGCAAAATTATGCATCTTAAACTAAACATACGTATGACACATATCATTCCTATGTTTAAAATGCATGGAAGCACATTTTGACAACACAGTTTCAATAATTAAACTGGCGCTGAATCTGTCATCAAATATAAACAGGTCTCTCGGAGTATTTAGCCCCCGGATTGATCACCCTTCAGTTCGATGCAAGAGATAAGTCTGATAAAGGCATCAGTTTGATACAGAGGAAGGCAGATAAAGTTACATGCATCAGTTTCGCAGTAAGACCGACCTGTTAAATTGATCTCACATTGCAATGCGACGCCAGTTATTAAGCTCGCGTTGGATGCTTAAGCGTTTTGTTACAGAATTATTGTGGAATGATCGAACATGACTGAAATTGCCTATTGTAATTTCAAACTCGTTAAGCCAATCACAGATGCGTGTTATATGCATAGTTCTGACAAATATCCGATAATTGACATTTATTTTTAAAATGCGGAATTTCTTTTTGTTTGTTTAGCTTATAGAAATCGTAAGTAATAAGCAAAATAGTGGCGAATTGTTTCACTTAAACAACTAATAGTTCAAATCTTTTGATTGCTACAGTTAAACTAATGAATGATACATTTTAAAAGAAGAATATAAAAAGAAATTTAAAATTTTACTAATTTACTGTTTATTTCACTGTTCATTTAACCTTTTACAGGCCATTGTTCCCAATCGGAAACATTGAACTGAAATGTATTCAAAAATGAAATTTTATATATATCGACTTGAAAAAATTGGTAGATAAAGTTAATAGGTGTCTTGATTTTTTGAAATAGAAGTTGCATTTCTATCATAAGTGAGAAACTGGAAAAAAATCATGAAAACAGCCATTTTCATAAACTTTTACAGAGCTATCTTGATACACACTCCCTAACCTCAAACTTAATTCATATGTTTACTTAAATTTAAAAAAAATAAATCTTTTATTAATTCTTAATATTTTACTTATTATTTAAAATATTTTACTTATTATAAAAAATTAAATATACTACCTATCAGTATGTTTAGTTTTTAAAACCAATGTAAATTATAGTAAGAAATGACCCAATTTGCTCCCTATTGGAGACACAGGAAAAATTGTACATAAATATTTCCCCGCATTTAAATGGCTGATATCTTTTAACTAACGCATTAGAAGACAAAATATGCAAAAAACCAAAATATGCAAAAAATTAGAAGACAAAATATGCAAAAAATTAGAAGACAAAATATGCAATATGCCTGGATCTCATGCGGTCTGTAAAATGATAAAAAAAACAATTTCGATGGGAGTACATTTATTTGTGTATTTATGTAGAAAATTACCAGAAATTTATTAAATATGCTGTGATACTTTTCATATTTAGAATTTTATCAGCCAATAGCAAGCTTAAACTTTTCAGACACTGCATACAGACAAGACACAAAAGTTTCCTATACTATAGGACAACATAGATATCATAATTTTTGCACATAAAAATAAATCAATTTTCTTCTAAAATTGAATAATCAGGATTTTTTATTTTATTTTTTTAATTAAAAATTTTATCAAAAGAAAAATTATTAAATTTAAGCAGAAATTATTTAATGAGGTGTTAAAGGGTTAATACGTGTACTATTCTAAGAAAGTCCGATGTTGTTAGTTTTTTAAACGTTCTTCCTACGATTTTTTCAGTCTTTCACGTACCCTACTATATCTATAACCCAGTTTCTTAAATATAATAAACATTTTAGCTATGTGTATATAATATATTCTGATTTATCAGTATCGCCTATTTATTTATAATCTTTTATGTGAGGTAAGTTCAGTGTTAAGCACAATTTCTTTTTATATCTTTCACCATTGATCTCAAAATAATATTAGTCAAATTCACAAATAATAGATATTATTCCCAAGTGCTTGCAATTAGCATAAAGACTTGTGAATCCTTCTCCCTTTCTATAGGTACAGTCTCCTGCATTAATATATATGCACTTGAGAAATTCCCCTCTTTATGTATGATTTATCGGCCTATTTTAGAAAAACGTTAGTAAAATTTCAGCAAAATCGTTTTACTGAACATTTTTGTACAAATTTTCAAGGTCGTTCAGTTATTTATATATAAAACAAAGAGTGCATTTTGTTTACCGCTTGAGATTTTCAATTAAAAAATAATAAATGCCGGAGCTTTATTAAACACCACAAACTAGTAATACAAAAACTTTAAAAGGAAACTGGTGTTTAAAAGATAAAATAGTTCAAACTTTGTAAAACAACATACATAAAAGATACTTATCAATCTGTAAACGTGTTTCAATCGAAACAAATTTCGATTTTTGTCAGCAGAAGAAATCTATTCCCGTTACTTTACAAAGTTTTAATTTTTTTTAACTGGTTTCCTGAAAATTTATAAAAATGTAAAAAAAATCTTGGTAACCAGTAATTATACATGCCAGGTACCCTATGTTGACTACAGAAATCAATAGTCAGCAGTTACTTTCATGATTGCTGTCCGGCAATAATTCATGAGTCATTTTACAATATACACAGCTTCTAACTGAGCCTCTTAATTCTGAATTCTATTCAACGCTATTAAACATAACACACTACTCCAGTAGATCTTTGTGCATCTCGTTTAACTAGTGGTATCACATAACCTCTTTTGTAACTTGCACTGTAATATTGCGGTGTTTGATGAAGTAGCGCCGTTCGAATGTCAGCGACAGGAATAATTATTGGCTTTTAGCTCTGCTAAACAATATTTCACGTAGAATTCTGCTAGAATAATCAACAACATGTTTTACACACTTCTTGACCTCTGAGCTCATTATAAGAGCGTTAATTACCGCAATTAACAGCTTAAACAGGAGAGATAAAATTTCACCCTTTCACCGAGAGACTAGAGTTTATTTAATATTCTTCAGAAGGGACGTATAAGCTTAGATATATAGTTTAATCGCCGCTCTGTTAAAAAATACGTTGTAAAAATATTTGCTGGAACGTAAATAGCTGCCTTGCTTAAGAGCCTTAAAAATGCAATATGGTGGTGTGTAAATAAAGCATTTACTCATTAAAAGTTATAAATGTTTGAGACCTGGTAAACAATTTATTTAACACAGTTCTTAAAAATACACTTTTTTATATAAAAATATAAAATTTTATTATTATAATAAATAATACATACAAAAGTACTTATCAAACTGTACACGTGTTTCGATCGAAAAAATGTGGATCTTCTTCAGCAGCAGTAGAAGTTCATACACAGACTATGTATGGAAAATTTCCGATCAAACACGTGTACAGTTTGATAAGTATATTCTTGTTTTACAAGTTTTAATTATTTTATTGTTTTAAACACCAGTTTTTTTTTCAGTGTCTTTTGTTACAATCGTTACATGTCTTGAATATATTTAGATAGAAACAAATTAAGTAAAAAATTTCAAATACATTCTGATTCCTTATTCCAAAAATGTTTTGTGTTCTTTTATAGAGAAGAAAAATACGTTACCTGGGCAAACGATAAAACACAATATAAATATATACTATAGTAATATTTTTTAAATTTAAGCCTGGAAATCGCATAACAAAACTCTCTGTGGTGTCATTTACTCTAGAGAATATTTCAAAATACTCTATTTTAAAATATTTTTTTCTCATTCCTTCGTGTCTCTTTGAGATTTATAACATTTGAAAGAATACATAATTAAATTCGTGAAGAAATTTCTTGAATTGAGTTTTATTTCTTTAATTGATTCCATTAAACTCAATTCAATAACTACTATTTTTTAAAGAATGCCCTTTAATATTATATATATGCATATATATATTCAGTATCAAATTAACTTCATTCAATAAAAACATAAAATTACAAAATATTTGAGTATTTACATTTCATTTTAATATTTAATTAAAAATATAATTAACTTTACTTTTTTCAATAATTATTTAATATGAATCAAGAAACTAGAAAGAGTAAACGAAATGAGGAATAAAATTTATTGGAGAATAGAGAAAATGTTGTAACTTCTCGAATTTGTCAAAAGTTCTTTGCAAAGCTTTGTAATGAAAATTTATAATTACAAAGTGCACCTCTTTTTTAGACCATATAAACTTGAATGTGGTGAAATCAAAAGAATTATTAAAAATAGTTAGCACTATTTTGCACTTCAGATAACAATAATACCCAATAACCCAAATAATGCGTGGAAGTTTATTACATTAAGTATTTCATTTTAAAATTGATCAATCTAGTATTTTAAGTTATGGTTCACCATCTTTAAAATTTGCTTTATCGCATGATTAGGATTGATCAATTTCTAATACTTGGAACATTTCTGCAATTATATTTAATATTACTTTTGTTTATCGGCATATACAGTTGTCCTGGAACAGAAAATAAAATGCTTTTATTTTAACTAATTTAGTAATAAAAATGTGAAGAAGTCCTAACCACATTATTCTTTTGTTGTTGTTGTATTTGAGAGTTTTCTTTGTGGCTTTTGGTTGTAATCTCAGAAATGGTCTTATACCTCTGAATATCCATTTAACATTTATTGAATTCCAAATAACATTTAATAACAGTCACAGAAGTACACAACATAAGTACAAACACAGAAGAAGGGGTAAAGTCACAACCATGGGTTAACAACATGGGTTAACAGGATTCGAACCAACCATGGGTTAACAGGATTCAACCATGGTTAACAGGATTCGAACCCGAGATCTCACCGCTCGCAGGGATGAGAGACACAGCAATGAGGTTCCCTCATTCATTTTTATTTTATTTCTAAGTAAGAATCAAATTTTTTGTGTGTTTTCATTCGGGTTCAACAACATTTCGGAGAACAAAGGTAATATTAAATGTAGATGCAAACCTGCAACTGTTAAGCATTGAATATGAATGGGAACAACTTTATAGTATACTTTAAAGTTTACTTTAAATTTTTAATACTTGGACAGGTCTCTTGTCTGTGAGTATTATCGCTAGCATAAATTCCACTAAGTAATGCAAATTCTAGTGTAATTATGATTATACTATTGCATGCATGCAACATTATTCATTTTTATTCATTAAATCTTTAAGAGTAGGCAGTTCCATTAGAACGTGGGATAACACCGTTGTTGCATATCGATGGCGCAACACCTCAATCGGTAACTCGTGCAGCCATCGAAGAGAAGACAATATTAAAAAAGGTTTTATTTATAATGACGATCACACTCAAACAAAAGATATTTACATTTATTTCATGCGGCGAGAAATTTTAACACAGCTTTAAATTCTCGCTAAACTCATATTAAAATATTAAATTCATGTTACATAAAAACTCAGAACTCAAAGCCATTTTCTGGTATAAATATTCACCACTCCTGTAGCAGACGAAAAGGTCTGTTTCGTTAGCCACGATATACGCACTCGTTAACAAATATAAAGTCTAATAATCTAAAAATAGAAAATTTTCCCCTTTTTTATTCATCTGTACAACTTAGACAACTCGTAATCAAAAGTAAAAAGAAAATAATTAAAACTTGGTGCTCGCGTTCATAATCTTGGTCACATGATAGGTTGGAAAATTAAAAACATGTAAAACTAGTTATCAGTCAGTCCGGGAATTGCTTTATTTTTTTTACCGCTAGGTTCGCTGAGCGTTACTATGTTTCCAATTTTTACATAATTGAAGCTCAATTCGGGTACCACAAATCCCAGCAATCAGGTATGGAGAATATCCACTCCAATAGCATTTCTCTGTGTTCATTTCTAAATCAAACGCAACTAATATTTTGCGTTGCCACTCCAAGGAAACAATACTTAGAGAAATAAATGCATTATTAAATGTAGATGCAACATTACTACTATTAATGCATCGAATTTCAATAAGAAAATATCTTTATAGTACACTTAGGAATACTTTACGCTTAAATTTTTAATGCTCGAAAAGGTTTTGTATTAGTGACTACTACCTTTAACAACACAAATTTCACTAAGTGATACGAACTCTAGTGCAATTACTTTTTTGTTATTTCAACCATTATATACCCATTACACAAAATACAAATACAAAAAAACAGCAGAGAATGTTTTGCATTTAGAATTAAATTCGCATTTCTCCATTTCAAGAAACGTGTATCTGTGCCACTCTCAGATTTTAATGGTTTTCTTCTATTTCGATCAGAAAAGAAATGCAAATGTTTCATCCTTCAAAGCATAAAATAATCAATGTTTATGACATTTTGAATATTCTTTTGAGATTTGCATGTCAAAGTTTCATTTTATTCCGGAGACTTTTCAAAAGGAATCGGATCTGGCTCTGCTCATTTTACCTTTTAGAAATCATGAATATGCAAATTGTCCTTTTGAGAAATTCTTTCATATATCTCTGACTAAAGCACGGAATGGGGTTTTAAAAGCTTTCTGCTGATTATAAGTTGTGCATAACACGTGACGATTTCAAAGCTCGCATTTAAACAGAGTATGTGTTCGAGATAGTAAATTGTTTTTAAACTTGACTTCTAAATACAATGTTGTGAACTGATTGGAGACGAATTAGCATGTGTTGATAAACTGAGATATTGGATAAGCAATAGTGTTTGCATGTGATGTAACGACTAAGTTTTAGAGCTCATATTCCAGTTAGTAAGTTGTTTTTAAACATGATTTATACGGTATGTTTTACTGTGTTCTTAACTAATTAGCATTATATTTATTAATTATTATATTCGAGACATTATTGATTATTATCTATCCCGAATATAATAATTCGACCTTTAATTATTATATCTGAGGATAGTAAACTGTTTTTAAACTTGACTTCTAAGATATGTTTTATAATGTTGTGAACTGATTAGAGACGAAATAGAATGTGCTGATAAACTGAGATAGTGGACAAGCAACAATGTTTGCACGTGATATGGCAACTGCTTCACAGAGTGCATATTCCCGTTGGTAAGTTGCTTTTGAAAATTATTTTTAAGGTATGCATTACTGTGTTGTTAACTGATTGACGGCTAATTAGCATGTGTTGATAAAGTGAGGCAATGTATAAGCAATGGTGTTTGCATATGATGTAGCAACGTAGCGATTAAGTTTTACAGAGTGCATATTAGCATACAGAGTGATCATCAGAGTTAGTAAGATGTTTTTGACCTTGATTTTTAAAGTATGTTTTACAGTGTTTTGAATTCATTGAAGGTTAATTAAGTCGTTTTGATAAACTGTGATAATGGATAAGCAATGGTGTTTGCATATAAAGCGGTGAATATCTTTTAAAGAAAAACTTAAGTAGCGAAACATTGAAACCAAATGCAATTGAAGATGATACTATGCTTTTTGATAAGAGAATCTTTGTATACACACATAATTAAAAATAAAAACAATAAATCATTAGACATAATTTTATTAACACAAATTATTTTCTCGAGAAAGAAAAATTGAGCTTTATAATTGTTACTATTTCTGTATTCCGAAAATTCAATTAAATATTCAAGAACCAGAAGGATAAATCATGCCAGATTGATCAGTTACATAAATACGTTCAAACAAAGCGCCGTTTTATAAAGATAAGTGATAAAAAATTTAAGAAGCTACAAGTAGTAAGGTCGAACTCAAAATTGAACCTTTTCTGATGTAGCAAACTTATCACTGAAAATAGTGGCTTATTAGTTTTCACTATATAATTTATAAAGAAAATACTAACAAATAAAAGAAAGTTATTTTAAATGTTAAGAGTCGTTGTTTAGTTCGCTCATTCTATCTTGCACACCTCATCTAATAATTTAATGAACAACTTATAAATCAATAGCTTAGCTTAAAATAGCAAATCTGAAAGTAGTATGTCGAATTTCGTACAAGAGTTTGCAGTATGTTTCAAATTATTTAGTTTGAAGAAACCGCTGTCAAAACACATTGTATTCTTCTTGATGAATAGTGTTGATACGTTCTATAGAATACAACTTGTAAAAAAATGGTTTAATTTTTTTTAATAATGTGATTTTGATGTGAAAGACAAACAACATACAAGAGAATCGAAAAAAAATTATTAAATTTGTCTCGAAAGTACTAATTATTAAAGTGCGTTGTAATTTGTATCAGTTACTTTTACTGTTTTTGTTAGAATTTTGTACCTCTTGAAACAATGCCGGATATAAAATAAAACTCTTCATAAATAAAAATTACAGAGTTAATTACATCCTACATAGTCTTATGTGCAGCATTCTATGTAAAATCAGTATCACATTAATTTAAAAATTGTTATACACATAGAAGAATAGACTACAATTTAAGAGACGAAAAATAATTTTGCTTTGACATATTTGGCATTATATTTTTTGTATTCATTTCCACAGTTATGCAGGTGACAGTAAATATTTGGTAATTTTTTAAGTGTTCTTGTTCATTTCCTAGCACTTTAATAATTCTGTTCTTAATCACTTTCTTCACATTATTGTCCAACGTCGCTTTCTTCCCCTCAATACTCATTTTCTCGTACTAGCACAGAGACACTAAAGCAAACAATTCACTTTTAAATTTCATCATCGTAATTTATTTACTTTTAAAAACGCGGGGATACATTACCCTGCAATGATTTAGTGCAAACACGTATTTATTTTTCAGGTTTCTACCTCAATGTTTCTGGCAGCGTTCAAAGTTTATCTCCGTTACATATTTGAACTGAATCAATATTGCCAGACATTTGTGCAAACTTTCGAGATACGCTCTTGAGTATTTGCGTTTAATACTGAGAGGCAAATATTAACAAAACGCAAAAATGCTTTTGGGGGAATTAGTACTTCGTAAGTGCATGTAATATGAGGAATGGGTTTCAGCGTTATTTTATTTACTCTGGGATAGCGTTTGCTGCACGCATGTAATTTTTCTAGAAATGAAATATGCAAGGAGAAACCAATTAATGCATCTGATTGATTTTTAGGAGGAGTATATTGAAGTTAACATTAACAGAAACGTAGGTATGAAAAATGTAATCTATATATTAAATGTGTAAGAGACTATGTTGAAATTAACCTGTTTAGTCACAAAAAAATATTTTTTCTCACAAAATATGGATGTTGAAGTGCGTATAGCTTTTAAAGCGCAGCTAGTTTCATGATAATTTAAAGGATCTTAAGAGGATTAAGAATCCAAAAAATCGATTTTTCAATTTTAATTTCATTTGAAACCTTAGTTACTTCTGAGCATTTTGACGCCAATTTCATGCAATAAATCCAACTAGAACCGGAGATACACATTAAAAACGTTTTATGAAAGCTTCATATTTGAACGCAATAAGGTAACTTTAAATTGCGTTTTTTTCAAAACGCATTTTTATGAACTATCCGCAAGATAACAAAATTTCTATGATTCGTATCTTCACGAAATTTTGTATAGTTATGACCGGTATCAGTATCTATAGAATGAATTAATATTATGAGTGAGAGAGAAAAACTTTTGAAACTTTTAACAGAAATATAAGGGTAAAGTACGATTTTTTTTTCAAATTTCAATTTCAAATACAATTTTAAAATTTTTAATTTAATTTTTTTTCTTAAATATTAATTCACTCTGTAGATACACTACCAGTTATAGCTATAAAAAAATTTCGTGAAGATACGAATCATAGAAATTTTTTTATCTTGCGGATATAAATAAGGTAACTTTAAACTGCGTTTTGAGAAAACGCAGTTTAAAGTTACCTTATTGCGTTCAAATATGAAGCTTTCATAAAACCTTTTTATGTGTATCTTCGGTTCTAGTTGGATTTATTGCATGAAATTTGGGTTAAAATGCTCAGAAGTAACTAAGGTTTCAAATGAAATTAAAATTGAAAAATCGATTTTTTGAATTCTTAATCCTCCTAAGACCCCTTAAGAGAAATTTTGCAGCAGTATTTAGTTTAACCTAAATTTTGATTATGACATTCTACTTTATATCAAAACGTCAAGCAATGCTTTTTCTCCCAAAACATTTCCCACTGTGCTTTTTGTTTTATAGAAATCTGAAGTAAACATGCATGACATCCCTGTGCGTGTATTAAATTGTATACACTTTTGATGCACTTTACTTAAACTTATTTCTTCTTAAACCGAGATGCATTAATTCAAATTCATTAATGTGAGGAGACTCTTTTGCTATACGTCAGAGATGTTGCTAAGCTAGGTTCAGTTCTGAAAACTCAATCTAGGCAAATTAAGGCAATGCACTTTTTCCAGTAATCTTTCCAGTTGGCGCGATTTTCAGCATGGCCTAAGCAATGGCTTCCCTTAGATTATAATGCATTGAACTTTGTTTGGCAGTGGACTGGGCGCTAAACTCCGTTCCCATAAGAACACGGCAAGTGAAGCAGCATCTGGCTTGGCCAGTGCTTGGGAGGGACTTCCCCCTCTCGGCCCGTCCGCTGTGGAACCGTGTACGCTAATGGGAGCGGGTGCACGTAAAATCCGTCGTGGCTCCAAAGTCCTCCAAGTTGTTAAACGATACCTCTGGGGGTGCCGATTTCAGGGGGTTGGTCCCTCCTCTGGAATTGGTTCAAAATTACGGGACCCCGACCTAAGACGGACTTCCTCCCACTGGGGTTCATTGAAATGGAAGCCGCTCCTTCGGCCCATCACCTGCCTATATATATAGGGGGATCTGTCACCGCAACGCGGTTGCCAGAGAGCATTAGCAACAACAACAACAACAACAACTTTGTTTGAAACTATAATAAACTTTTAATGTCTGTTATTGCGTAACAGTACATTTATTTTCAATGATTTTCTTAAAATGATATCTTGCTAGTATGACTTCATAATGATTTTATACAACCTGCATGGCATTGATATACACAACAGACTCTTTTGAGCCAACTATGACAGATGTATTGTCATCAGACTTGGCGAGACTGAGGATCAACTCTAAGAAGATATATATCGCTGAATTTAATTTTGTGACGCCAGTTAAATAACTTCAAATGTTAGTTCTATCGTTTAAATGAAGGAAAATCAGTTGTAAGCATTATATACTTATTGTATTATGCCATAAATGGATTCACACACACACACACGTCTCTAAACTGCCATAGTGTATAATGTATTGAAATTCTTTTGATAGATCATATAGAAGAACTATAAATGTGACATACACTATTTTCAATGGAAAGTATTATTTTATAATTCTCAACAACATACATCAACTTTGCTTTGTATTAAATTGACGAATATATCTAAAATACGCTTTATAATAGACTGCCCTTAAACCGTATTGTATTGTAATTCTTTTGGGTGCTCCTGTAAAGAAAGATCTATAAATGCTGCATACACCATTTTGAATAGACGGACATGAACAACATATAAATTTCGTAGTAATCTATGTATATTTTTGGCAGTTAGAGCAGAGACGTACAGATAGACAAACCGAAATGATAAACACTTCTCAGATTTGCTGGACAGCGTTAAAAGTATAAGCAGGCACTCGTTGGCTTGGAAGTTCTTTAAAGCTTCCATAAAACTCAAATCTATCGTGCATATTCTTACAAACATAAATCTGTTTACACAGAGGCTTTCTGCAATCAAATTCCAAAATCCACGGCAATCCTTCATTCTTTAAGTCGGCATGAATTTTCCGCTCTCCTAACACCCATTTCCAGCGCCAAATTCGGCGGCTCGAGATCTGTTAACTCGCCAAGTAACCATACGCTTGAATATCTCTGAAGCCGAACCGTCAAATATCTGTCTGATCGATACATCCGTAACTGGAGTTCTTCCTTCCCCCCCCCCCCCACCACCACCACACACTTCTTCACACAGCTTCGGGAATAAATCTAGATGAAAATGTTCGCGGTCGCGATTGCAGTTTAAAAAATATATAGATTGCGGGGAATCATGTTCTAGTGGCTGTTGGTTGGTGGGTTTAGTTGTGTTTTGTAGAACTGTTATGTAAAAGATCCTGAGGTGTAAATAAGCTTCTGTGTCAACTGGCATTGTAGAGTATTGTTTAACCCTTTAACGCGCAGTGTTCCTGCTCTGGGAACACCAAACTCTGACGTTTTGACTGTTGCCAGTCACGAAGAATAGATCTGATTTCTATAAAAATAGTTGCGGGTGACATAGCTCCACGAGAATCCTTTACTTATTAGCACGTCATTTCCCGTAAAAAAAATTGTCACGATTATTTTTAACAGCACTGACATCTGCTGAAAAATGGAAGAATGCGAGAACAGCTGGATAGATCGCCCAATGCTGAAAAAAGGGCAGCCGTTCCCATCGCTTGACTTAACTACTAGCAAGATGGCGGACGATCGAAAGTTCATCGCGCGCCACAGATCTAGAGACCCAATTTTTAAGACAGCTGGCTGTGCCTACCAGCAAGATGGCGGATGATCGATACGTTCATCGCGTGCCGCAGATCAAGAGACTCTTTTTTGACGACAGCTGGCTGTGCCGCACAGCCAGCTGTCGTCAAGAAAGGGTCTCTAGATCTGTGGCACGCGATGAACGTTTCGATCGTCCACCATCTTGCTGGTAATTAAGTCGAGCGATGGCAACGGTTACCCTTTTTTCAGCATTGGGAATGGATTGCGCCTCAAAAGGATACAGAGTGTCCCAAAAAGGTGGTAACAGGCTTTAATTCATTGTCTATTAGAGATAATTGAGAAGTGTAAATGAGAAAAGAAAATGTTGAAAATAAGGTCGGAAATAAGACTTTTAAGAAAACTTTCCTCTCGTTCATTTTCAAAAAGTTACTTTTTTTAATTTGTATACGCCTCCCGTACAGAACAAATCCCAATTAGTAAAATGTGCCCCATACACTCATGAGGTGGCATACAAAATTGAGAACTAGTATACCGTAAAAAAATATCAGAGATATGAAGATAAATATAATGCTGACTTACACCCCTTTTCAATGGCTGTCGAAGGAAAATTAATCACGTCGAATGATCGCATTTCAAGGGTCGTAGAGAAATTACAGAAAATCTTTTTACCCCTCTAGCAATAAACGTTTACATTCAAAATCATGTATAGTCCCCGATCCTCTTTCTTTAAAGATATCTCTGCGACATTGTATGATGAAAGGCTCAAATTTGGTGCATCAACTTATGAGTGTAGGAAACACATTTTACTAACTGGGAATGCTTTTGTTAGGGGTTCGTATACAAATCTATAAAGTGTCTCTTTTGGTAAATGAACGAGCGAAATGTTTTTCTTAACGGAGTCTTATTTCCGACCTTATTTTGAGCATTTTTGTCAATTTACACTGCCCACTTATCTCTAAAAGATAAAGAATTAGAGCCCGTTACCACCTTTAGGGGACACCTTGTACATTAATGAAAACTCAGTGGTGTAATGGTTAGCGTATTGTAGTGTCGTTCCAAAGGTCCGGAGTTGGATTCCCCGACTGGGCTAGGCTGGCTCAGCCTATCATCCATTGAGTGGGTTGGTAAAATGGCGACCAAACTTGCTTTGGGTACTGAACACTGGGGTTCAGTGTCAGGTTAATACGAAACCAGCGACCGAAGCATATGATACCGCACCGAGAGCCTAGGCCTTGGTCCCTTGTTGGTTGTTGTGCCAATGCTTAGTTATTTTATACCTTAAAGAAATTTAATAAAATACAGTCAAAATCGCTTAAAGGAGTAGCCAATTTGTGGAGAAAATTTATTCTAATAAGCGAGATATTTCATTATACGTATCATATTGATTAATTATTACATTGAAAATTTATTACAATAAGCAGGATATCTCTTTAATCGATATTCCATTGAGTGGGTTCGACTGTGTTCCATAGTTGGCTATATACTGGATGATTAGCTACTGCACTAAAAAAAATGATTACAGCAACATGTTGGTAAACGTTACGCCAATACGTTGTGATGCAGACTGTTCCAACTTATTGCACAATGTTCTTCGTGATTGGCTTATCATCGTCATTATGTCATTTTGTGAGTGGATTTACAACACAAAATGTTGTATTAATTTACAGCACAACGTGTGGGTAAACGTAACGCCCACACTTTGTGATATAGACTGCGCCAATTACCATACAAAGTTCTTCGTGATTGGCTTATCATTGTCCTTACGCCATTTTTGAGTGGACTTACAACGCACAGTGCTGTATTATTTTACAGTAATGTGTGTGGTAAAATTACAGGCATTTTCTTACAGTGTACGTATACAATGATTTTGAAGAGGTAATTTATTTTTGCCAAGACAGGACAGCAAAAGCTTTCCCGCCACAGTTTGGTTCTTTATTAGAGGATGGAGAGTTCGGAATACTTGCACCCCCACAGAAACAGTTTGCGACCACCAAAAGGACTTTTCGGAACCGCGGGTTTAACCTGATTGTACACTGCATGTACACTGTGGCTTTCAGAGGTAGATCAACCTGCAACCTTCCGGTGTACTATTCCAACGCCTTAACCATATGGCTATCATGGAAACCTACTGATTAAATGAAGATTTATGCAAATTAGAAAATGGAGGGGCAATAGAAGGTGAAAATCTTGGATGAAAAACACTTACATATAATTAAAAAACTTCTAGCGTTGGAATAAAAAAAAAGAATACAAAAAGCCTGAACTGGAAATCTTAATTAAAAATAAATTATTAAAAGTAAATATGTTTAAATCTTTTGGTCCATTAAATAAATATCATACAAACTTAAATAATATACACGGCGGTTTAAATAATGTTCAGCTTTATTCTTATTTCAGTTTTGGTGATAATTATTTTTAAAAGAATTCATTTTTGCAAATGTTTTTTAAGGTCGCTTGATTCTTAAATAACTATAAATATACACTAATCACGTAAATGATTTAAGACTATTCAGACTATTTCTCCAAAAGAATTGCATGCATTGCATCCCCCCCCCAGACCATACAATGAAGTATCATCAGGCAAAATTTAATGAAATAATGCATTCACCTAAATAATGAAATTTTTGTTCCATATTTGTTTCTCTTTACAAGATTACTTTTAAAAGAATGAATTGTTCAGTAAGTGAGATGACTTCTTGAAGATTTTTAGCTCCATAATATGGTTTTTATTAATGTGTTAATAATTTATATGGTCTTTTTAAAATACAAGGCACACAAAAAAGAATTAGAAAAATTTTTCAAGCTTTTTCGAAACAAAGATAATTTTTAAAACAATACATAATTACTTAGGTGCATAATATAAACCCTTAGATACCAAATGTATGGTTAAGCATAATTACTTCGGCAAAATTTACGAAATTAAAATAGAAAATGTTGTAATGCCAGAGTATACTGAATCTTTTTTTTAATTACACTGCTTCTGACTTTATACAATTGAAAAGAATGACATAGTACTACTAGTATTAAATTTCTTCTTTTTCTTTTTCAAGAAAATTAAATATTAAATTTAGGCAAGCATTAATCAAATATTATTTGAAATATCTTTAAGCAAAAATGTTCCTTTTTTTTATCTGTTTGAAATGTTTTGTAATTGTCTTCGATTTATAAATCACATCGTTTGCGGTAAAATAATTGTTATGACGTACATTTTCCTTTGTTATTAGTTACCATGCTTGTATAATATCTCAAAAAATGGTTTATGTTTTTATTCTGCAATCAAAAAAATTGAATAATTCTGTATTTTTGTTTCATTCACTGCATTTTAGAGCAAAGAGAGGTTTAAAAAACGGTCTGAAAGCATTTTTACAAAATATATTTTGTAAAAACCAGTTAAAATCGCATTTATGGTCACATTATCATTAAACGTAAGTGTAAGATTTCAAAAAACTATTTAGGCAAACGAAAACCTTAACAAAAGAACATGTAGATAACGCCTGCTCAACCATGTTTTGGTTTTCAACTCGGCAGCTTGGCGACATTTCGCCCGTCGCCAAAACCGGCGATGCTGCAGCCAATCCTTCAGGCTCTCCGAAAGAGATCATCCGGCAACCTTTATCCTCGTGGAGAGTGCAGAGAGCAGGGTCGAGGCGTGACAGAGGAGGCCAATTACGGGAGCAGGAGTGGCAAAAGCGGGGAGTTAAGGCCTGCGGTCAGCTGGGAGGGGGTGGATGTGGGGATTACGATGACCGCTTGACCAGTGCCGGACCTCGGCCGCTGACATTTAACGGAACTTTTCACTTGTAGGTACTTAAAGGGAGAAGCGGGGGCGCTGTATGATCATTACAGAAATTCATCTGAGTGACTTGTTTGATGATTAGGACGGGGTAAAGTGTAATAATTGCGAGTTACTGCTCGAGTGAGTGGCCCGTTTTGATATTAAGTGGCGCGGTCGACGAGTTTTAGAGCGAAAAAGGTGCTTAAGTTCGAGCTCGTGGATTTGTCTGGGCTGTTTGGAGGAGGGGAGACGAAATTAGCATGTTGTTCCAGTTGTGAGATGGTATTTTAGTTGCTTGGCTGATGAGCATATCGACGAATGCTTCTAATTTTCAAGGGGTCGGTAGCTAGTTATTTTGTGTGTTATGGCAAGCCTATACGAGGGGCATCTGCTTTCGGGTGGTGCCTTGAGCGGCGGATGTTTTAAGGAGCACTAACTTTTATTACATCTGACGTTACTTTTATACATCTGGAGATAACCACCCCCGAGAGTCTAGACCATTAGATCAACAGTTGCGCGATAGGACTGAATCCGTGACTTTTACATTTCAGCGTATGCCATTATGGTCTTATTCAGCCGTCCATGGTGGGCCCATGCGTGTCAGTAACTAATTTCAGAGTAAATTTAGCTTAACTCTCTAGTCAGCTAAGACGTGTAATTCGTTCACTGACCTCAAGTTATCGCGGCAGTACATCAATATTTTTAGTAACTAAAAAACACGAAAGTTAGTAACTAAAAATTCACACTGTTCGAGCACAGATTGAAAAACAGTTTTTCAAATTTGAGAATTGACAATAGCATTAACTCTAGATTATATTTGTTTGGACCCAAGCGCATTATTTTTTATACCGATACAATTGCTGTTCCAGAGAGTTTATTTCACATCACATGCTGTGCAATAACTTTATAATCGAAGAAAGACGACGTTTAAAATTCATTTTCAGAAAGTTTTGCTTAAATTGCTGTAGTAGTGAAGAATCTAGAAGTAGAGTCAAATAGAAGAAGTAGTTGTCAAATGAAGAAACAGTTTAGTAATTTTTAGTGTCAAGTCAGGATAATGCATTAAGAAATTCATGCTGTAATAATTAATAATATTTACCTCTAATTAAAGTATTTTCTATTTTTGTTTTGTTTCTAAATAAGCAATGTATATATATATATATCTATAAAAGGTCTGAACAAGTCAGTAAGTTATTAGTTTTCTTTTAAGTAGAATTTCATGTGATTGACTGATGAATGGGTAAGGATTGAACAAGTCGTAATAATTTCTCAAAATTTTCACAGACGAGTAACCATGGTATGGTAACTTACCATACTTCCTCGTCTTGATTAGAAGTCAGACATTTAAATTGCGTTAAGTTTAAAAGCGTGAATCATTTCCTTTCACTTCAGTAAAACTAATAGTACAGCAAAACCTGTTTTACAGGCAGTGCAATAACTGGAATTCGCCCTCAAATGTAGGATGTTTTATCGTATTAATAAATCACCATCTGAATTTAAATCTTTGGTACATGGTAATTCACCGAAAAATTCATTTCACCGCACGAAAACTATCAGTACAGTGAAACTTGTTTTACAGGCAGTGTGATAGTAGGAATTCGCCCTGCAATATAGAGTATGTTATCGTTTTAAAAATCACCAACTGAATTTGCATTATGAAAATGTTAAGTCACTGACATCTACATTTCACAGCAGTAAATTTAGCAGTACAGCGAAACTTATTTTACAGGGACTATGATAATAGGAAATCGTCCTGCAATTTGAGATATTTTATCTTATTAAAAATCACTAATTGAACTAGCATCCTGAGTATGTTAGGTCACTGAAAGCTTCATTTCACCACATTGAAACTATCAGTACAGCGAAACTTGTTTTACGGGGACGTGATGATACGAATTCATCCTCCAATGTACAACATTTTATCGTTTTAAAAATCACCAACCGATTTTTCATTCTGAAAATGTTAGGTCACCGACAGTTTCCTTTCACCACAGTAAATCTAACAGTACAGCGGAATTTGTTTTACAGGGACTGGGATAATACAAATCGCCCTGCAACGTAGGATATTTTATCGTTTTAAAAATCACCAACTGAATTCGCATTCTGAAAATGTTACCGACAGCTTCATTTATTTCACCGCAGTAAAACTATCGGTACAGTGAAACTTGTTTTACAGGCATTGTTATGAAAGATATATACATGTAAATGTTATTTCAATCGTATTAAATGAAATTCATTTAACATAAATCGCATTTTGAACATCTGGTCTAAAGATCGAAAACTCGTGTTATTTTAGTACATAAATACAAAAATAAACTAATGATTGCAGGGACTTGAAACTTTTTAGAATGCCTCTTCACACAATGTGCTCTATACATTATAGTAAGCAATAAACCTACATCAGCTATATCACTTTGAAAAAAAAAAAAAGTCTTAAAAATCGGAAACTTTAATGAATGCGTCCCTATAAGAAAAATCTTGCTGTGCAATACCTTGTTTAATTTTTTTAATACTTCTTAAAAACTTTTTTTACGGGTATTGTTATGAGTGGGATCAGCACTAGAATGTTATTTTCTAATCGTCTTAATTAAAAATCATACAATCAAATCACGTCTTGAACATATTAAACCTACAACAGATTTACTTCCACTCAATAATAATACAATGAAACTTATATTACAACCATTGTAACAAAAGAAATCCATGTTGTAAGCAGACCATTTTATTCAATTAAATTGCACCTTGAACATGTTATGTCTCTCACAGTTTCATTTCACCGCAGTGAAACTAGCAGTACAGTGAAACTCGTTTTACAGGCATTCTAATGAAAACAATCAACAAGGACTGGAAAAATCTATTGCCCGACGTGCCGGGGGCATGCAAAAATTACCATCGGGCGTGCATTCGAAATTTTCAGTACTAGAGTGCTATTTCGTTCACGTCTGCATTTCCTGTCGACGCATAGGTTTTTAATAGGGATGCCAGAAAGAGCAGAGAGGGAAAGTCGACAAGGATTGAAATTTTTCATGATTTATCGGAAAGTTTCGCACCATAAATTAAGTTCCCAAAACTGAACCTTTCTTGGCCGTATCTTCCATATTTGGCGAGAAACTGGTAAACACTACAGTTTATTACAAGGAAGAAGAAGAATTAGAATATGCCTGACGAAGAATGTGGAACAGTTTTAAAAGGCGATTTTAATATAAAATCGCCTTTTTATTTTAATATCTATTCAAAAGAAGTATTTTATGGAACAAGGAAGAAAAATACGGCACACTAATGTATAATGATGCACTTTCCAACTTAATGGAATAAGGAAGACAAACAGGGACGACATATGGATTATGATACGCTTTTAATATATGGCACTTTAGTGCGTAGTTAAAATATGAAAGTGTCCCATTTTTTTTTCTTTTTTGATCAAGGCCGGAGTTATATTGGATTAAAATTATTTGTCCATTACAGTAAGTATGATCATTTAAAATGATTTTTAGAAATTATTCGAAATTACAACTTCTAGTTCATAGCAAAAAATCAAAACAAACAAACAAAAAATTTGTGAAAAAAATACTTAAAAGGTTGCATAAATGCAGTATAATCGTTGCAAAAAGAAATAGATTTCTTTTACAATTATGACTCATAATTCATTAATTTAAATTTTGATATTACCTATTACTAAAAGCAATGGATTATGGTTATTATTAAAAATTATTAGTTTTTGAGAAATGATTATTTAATTTTAAAATTGAGAACGATTTTTAAAACTTTCAAACACGTGTTAAAAAATGCTTTGCGTTTGCTTCTTGGATAGTTTAAATATATTCTTGGGAATAATCTATTCCTTTGTTTATCTTAGGGGATTATCTTAGGGATCTTTGTTTAATTTAGGGATTACTTTTCAGTTTAAAACTTGAGGAGAAGTACAGGAATGTAATGACTTTTTTACATTAAATTAAAAAACGAATAATTTTTTGAAAATTTTGAATGACAAAGCTGTTCTAACTAAACGATGGATTCATATTTGTTACATTTTGAAGCAATAATTTTATAAATAACTGTTTTTTAGGTATTCGTGTTTTTATATAATAGAATATATAGAATTTAATGGATATTTGTTTTCCTTTTTAAGATAGAACTTGTTAAAAGGGCATTTTGCCCCACCCCACCCGTATAGGCTACGAATTTAAGAAAATCGTCTCTTATCCATCACTAACGTTACGAAACTCATGTACATGCCAAATTTGATATTATTAACATCCGTGATTTCGACCAGTCGAAATACTGTCACATGGAAAAAAGACACTACTTTCTCGTAACCCTCATACATTTGTTGAATTATCGTGTTTTGAAAAACAAATCAGCTTGTTTTTGTATTTTGCGATATTTTTGTTTGATTTCCCTTTTTTTAAATTCAAATATTCGATGTTTAAAAAATTCAAGATAATTTAATTCAAAGATGTTTAATAGTATGTATGTAAAAAGTATATGGTAGGGTGGATATTTTCAATTTTCATTTACTCTGCCTGTAAAACTAGTTTTACTGTACTATTAGTTTTACTGCGGTGAAATGCAAAGTAACATGTTCAAAGCAGAGGTGTTTTTTTTTTTTTTTTTTTTTTTCCCCATAAAGGGTGTGCTTTTCAATGTAATTTTTAAATTTTAAGTTAAATTTTTTGATTTATTTTTCTTTTTTTAATCAAATATTCCTTGCAAAAAAAAATGAACACGTTCAAGATAATTCAGTTCAAAGATATTTAATTGAAAAAAAAATATATTTTAGGGTGGATTCTTTTCATTACATTGCCTGTAAAACTAGTTTTACTGTATTGTTAGCGTTACAGAGGTGAAATGCAACGTAAAGTGTTCAAAATAAAGGATTTTTTTTAAATAAAGAGTACGCTTTTTAATCTAAGCAAAAAATATGCTTTAGGAGATGTGAATACTTACATATTTTGAATAATTTACTAGCTATATGGTGCGATAATTTAAAATTATTTATTTATTTTACTTATTTTCCTTTTTTCGCAATTTTTTTGTCGTTGTACGAATTGGATTCGGGAAACATTTCATTCGGCGCCTAGTGTAGATGCTACAGCAATTGACACTTTTAGAAATCATTCAATAAAATAAGCTTTCATTTTATTGAATTTTTAAAACTTTTATCAAATGATGCTATCGAATACCAATTTGGATGTTTATCTACAATTTTTGCAATTTTTTTAGCTCCATGGGACTTTTAGATATCAAAAATTGAAGTTTTAAACGAAGTACCAAAAAAAAATTTTTTTTCAGCAGCTGGCTTAATGATGATAAGAGCATTAAGATAAGAGCATTTTCAACCTGTTTCTATTTGAAGCATATTTCTTTTTAAAATTAAATTAAACTGCATTGTGTGTAACAGATGAATGCATTGTATGTCTGCTATTGGCATTTCAGTCAAGTTCATGATATCTGCATTAAAATTTCTAGAAAATGCAGTAAATAGCCATTCAAAAAGTTATCTGCAGGTAATTTTTGATATATTTTTTTCCAGTGACGACACCCTGTCATTTATTGATTATCACATATGTCACTTATTGGATCTAATACTTTTCAGTGCATCCATTCTGCATGCTACCTGTTTTAGAAATTTCTTTAGTATTAAAAAATGCATAAACTTTATAGTAACATACCGCAACATTCTGCAGCAGAAACAAGAAATTTTCACTTGCGATGGAAGTGAATTTTTGCTTTGTCTAAAATCAGACAAAGCGTTATTCAGTCAAGTAGTTAGTTACCTTTATCATTATTCCTGTTACGTCTTATGTTTAACAAAGTCTGACTATTCCGTTACGATAAACACCATCTCTTTCAAATGGCACATGATAAATACTACTGCTAATATTCTTTCTAATAATAATAATAATAATAGTAAACCCTATCCGATACACTCTTCTTAATAATCATCTATAAACATTACACAAACCTCTTTTAAATAAATTAGAGATGGCAGCCAACTACAGTTAAATTTGTCATTATCTCTATACCCCCATGCAGTCTCATACTTAAAAAGGCCTCACTATACCGTAATTATGCATCCCAATCGCTTTCTATTTGTACATAGGTAAGTTTCCTACCAATCTTAAAATAATAATAATAATAATTGCAATTATACAAAAGACACATGTTTCAGACCTCATATTCATTCAAGTATTTCAAAAGCATGAACTTAGAGTTAAACATTTGTCCCATTGTTTACAGAAAAATAGCAAGTCCTTTCTAATACACATGTCCTAATAATCAACAATAAACATTACATAAATTTCAGCCAACTACAATTATCTTTATCATTATATCTGTTCAGTCTCATGTTTAACATCATCTCTCTATTCTGTTATAGTAAACCCCAATCTCTTTATATTTGTACATAGTTAAATTTCCTGCCAATCGTCTCTATAATAATAATAATAAAAAAATAATTACACAAAACACATACGTTTCAGATCTCACATTCGTTCAAATATTTCAAAAATACGATCTTAGAACTGAAAATTCATCACATTCTTTCCAGAAAAATAGTAAATCCTTTCCGATACAAACGTTTTAATAAACAGCAATAAATATTACAAAATTATCTTTTACAAAACTATTTTACACACGTATATACACAAATCTCTTTTAAATAAATTACAGACGTCATCCAACTACAGTTATCTTTGTTATTATCTCTGTTCAGTCTCGTACTTAACAGCGCCTCAATGTTCCGTCATAATGAATCCCAATATCCTTCTATTTGTACATAGTTACGTTTTCTGACAATCTCTTTCTAATAATAATAATAATAATAATAATAATAATAATAATAATGATGATGATGATGATGATGATGATGATGATAATTACACAAAAGACACATGCTTCAACTCTCATATTCATTCAAGTACGAAAACATGAGGTCGAAGCTGAAAATACGTCCCATTGTTTCCAGCAGAATAGCAAATAATTTCCGATACAACGTCTTAATAATCAGCAATAAATGTTACGCATATCTCTTTTAAATAAGTCGGAGATGGAAGCCAACTACAGTTATCTCTGCTCAGTATTGTACTTAACAGCGCTTCACTATACCCTTACAATAAACACACTCTTTTTCTATTGGTACATAATAAACTCTCATGCCAATCTTCTTCATAATAATAATAATAATAATAATAATAATCACACAAAAACATATGTTTCACCTCTCACAGTCGCTTAAATATTTCAAAAGTATGATCTTAGAACTAAAAATGCATCACATTCTTTCCAGCGAAGTAGTAAATCCTTTCCGATATACATGTCTTAACTATAATCAGATATAAATATTGCACAAATCTCTTTTAAGTAAATTATAGATAGCAGCCAACTACATCTATTTTTGCCACTATCTCTTCAGTCGAGTGTTTAACAGCGCCTCGCTATTCTGTTAAAACAAACTTTAATATATGTTCTATTTGTACATAGTTAAGTTTCCTTTCAATCTTATTCCTAGTAATAATTATAATAACTAAAGACTTTGCTCTCATTTTCATTCAAGTATTTCAAAAACGTGAGCTTTGATCTAAAATTTCTTCCACTGTTTCCAGCGAAATGACAAACCCTTTCCCATACGTATGTCTTAATAGCAATAAATATTACACGAATCTGTTTTAAATAAATTAGAGATGGAATTCAAGTACTATTATATTTATAATTATCTCTGTTTAGTCTCGTAATTAACAGCGCGTCACTATATAGTTAGAATGAAAAGCACATAATAAACTCTCCTGCGAATCTTCTTTCTAATAATGATAAGAATAAAAATTATACAAAATATGTTTAAACCGTCATATTCATACGAATATTAAAAACATGAGCTTAGAACTGAAAATTCATCATATTGTATCCGGCAAATCCTTTCCGATAAACATATCTTAATAATGGCAACCAACTACAGTTATCATTGTCATTATCACTGTTCGGTCTGATACTTAACAGCACTTCATTATCTTGTTATAATATACTACAATCTCTTTTTACTGATGTTAAAAATAACAATTATACAAAAGACATATGTTTAAGCCCTCATATTCATTCGAAAATTTAAAAAACATGTGCTTAGAATTGAAAATTCATCACATTGTATCCGGCAAAATAGTAAATCCTTTCCGATAAACATATCTTAATAATGGCAGCCAACAACAGTTAGCGTGGTCATTATCTCTGTTCGGTCTGACACTTAACAGCGCCTCACTATTTCGTTATAACATACTCCAATCTCTTTCTATTAGTACATAGTCCTGCCAATCTCTTCCTTCAAAATAATAATAATAATTATTATAATAATGCAAACGACACACACCTCAACCCTCATATTAAAAGCTCATAAAACTCAAGTCCACGACTGAAAAATCGTCACTCCTGTCCCCTAAATGAAATCGTAAATCTTTTCCGATACATAAGTCTCGATACCAGAGCACAGGCGGGGACTCGTTTAAATAAATTAGACGGCAGGCAAACTACGGTTATCTTTGTCATTATCCCTGTACTTAACAGCTTCTAATTATCGAAATAGTAATTAAGCTATGATTAAAACGCCTGGATAATCCTTCAACCCTGATTTAATGCGAAACGGACGCGCGCTCTAAACAATCATCCTTCCACGTTTTATCTGAAAAGGAGGGATTGTAGAGCTCGCTCTTTTGATATGTGTGTGTGTGTGTGTATCTATTTTGCGGCAGGCATTTGCCACGGAAGTACAAAACGGAAAGGCTTGGAATAAATTTCTCTCTCTGCCTTTTAAATAAATGTCGGGAGCATTTATTCCAGTCCGTTTTTCAAATTGAATGTTTCTTTGGTTTAGATTTTTCGGTTATTAAATGTCTTATTTTGCTTGTTTAAGAGTCAAGTAAAGTTTTGTTTTGTTTTGCTTTTTCCATTTGAGGGGGGGGCTGGCCCAATTTTTTTTTTTTGCTGCTAGCACTACCCCCTCTGAAGGGGCGGACAATTTAACCCCGAAGCCCAAGCCGGGAATTGAACCCGGGCCCAAAGTGTGATAGTATAAATACATTTTTATTAATTGTGTTTATATGAAATAAAATATTTACTATTTTTGTAGCAAAATGTGAAATTTTTAAAATAAAAAAATGCGAATTTAACAATCTGTGTAGTTGCGACAAAAGTATATTTAATTTTAATTCATTGCTTTCCTAGAGGTCTTTGTGAAGATGTCTTTACATATCTTTAGCATTGTATTTTTTACAATGCTTGTAAAACAAGTTTTACACTACTGTCAGCTTTGCTGCAGTGAAATAGAAATGTTAGAGGCTTAACACGTTCAATATGCAATTCAAAGGTTAAATTAAAAATATTTGCCAAAGTAAATAAAATAAAGTAAAAGAATAAAGTAAAAGGCATACTACTTTCATTTAATTACAATGCCTGTAAAACAAGTTTCACTGTACTGTTAGTTTTACTGCGGTGAAATGAAACTGTTGGAGACTTATTCAAGATACAATTTAAGCGTTAAATTAAAAATAACAGTTATAAATAAATAAAACAGAGTATATGAAGGTGACTAAAACTAAAGCTGGTAAAACTAAAAGTGCAGTGAAGTTTCTTTTACAGGCATTGCAATGAAGAAAAAACCATCTGGCTTAGCATATTCTAAGGTAGATGCTAAGAGAATGTTGTGCTAAGTTTTCTCAGAAAAATTTATATTTTCTTCGGCATTAAAAATACTCTTCTTCCTTCAAATTTCAATAAATTTAGAATAACTTAACAAAATTCCAGTTACAATCATGTTTAATATTGCTATACCATTTGCTAATGCATCATATGTACACGACTAAGATTTATTGGTTAGTGATACAGCACTGCAGTTAATTTACGTTCTGTGATCGTTTACTACGAAAAACTCTTCAGGCATGATGGACTCTTTGACTCTCACCTGAAAAAGTGATTTGGTAATGGTCAAAAACAGATGAACAGTATTTCTGTTTGGTACAACGGTTAAATTTTTCTAATGTTCGGCAACTAACTCCAAAAGCAGATTTGTGTAACCAGCTATTTTCCAATTTCTTGAAAACTGCATTTCCCATCTGTGAACTTGAAGAAGAGAAGCTCACTATTGTAAAGTTGATTAAAGCTTTCATTAGGGAGGAGTGGCTTCCTGGGGAATGAGAAATGCTTTCCGTTAAGTCTCCTCATGAGAAACTTACATACGTTTGCGTATTGGATTGGAAAATAATTCTAACACATTGAAACGAATAAGAAGAGACGAACTGCATTTCATTTATATAGTTTTTAAAAGACATTGACTATAGAAATAAAATTGGCAGAGATAGAATCTATCTTGAAAGTGTTGAGGGTTTGAACTCTAAGCCTTAACAACAAGTAAATTTTCCTGTTACAAAATGAACTAAAAAGCTCTTTTTTAAGTTACTTGTTGGACCAAAATAGCTCATATGTACAAATACTTTGTGATAGCTTGCAGTAGTCCTTACTCACATCACCAGTCATTATTTGCATAGCTTAGCTAACCAGAGCCGGGCTATTACATTGCAAACAGCGATCAGCTAAACAGCAATATCACTGCACACATGCATTTTCCCTGTTAAAGTACTTGTTGGATCAAAACAGCCCATGTGTACAGTTACTTGATGATGGATTGCCGCCAACCACAGTCGCCACACCATCATAATCATTAGATACATCACCTAGCTAACCAGAGCTCAGCTATACCGTTGCAGACAGCCATCAGCTAAACATCAATCATATCACTGTGCATTTGAAGTTTCCCTATTGAGTTACTTGTTGGATCAAAACAGTCCATGTCTACAGAAACTTGATGATGGCTTGTCTACAACCAGTCGTCCCACCATAGTAATCATTTGATGCATAGCCTAGCTAACCAGAGCTCGGCTATTCCGTTGCAGACGGCGATCAGCTAAACATCAATCATATCATGCGCATTTGAAGTTTCCCTAATAAGCTACTTCTAGTATCAAAACAGCTCATGTCTACAGATACTTGATGATGGCCTTCAACCAGTTGCCATCATAATCATTAACTGCATAGCTCAGTCAACCAGAGCCGGGCTATTCCATTGCAGACAGCGAGTAGCAAAGCTATCAAATCTCTTCCCCATTTACACAAGCGATTAATTCCATCTCTCATGCCACCGATACCTCTCTCTGTTCGAAAGCAAAGACTCCTCTTGCGTCATTAAAACCCCCTTTTCACCTATACGCACCTTACGTAAACTGATACTCAATCAAAAGACAACCGATACTCAATCAAAAGACAACGAGCCAGCTATAGCTACCACCACCACCACCAGCTCTCTCTTCATCAAAAACGTCACCCTCCTCCCCCCCACCGACAATTACCGGGTCGGACAAAAAGGTAAGAAAAGTCCTTCGCGTACACACACATCACACAATGGCGTCTCTCTCTTATAGGGATAGAGAGATGTGTTGATGAACCCATCTCTCCTTCGGGCCGGAGGTTGCTAAGCAACCCAATCCCCATAGCAACCTTCCCCCCCGTTCCTCCGCCTTGGCCGTAAAAGCGGGCCGCCTATTGACGTAAGCGGTCTCTCTTTCGGATCCCTTTTGAAAAGGACGCTTTTCCGGAGAGCTGGGGAAGATGGAGGTATTATCCTGATTTGCTCTCCTGCCTTGCGGATTGCTGTGAGGGAAAAGGGGGGCTGACCACAAACGGCAGATAGGAACGCCTCCCCCCGGTGTAGCACTTGATCGGTTTAAAGTATAGGTCGGGATCTCTCTGTCGAGAAGGGCTGAGATTTTTCTATCGCTCTTGCCGTCGAGATTTGTGCTGAGTGAGGAAAAGGTTTCGGTACGGATGTTGATTCGTTATTTTGCCTGAAAAGGGGAGAACGTTCGATTTTCATGGCTGGTTTTCGACACGAAAATTTAAGGTTTCGGTTTAGATACGCGATCTTTCATCTTCAGATGCTGTAGAGAGAGTAGTGCGAAATATACTCGATATCTACGAGCGTAGAAACCGATGTTGAGTATCAAACAAACGCTCCCTATCAGCGCAACTAGTTAAAAAGACGTCCAAAACACGTTTTTTGAACGTCTTTGGACGTTATGTGAACGTCTTTTGAACTAGTTGTGCTTCTTCTAATGTATTTCCATTGAACAAACCATAGTTTGAACATAAAATATGTTATTCAACTACAGTTTTTGAGTGATTATGATGGAATAGATTAGTTAAGTAAACCTTCGACTTTGATTTTTCATCGGCATGTTATACCCTAATAGCACAACTAGCTCAGAAGACCTTCAAAACACGTTTTTTGAACGCCAAAAAACGTATTTTGAACGTGATTTGAACGTTTTTCGAATTAGTTTTGCTATTAGAGATATTTTGAAGATTTTACTCTAGTAACTCGTTTTTTGAACGTCTTTGAACTTTCTGTGACCGTCGTGAACGTTTCTTGACTAGTTGTGCTACTAAGGCAACGATGATATTTTTAACTTCCTTTTGGTGTGTTATATACAATATTATTGTGATAACAATTATCTGCGGAAAACAATGTGCAGTAGGTTATCATACAAATGACATGCTTGCAACGTCCTGTCAAAATACTGCCTTTCACATATAAAATTATCTGGAAAATTTCTTGTTGATTGAAGTTCCTAAAATACGCCAAAAAAATCTTTACGAAATTTATTGAAAGGCGTTAATCTTATAGGTAATTTCTATAAGCCAACAATCAAACGAAACCTTTAAAGCTGTCTTCGTTAGGTCCAAAAACAAATATTAAACAACTATGTAAAGGACACCTCTTTCCAAAAATAGAAAGTTTAAAAAGGAAAAAAAAGTAAATGAAATTGATAAATTATTAGAAAAGCCACGCCCTCAACTTAAAGAGAGACAAAAAAGAGGTGTGTTCTGCAAGCATGCTATGGACATTTATCCATCATTTATTTTTGTCCTAGAAGTACAGCCTATCATAATTCGAAAGACATACAATTATTCAGCGATGAGCTGGCAAATTAGGAACTCTAGACGCTGGATAATTAAGGCTCCTATACACATGAAAAACTGTACTTTGAGTAAAAGGCACTGTAAAGTATCCTGTTTCTGACTCTAGATCTGAAGAAAAACATTCAAAACTGCTAATTACAAGAAAAATAATGCAATAATGGAATACGATAATTAGTCAAACAGTACTATATAATCTGTCAGATATACCTCATGCAGCTAAATTCAGTTAACAGTCGTTGAAGCCAAAGGGAGACAATGACTCTACAAAGGCTGTTTCCTGTTCAGTTAACCCACTATAAAAAATAACTATAAAAGAGGGATAGGGGATCATCCTTTGCACATTTTAATTTTTAATCGTTAACTCAAGTTTAACTTGTTCTCTCCCATTTTTATAGAGGCAGCAATGAAGATGCTTTTTGCGGCAGACACCCTAATTCTAATGAAGACCTAAACTGAAGAGGAATACTTGTGGAATGGTAAAATTATTTCTAAAAGACATATTCGGTGATATAAGCTGCCCTCTCTGTACAAGGAAAATAAAACTAAGAAATAAACTTCTTTCTTGCTTGAGAACTTACTTTTGATTAAAAAGTTCTTTGGTAACATTCAATGCTGTTTGAATTACGTTAAAATAAAAGATAAACAAATATTCTATACAACGCTTTCCAAAAACATTAACTTTCAGGTCATGCTCTACATTGACAAGCCAAAACATTATAAGACCCCCCACATTTTTCAATAGACTCGCCTGGATGACATGGAGAGCACGTAATTAAGTGGGAATGGTATTTAACTGCTGCTGGAGAAGAGGTAAGAAATCATTCTTGCACTTACGTTCGCGAGTGATGGGAAAGGATGTTGATCTGAGCAAATTGGATAGAGGGGCAGATTCTAATGGCCACGAATACGGAACGAGTGTCTCCGAAACTGCACGACGGATCGGTTGTTCGCGATCTGCCGATGTTAGTATTTATAAAAAGTGGATTAGTGACGGTGAAACCAGCAGAAGGTGACAAGATGTTTGGCGTGCACGCATCCTCGAAGACAGAGGACGCCTGAGACTGTCCCGCATAGTACAGCAAAATCGGCAACAGGCAGTGGCTCAGCTGACAGCCCAATGCAATACAGGTCCAAGTAGAAGTGTTTCGAAACACACAATTCAGCTGACACTGTTGGATATCGGATTGCGGAGCAGGCGCCCCACTCGGCTGTCTCTGCTTACCAAGCGTCACTGTCAACTATGCCTAGAATGGGCACGGGAACATCGAGACTGGACCATGAATATGTAGAAGAGAGTTGCCTGGTCGGATGAATCCCGGTTTCTTCTTCATCATGTCGATAGTTGTGCCTGTCTTCTAGGAGAACAGCTGCTCCCCTCACCCCGGCAGCTGAGAGATCAAACACCCACCATGTTCCAATATCTCGACTAAGCGTGACCGCTGCTTAAATGCTTGGTACAACCTGTCATCAGTTATCTACCAAGAACTCTTAGCATCCATGTCCAGGCGATTTGCAGCTATTTTGAAGACCGGAAGAATCGCAATGCGTTATTGAGTAAATGATCATCATGTTTTGGCTCTGCAGTGCATATTAAACTCAAACAATGTTTCACTTATGTTATTACAGTAGACTAGCGCTACCACGCAATCTATCTTACGCGATTAAGTATTACTCCTCGCCCACACCGTTAGATTTTTCACCAACAGGAAGAAGCGATAGCACTTACTTATTCATTAACTAGAAGGTAAAGCCTCTTGTAGAGGCAATTACAACAAGCGCTAGAAAAAAAAATCATTTGACGAAAGTATGTCTACACTCAATATATTTAATCTTCATCCACTTAAAATAAACAACTTCACATTCAATTTTTATTATGTACCGAAATCGAATTTCATTCTCTTGCGGTAACGTGAGGAAACTTTTCGCATTCAAGCGATTTCGTTTAGTGGAAACAGCCCCTCTTATATTAATGCTTCATGCTGAGCAAATCTTTTATTTCTGAAGAAAATATTCAACTGGATAATCTGGAAAAACTACATTAAACGAATTGGAATCGCAATTTTCCTTTCAAAGCCTCATAACCATGTCTTCAATATGTCGTAAATATCAATTGCAATACCTAATTTACCTCTATATAATTTTTTAGATAATTATGAAAAATTTCAAGCCAATCGCACCAACGGTGCGAATTTTATTACGTTTATATACAATAATTTTTTAATATGGATTTATTAAGGTAAAAGTTTTGTTTGGAATGGTGAACCGGAATCGTGACAGAGACAGGGATCAGTGTAACTATATAGCAGGACTTATGTGGGAAATGGCAATGTATAGTTAGGGAATAACTTAAAAAAAAAGTTACAGGGTGTTTATAGATATACAAAATACGTGTGTATGTGTTTCGAAAATTCGTATATATGCCCTATCTCACAAAGCTAAATTTTCGCTTAAGCGAGGGTTCTTTGAATGCATTCCTCGCTTAAGTCAAGATTCCACAGTATTTTATCTTTACTTAATATCATCATAAACAAGCTCTGTATTGAATGCCGACGTGAACTTCATCTTGAGTTAATGCAAGAGCTTTAACTCTCTCCACTCTTTATTCTTCGAATTAAACTCAGCTACCGGAAAGAATTTCTGAAAGA
Source organism: Cheiracanthium punctorium (assembly GCA_038373885.1). Lineage (NCBI taxonomy): Eukaryota > Metazoa > Arthropoda > Arachnida > Araneae > Cheiracanthiidae > Cheiracanthium > Cheiracanthium punctorium. Next base: position 372,273 of record JAWZYV010017372.1, read on the forward strand.
AAGATCACCTGTTAAACTCGATTAACTCGCTTAAACAAGCTAGAATTATTAACTGGGGCATCTAGAATGAAAGATAAACTTGATTGATCTAACTATAAACTTTATCGTCAGACGTTTAGAGAAGAGATCTCACTTATATGGCTTTTTCAAACATTTCAAATTTTGTCGTATAAGTTTAATGCAGCTAAAAATTTTATTCTTGTTTATTTTCAAGAAGAAGGTATTTTTTTATTTTAAAGATTTTTGGAATTTTTTTTTTTCCTTTCAGGGTAATATATTACATATTTAAACATCAACCTGACAGTTATGTACACCGACAATAAAAAAAATACAGGCAAATAAAATTAATTAATTTGTATAAAACCCACCAAAATAATTGAAAACTTCGTGCTTTTGGAATGTGGATAGTATTGTTTTTCCTTTTATCAACAACAAGGTTTTTGCGAACAAAACTTTTATAAAGTCAAAACTTTTATATTACAATTTTACTTACTGGCTCCTTTTTTGCATCAACTCACTACGGTTTTCTTAAATTTTTATCTGCTCTGAATTGGCAACATTCCGTTTCTTTTTCGCTGTTTACATGCAGATTTTGATTAGCTACTAACATGTACACGTTGGAATCCGAAAGAAATAAAAATAACTTTTATGTGTACATTTTTAAACTACACACTTTATTCCAATTACAGTTCTGTAAGTTTTGTACAAAGTTGTTAATTTTATTCATTCCTTAGAAATCATTAAAATTTCTTTCAATATAAATATTAAAAAAACGTTTTTGTTATCGTGGGACAATAAATGCCATTTTAGTTGCTCTGGAAACGCATGTTATTGTTTACACCAAACCTGGCAGTACAATTATACCAAGAAAATAATAGACATGTGATGCTTAAAAATTTAAAGTTTAACTTTGAAAATAATTTATGACTTCAGGCATTTTCTTTTGCTACTGTTGCTCGGGTAACTCGAGGTCTGTTTGAAAACAGTTTCAAAATTTTCAAAGCATAAACAAGGTCAAACTTTACATTATTCAGGAGTGAGACACTTGCTTTCGTGAGCGACGTTTGTAATATTTTTCAGGTGTTCTCAAACTACCTAATTTCTTCTGGGGGGGGATTAACATAACATGTGAATTTTCCAGTACTGCAGAATCTCTCTGAACACTGAGTTTTTCAGGTGTCTTCAGAAATTCACACTAATTTTAGCTGAGTATGTATGTTCGGCGATAAATTTTTATTCACCACGTAGTCCGAGTTTGATAGTTCTTTTTTTTTATAACAAAACGAGTACTTTAGACGGTCTTCCCATATTAATTTGGTCAAGTTCTGACAATATTATCATTAAAACATTTTTAAACTATTAACTAAAGGATTACCATTACCTGCTTTAGTAGTAGTAGTAGTATGTCAAAAGTCGCCAAAGATGGCCAAGTTAGGCGCCAAGACAATGATTTTCAAAGCTGAACCTAGTTTTGAGAAATCTTTTTTTATGAGAAAAATTGTCAAACACTGTTGTTTTACAATGGGAATAATTTTTCGTTATGGTGAAGTAATTATTAGATAATCGGAAGAAAAAAATATTTTATAAACCGCTGCCTATGAAAGCTTGTCGCTAACGGCGTTCGCAGTAATACGTCACAAGTCGCGAGATTGGGCCACTTTTGGCTATTGATTGCTAAGTTTGATACCAAAAAAATAAATAAAATAAGTTCCCAAAGGTGAGCTCAGCAAGGCGATATCTTCTACTTTTGGTGAGAAATTGCTACCTGCTATCTTACAGTGAATAATTTTTTATTATAGTGAAGTAATATAAAATTGGTTTTCTTTGAAAAAATCATTCTAGTTCTGCTTCGAAATTATACTTGGCCGACGCGAAATGATACTGCTAAATCCCATGTTATTTAACAGGAAAAGTTATTTCACTCATGTCATGCACAGTTGTCGATATTTTATCTCCCCCCCTTCCCCCAACGTTTAGCTATTAATACCCTAGTCGTTCGTAGTACAAACTTCATTTTATTATTACAATCCTAATTGTAAGTAGGATACAATTACTCCCGTGGGTATCACATTGATTATGAGTAGATTAAATGAAAATTAATCTAGGATTTAAACAACATAATACTGCTTACAAAAGAAAAGCTCTTCAAGAATTCGTTATATTTACCCACACAGCCGGGTTCGCCTACTGACATATCAATAAAAAACCAACAACGTAATATCCACTCAGACTGAAGCATCTCCATTTTAAAGCTCCTGACTAAATGACGTTATACCAAAGGCATGTCGACTCAGTCACCAGTACATTTGAGTGGCTTCATCCGTCTGATTTACATGCACCCCATTTTTTTTGGGAGGCTGAGTCCTCCCCCCATCTTTCCCCACTCACTCCCAATGGGATATCGTTTATGCAGATGTATACAAGAGATTTGCGTAAAGCATAATGTACATCACACCGTAAAGTCTGGTACTTCCCCAGAATATATATATATTTCATGAATTTGAATCGGAAGTCTCTGGTTTGGAACGTGGAATTGATTTTATTAACCCTTTGAGGCGCAACTCTTTCCCAATGCTGAAAAAAGGGCAGCCGTTGCCATCGCTCGACTTAACTACCAGCAAGATGGCGGAAGATCGAAACGCTCATCGCGTGCCACAGATCTAGAGACCTTTTTTGACGCAGCTGGCTGTGCGCCGCACAGCCAGCTGCGTCAAAAAAGGTCTCTAGATCTGTGGCACGCGATGAGCGTTTCGATCTTCCGCCATCTTGCTGGTAGTTAAGTCGAGCGATGTCAACGGCTGCCCTTTTTTCAGCATTGGGCAATCTTTCCAGCTGTTCTTGCGTTCTTCCATTTTTCAGCAGATGTCAGTTCTGTTAAAAAGAATCGTGACCAATTTTTTTACGGGAAATGAACGTGCTAAAAAGTAAAGGATTATGGTGGAGCTATGTCACCCGCAACTATTTTTATAGAAATCAAATCTATTGTTCGTGACAGGCAACAGTCAAACCGTCAGAGTTTGGTGATCCCAGAGCGGGAACACTGCGCCTTAAAGGGTTTAAAGAGATGTGTTCTCAGTACAACCTGGGTAGAGAACGCAATCCTTCCGTTTTGATTGTTTTTCTCACTTTACTCGAGCTTTTTGTATATATTTGTACAATCTGAAATAAATTATACGTCATACATAAAAGTATAGAGATACAAACATTTTATTTTACTGATAATATGTTTTTAACCCTTTGTGTCACTTCAGATCTGCTACATACCAATTAGAACTGTATAAATTAATCATAGTCTAACAAAAAATATTTAAATGACTGATTTTTTTCTAGAGCAACGTGAACATAAAATAATCTTAAAATAAGACTGAAATGTTTGGGATATTAAATTAATATTGTAACACAAAACTGTATTTTGTTCTTCACAAGTCGAACTTTTGGTTATTGCAGCGCTTAAAAGTGTTTTTTCGTAGGTAAACCTTATAAAACGATTTTTTAAAAAGTTCCCAGCTTAAACAGTTCACAAATACTTTAATAACATTTTGGTAGACTAAAGATATATTTTCAAATAACACAAATATAAAAATAACCGCTTCATCGAACTCTAAAATAAAAACATTTTGGTCAATAAATTTTACATGAATTACAAAGCTGAAAAATGCAAATTTTTCAGAATGTTTATAATTTGTATTAACACATTTTAAAGAAAAAATTGAAAATTCTTAGTTGTTGAGATACGAAGAATTAATAATACTATTCAATTTACGATCCTAAAGGGGTAACTATATACTACAATGTCCAAGTCGGTTGAAGCTCTGTTCCCATAAAAATTCCAAAAGTGAATTAGGACAGCTGGCTGTGCCGCACAGCCAGCTGTCGCCAAAAAAAGGGTCTCTAGATCTGTGGCACGTGATGAACGTTTCGATCGCCCGCCATCTTGCTGGTAGTTAATTTGAGCGATGGCAAACGGCTGCCCCTTTTTCAGCATTGTGCAATCTATCCAGCTGTTCTCGCATTCTTCCATTTTTCAGAAGATGCCGGCGCTGTTAAAAATAATTGTGACCATTTTTTTACGGGAAATGACGTGCTAAAAAGTAAAGGAGCTATGTCACCCGCAACTATTTTTATAGAAATCAAATCTATTCTTCGTGACTGGCAACAGTCAAAACGTCAGAGTTTGGTGATCCCAGAGCGGGAACACTGCGAGTTAAAGGGTTAATTTCTGACAGTCGGTACATCAAGCTATCAGAAAAATCTTCTTGACGTTTGCGATTCCTCTACATTACATAAACATTCGTTAAAACTGCATTAATTCTCCCGTCAAAAGTGCACTGTTTGCACACTCGTCCTGAAACATTACGATCCGTCTATTCAAAATCATTCCGGTTCGGCCCATGTTAAACATTGAAATATTTTTCTTTTTTTTTCTGACTTAACAAATGAGGAAAGTTCGAATGCATTCTTAGTGAGTTATAACTTAGTGTTTGACCAGACAGCGTTATGGAAACAGGTGACTTCACACAAACAGTGATAAGAGACTGCGTCTACAGGTGTACAGCTGTGCGTCATTATATGCACGGATTGGGGGATTGTTACGCGATTTGCACTCTCTCGTTGTTTGGTCGAATGCGACTCGCCACGAAAAGACGAAAGCGATCAGGAGTAACTGTTTTGCGGGTGTTTGTTATGATTAGTTTTAGAATGGATGCGTTCCACTTCAGAAATTCAGGCGAAAAAAAAATAATAACAACGACAGTGTTAAGAGGTTTCAGGAATAACTGTTTGCATAAGTTTTTTGTGATTAGTTTTAGAATGGATGTGTCCGATTTCAGAAACCCAGGGGAAAAATACTAATAACAACAGAGATTCCAGGAATAACTTTGTGCAGATGTTTGTTATGATTAGTTTTTGAAAGGATGCGTTCAATTTCAGAAACCCAGTGGGAAAAATACTAACAACAACAGTGTTAAGAGATTCCAGGAATAACTGTTTGCAGATGTTTGTTATGATTAGTTTTTAAATGAATGCGTTCGATTTCATAAATCCAGGAAAAAAAAAAAAATTCCAGAAATAACTGTTTGCAGATGTTTGTTATGATTAGTTTTTGAATGAATGCTTTTGATTCCAGAAATCCACGCGAAAAAATACTAACAATAGTGTTAAGAGATTCCAGGAATAACTGTTTGCAGAAACCCAGGTCAAAAAATAATAACAAAAACAGAAATAGCGGATTTCAGAACAAACAGGTGAAGTGTTGTCCATTACAGTAAACGAAGTGTACTAGGCAATAAGTACTATACAATTTGCAGCTTTTTTGACCTTTTGTCGAATTTGCCAACCGAAAAAAGACAAAACATATCAGGAGTGTGCAATGTTTTGTGTCGTGAGATTTATATTTGGAGGCTTTTCATGAAAAAGGATTCAAGAAATCTCTTTTTTTTTTTTACTAGCGAAAATATATGAGCCCATTAAAGTCCAAGTGGTGTAACTTTAATTTCGGATTTTCAAATATTTTGAAAGTGAATTCGATTTTGTTTTTTTAAAAAGTTTTATAACAGATGCATGCTTATTCTTTGCTAAAGTGTATAGTACATATTTTAAAGAGGTATACTGAAATTTTAAGTCAACTGTATAATTAGTTTATTAGTATTCACGTACGAAAATCGCATGTTAACTCGAACTTGCTTAACAATAATCTGCTATTTCTCCGTTTTTGGACATGCAAATTCAAATGATAACAAAATAGAAATTCAGATTATAAAAACACGATTGGTTTTTAATTATAAAGCTCGGCTGTTGTTTATGTAAAATCTCTATTAAAACTAAATTATCGTTCGTTATGATAAAGAATATTTACCAAATATAAATGATATATTTTCAGTAAATGAATTTTCTTAAATGTTTTCTTTCTTTTTTAATTATCTCTCATATCATTATAAAACTTATTTTTCTCAAACATATTTTGTAGTAATCAATCTTAACAAATAGCTCTAATGCAAGGCCATTGTAAAATTAATTAAAAACTTCATAAAACAAGCATTAAACAAAATATAGTGTTATTTTACAAAATTTTTAATTCATTTTACTTTTAAACACCAGTTTGTTGAGTGTTCATTGTGCAAGTCCATAGTACATATTAAAGTATCTGTCATAAATTAGGATTTCTCCATATAAATCCTAATTTATGTATAATTGCCTGGCATGTTTGTTTTCAGACATAATCGGTTTTAGAAAAAAACGATCATGTTGAAATTTTATTGAAATGATATATAATCTCAAATAAATGTGATTTATGAATATAGTATGGATTATTTAATAGAAATTATAATGAATTTCAACGTGTAACTACTCTTTTTACTTGTTTATTACTCAGAAAATTAAAATATTTTTACACCTCCTTTAACTTTTGCGATATTAAAAAATGTTTCTCAGATCTAATACTTTTACAGTTCTAAATGTAGTTATATTTAATTATCTTAAAATTGTATCATTGTTATTTTTATTTGTATTATAAATTAGGATTTGCATGTATGCACTTTTAAAATATTTTTAATCCAAATAAATTAAACGAATAATAACAAATCAATAATAAATGAAACTAAGGAGTAGTAGGAATCATCTGTTTACAAACTGAAGGAAAAAATACATTTTATTCTTAGTATAAGACAGAAATATTTTTTAGTGATTGATAGTTCACAAAATACAATATACTTGTATTACAGCTTATGTGATTACTTACTATTACAATTATAATTAATGTTTATAAACTTATATTTCATTTTCATAACTATCCCTTATTTGAAAAAAAAATACTTAGATAATAGCACAACAGGTGGTTAAGATGAAGACAATTTTATTTATTTAGTTAATTTAACTTGATGTGTGTTTTAGAAACATATGTAACATATAGAATATATATATATATGAATATATATTCAATTGCACATCATCTTTATTATTAAAATTTCCAATTGAATTAATTTTGTCATTAATTATTAGGCAAGACAGTCAAATCTCATTACGTTTCTTTTGCAACAAACCTCACGATAAATTATCACATATCAAGGGGCCAACGAATAGGCCTTTGGCCCTTCGTTGGCCAAAGGCCTATCGTTTTGGCCAACGAAGATATTTTGTTGGCCAAAATGTTCGTTTTTAGGAAACACGCAGCGAAAATGATTTTCCACATATGATTTGGATATATATTGAGTATTATCGGTATTTTATGTGTAGCATAAAGTTGATTGTTATCAATTGTTCTTTTGATTTCATATTTGCTATTACAATCGGTTTAAAACAAGGGCAAAATTTCTTTTCAGGAAATTTCCCCTACAAAGCTTTGCAAAAGTTCGAGCAGTCACAACGGATTCTCCATACCCCGACAAATTCCTTTCTTTTTCTTTTTTTCATTTGCACTTTTATTTTTATTGAAATAAAAAGAAATATGATGGACCAAAATTTTACTTCTTGATGTCCATCTCTTTCATATTAGACCTTTCAGACTTTATTAAATAATTGGCCTTTTAATTAAATATTTTTTAAGAGATCAAATTTTTAATAAAAATATTTAAACAATTTTTGAGGAAAATTCGTTTTTCTTTTACGTGCACAAAGGGTCTCAACGGGTCTCCATATGAAACTTGCATTGGCGTCTTTGGTGATGTATGTGCCTTTAATTTTATCGCTAGTTGTTGGGAAGAATTTTAAGCTCGTTGTCGAACCCCTAGCTTTAAGCGTGTTTGAAAAAAGGCGTTAGAAACCCCTAACTTCAAAACCGTTTATCTGCGAAACTATGATAGATATTTCACTGAAAATAAACCATTTCTAATTAGAATTCTATTATGTAATTTTTTCCATAATTTTTCAACCGACAATAAGGCAGTTAATGATTTTAAAATTGAGTTTGGTTCTTCATGGCTAATTCTCGAGGCATATCGACTAAAAGATCAAGCATAATCACTAAGTATTCAAATATAATGTATAGTAATTACATTCATGAGCGATGGGTGGAACATACTTGAAATGATAAAAGTTCTATGTAGCATACATTTTATATTATTAACAGAGATCTATTAAAGTAAGCGATAGCGTTAATATTAAGTCAACGGCTACTTGAGAAAATCTACAAAAATCTATTGAAGAAGGCGTTGCATTAACAATAACTGCCCAAAAAGTGGCATGTTTTGCATGATTTACGCTATGCTACGGAGAATATATATTATTTTAAATTGTTCCATGAATTCCTTATCTATAAAATCGTTGTTTATTATACTTGAATACTTACTGATTGCACGTGATAATTTCCTAGTCACTGTACCTATAGAATTAATGACGTAAAACCACCTCTCATTTTTCCATACGAAAAATTGTTGCCTTATTTTTGGTTGGAAAATTATGATAGAAACACGTAATAGAATTCTAATTAGTAGCTTATATGTGGTTTTAGTTTTGAATCAACCCTCATTTTCCATAAACGTACAATGCTAGTGGACTGATAATGGGCACAAAATTATTTCCAGTTACTGCCAATAAAAACGAAGGTATAAATGTCAACAAAAAGACAACAACACAGATTTCATATGGAAACCTGGTGAAGAATTTTGGGCATCCATCCTGTGCAATATATTATAGGTATTTTTGTATCCTCTTTTATGGATGCAGGGCATGAAAATGTTAAAATAATGATGTAAAAATAAACTACTTTGTTAAAATTCATGTAGAACGAAAGCTCATTTCCTGTTGTAAATGTCTTTTTCTTTTCCTTCTTCAAATTTTAAAATCGTCTGTATGTTTTAATTTCTGTCTGACGAAAAAAAAGAAAGAAAAAAGGAGCTCATTTCCTGTTGCCAATATGTTTCTCTTTTCTTTTTTTCCTCTCTTCAAATTTTAAAATCGTCTGTTTGTTTTAATTTTTGTCCGACGAAAAAAAAGAAAGAAAAAAGAAGAAGCTCATTTCCTGTTGCCAATATGTTTCTGTTTTCTTTTTTCTTTTTCTCCTTTATTCAAATTTTAAAATCGTCTATTTCTTTTAATTTTTGTCCGACGAAAAAAAAAGAAAGGAAAAAGAAGAAACTCATTTCCTGTTGCCAATATGTTTCTCTTTTCTTTTTTACTTTTTTCCTTTCTTCAAATTTTAAAATCGTCTGTTTCTTTTAATTTCTGTCTAAAACTGAAACGGGGAAAAAAAAGAAAATAAACAAACGAACTTTTTAACCAACTCAATACATGAGTACTGAAATTTTCACGTCATTATCTATCAATCATTTACTACGTTTAGTGATATTGAATTTCAAAAGCGCTTCTCTTCTATTTGTAAACAGAAGCTCTCGACTGCTGAAAGAATATCTCCTTTTCCCGGCTTCCTTTTCAACTCTGTGCAAAATCACCGATACTCATTCGGCTGTTTTTTTTATTTCATTTTAAAACAAGCAATGACGGGAGGGCAAGATTACTACATGAAACAACCAGCCAAATCCTCTTACCTGGCATAGGGAAGCAGTCGGGAAGTCCAACGGGCCTGAGATAGACTGCTCCATTGGCAGCGAAGTAATCGTTCAACGACATGCCAGATTATCTCTTCCCTTTTTCTCTCTCCAAAAAGAGACACCGAGCCTGTATCGATTTGTCACACCACACACATACGCGAGGAGAACAACAGAGGCACACAACAACACAACTCCACTGAACAACTCCGCGGGAAAAACGGCTTGCTCCTGTGCGCGCGCGATTCTTCCCCGCACTGAGACAGGTCGACCGCCAATCTGTGGTCGCCACACTGTGAACGGGGTATCGGGTCCAGATCGGCTATCTGGGATATTGGCGGCGTTTTGGCGACGGAATTTTTCGCGAGAGGCGTTTTATGCAGTAGCAGGTGAATTGACTTTGTAACGTAGGTGGTAACAGCCAAGAGAGATCCAAGATTGGGTTTTGGTTGGGTTCTTTCTCCTCTTTTTTTATTTATGTGCTTTATGGTGGTCTCCGCCCGGTGTTAAACTATTAAATGCAATCGAGTTTTCAGCGGTCGATTGTAAAAGCACGGGTCTTTAGCGCTTTATTTGTGGGGCTGTTTGTTGTAGTAATAGAGTATAAACATAGGAAAATATAGATTTATTTACTGGAGATTTTTTAAAGCTTCTTTTTTTTTTTCCTCCATGCAGTTTGACCGGAAGGAGAAATCGAAGATATCAGTGAGGATTTTATTTTGCCTTGTAAGTTTGTTTTACGGCATAGTAGGTCCACGAGAAAATAAAAAGAAACTATAAATATTTAAGCTACTTTTTGTATAATTGTTTATTTGTTTAATGAAGTTAAAGTTATTATTTGGATGTTCTGCAGTTGCGATTTGTAATAAATCGATTAAGAATTAATCAATTAATAATAAATCGATTTTTAATGACGTTGTTTATAGGCGTTTTACACTACTAAGGCCATAATTACGGGCAGCATTTTTTAATGAGCCACAGTTAAAATTTGGATTATCTATTTTTGTGCTTCTTAATCGCTTGGTTTGAAAGTGAATCGATTCTAAAAGCACTAATATTTAGTATTGTATTTCTGAAGTATTTTGTTGAAGCGACAGAATAAAAATATTAAAAATGTAAATTTATTTATTTATCTGTTTACTTTCTCTTCAGTTTGACGGATGGGAACAGCTGAAATACCTCAAACTTATAATATTTTTCTTTACCTTATAAGTGTTTTTACGGGGCAGTGGGTCTAGGAAGGATTAGACGACACGCAAACGTTCCACTTTATAAATACTTAACCTCTTTTTATTTAAATTTTCTTAATGAATCTTAATTAGAGGAAGGATGAACTGTTAGAACTATAACAGGAATGATTTCTTCAGCTTTATTGTTGGGGGTTTTATATAAAGAAATACAATTGACTCTCTGTTTTGTTTTTTGGGAGAATAATTGTGAAAATATGAGGTAGCTCACTGGAGTAATATAATAAACAACTTACATAAATATAAAAGTAACAATATATTTATATAAATATATATATGTATATGTGTGTGTGTGTGTGTGTTTTCTTACCGAAGCTTAACAGGTGCGAAACGCCAAAGAAGCTCCCAAAAACATTTCTTTTTGCCTTGCAAGTTTGTTTTCTGGCAGAGTGAGTTTAGAAAAGGAAGAACAACATGTAAAGGTTTGTTTGGTAACCCGGGTTAGACAGTATTCCATAACAAAAGCTCCCTTTTCATTAATTTAGTATTAGAACTGTTTTGATTTCTACATCTTTGTGATTGCGAATATTGTATTAGAAAATGCAATTGAGTTTCACTGGTTGTCTCTCTCTCTCTCTCTCTCTCTCTCTCTCTCTTTATTTATTTATATTTTTATATTATATTTTATTTTTTAATAGTTCAGAAATTTCCGATTGTATAGTAAAGGTACTTTAACACATATCACTCTCAGATTTAACTATTTTTTACAGTTTAATGGTGGAAGAAGTTCAAAGGCGCTTTTTAAAATGTTTTTTTCTTTGCCTTGCAAGTTTGTTTCTTGGCATGAAGAGTGCGAGAAAGGAGAAACGACATGTAAAGATTAACATATTTAGCTGCATTTATTATATGACTTCTGGTAACTATTTTTGCACATAATTTCACTAGACACGGTTGATTTTGATTACCGTTTGTAGATGATTATTTTGGTTATATATTAATTTCTTTAGTTTATAATTATAGTTCGAATTTTTATTATCACCAATTTATTATACATACATATTATTATAGTTTTGTGATTAATACAAAAACATTTAAAGATTATATTTTATTGTAATCCTGAAATGTAATCCAATGCGAAAAAACGTCTTTCAAAGATTCTTCTTAAAATTAATTAAACAGTAATTAAGTAAAAATTTATTTCTCGATTCTTCTCTCGATTATCTTAATATTAGATTTATTTCTCGGTTTGTTAGTTTTTACATGCTTACATACATTTATTTATTTATTCTTGCTTGTTTTTCTTGATAACATTTATTTCGGATGAACATTTTCAAAACTCTTTACAATCAAATTAAAATATTGAAGAAAGAAATTTATAAATATTTTCAAATTTTATTTGTCGTTAGTTTAAATGGTTCAGTTGAATTATTTTTATTTGAAAGTAACTGTGCAAACTGTTTAACGTTTTTACATATTAATTAGAAAATAAAAATAAAGTTTTCACGAAATATTAATATTGAGATTTTCAAAACAAATTATTAGAAAAAATATTTGGAAAATATTCTTCGTTTATTTAATATTTTTAGTACTGTGTTTGGACAAAAATGGGCCACAGAAGAGCATTAGAAGCCGGTGTTGCTAAGAACGATGATTACAGACAAGGAATCTCTGCCATCACATATTTCAATCAAGAAAATAATTTAACTATGGTTTAGTATACAACAATATATATATATATATATATATATATATATATATATATATATATATATACATTTAGGAAACGATGTTCGAAACAGTCTCATAATTAAGGCTTTGTCATAACATAGATTTTTATTTTTCTTATAAATCTACTTAAATTCTTGTGTTAAAATGTACAGCTATACAAAGTTTCAGCATATTATACATAGCATATTCCTTTTATTATCATTATTTTTAAAATGACCCTTTCAACTGTCCTGTTCAGCATATAAAGCACATTAGCGACAAAATTTGCTTAAATAATTTTCAATGGCTTACACTTATAAACATCGATATTACTCAAAAAAAGAAAGAAAGAAAACGAGAATTTCATTGATTATTTTGGCTTGTTTTCTGAACTCCGTTTTACGCTCTTAAGAAAATTAAATATCAGAGATTAGTTGCACTCACTAGTGCTTTGTTTTATGAAAACAAGAGAAAATTGGTTTCCGGCTAAAGTGGCAATTTACTTTATAATAACCCTCTTTTTCTTTCCCATACAAAAAATAATACACTGGGTTTTGAAGCAGTTTTGAAAAATATTACAATAGAGAATTATTTAAATTTTGCTTTCTGTTAATTAGTTTTAAGATAAATGAATAAATAATTATAATATGGTCAATGGAAATTTAAATGTTTTAAAAGTACTTTAACCTTTTAACGTTCAACCATTTTACACATCTATATAGAAGAAAAACTTGATGATTGGATACAGTGTGTAATGCTGAAAAGTACACCCGTTGCCATCTCTAGAGTTAACTACCAACAGCATAGTGGTCGATCGAATAGCCCATCGCGTACCATAGAACAAAATTCCTTTTTTGACACAACCGGCTGTGAGGATCGACCACCATATTGCTGGTAGTTAACTCGATAGATGGCGACGCGTATACTTTATCTTCTTTGGGACCACTTAACCATATTTTTGCAACTAGCAGATTAAATCGTTGGAAAGAGATGGTTTCGCGTCTGGACTACCGCGCGTTAAAGGGTTAATAAATGTTTTTTCGTAAAATAAATGTAAATTGTTTTAAAATCATATGAAGTCATAACATTATCTAAATTTTTCTTTCCGTTTATTATTTTCAAGCTAACATAACCTGTTAAAGTCGAACGATTTAAAATCATTTTAATCCATGTACATTTCGTAAATTAAAAATAAATTGATTCACATTAAGTGAAGTTGTAAAATTATCTGTATTTTTTCACTTAATTATTTTTAAGATAAATGAATAAGGAATTAAAATACGGTCAATGGAAGTTGAATGCTTTAAAATTATTTTTTAACAAATTTTTTTTCGTAAATGAAACGCGAATTGTCTTACAATCATATAAAGTTATAATGATATAAAGTAATAAAAATTGAATATTTTATAATTATTTTTAATTAATGTTTTCCTTTAATTAAACGTAAACTGTTTTAGTATTTTGAAGTTCGAAAATATCTGATCGAAAGTATAGTCAATGAAAACTGCACGTTTTTAAATTATTTATAATGATTGTTATCTAAAAATAATTATAATGATTTTCGAATCGTGTAAAATAATAAAAGAAGAATTATCTACAAAACTATATAAGAAGTGCAACGCTTTCAACAAGATTGGAATTTATAATAAAAAATCTTGTACAGTACCCAATACCAAAAAGGAAATTTAAATCTGTGCAATATTTTGAGCTCTATTTATCATAAGAATAAATCACTATGCACTTTTTGTATTGGTATTTTTTACTGTGAATTTTAACTTTTTACAGGTTATCTCTACATATTTATTTCTTCCTTAACATTAAAATTTTCAGTACAAATCATAATCATTATTTCTTATTTTCCCTACTGCTCTAGAGCCTGAATTACCCCCAGATATTAAATTTAGTTGCTTTACAGTGAAAATTGAAAGAATTTAGAACAGGTAATATATCAGTATTTAGCTCTGTTAGTAGAAAATTAAGTAGGACAATAAGCGGAATGATAGGATCTAACGTGTCTTCTTTTAACTACTACTACTAATAGAAATAGAAGTATTCTATATTTACTTCTCTACATGATTATGAGACCATCCATTACTTCTATACATATTTACTTCTATACATGATTGCTATTTAAAAACTCATAATTTACATGAAAAAACATCTTAATCGTTATATTTGGGCTTTAACATATTATATATTTTAAATATATGATTGGGAAATGTATTCACTATCACCTACCCATTATATTTTAATCTTTAAAATTTCTGTTTAAAATTACATAGGTCGTTTAATCAGTACTTTTTAATTCATATACTATTCATTAAAAATTAAATGTTATAATTATATTTTGTTTATGCGTTAGTTATTGTAATTATTGCACTTTTTCATTGTATTTAACTTATGTAAATAAATTGAATGAGCTTATAAGTTATTGGATTTGGGTTTTTGGAGGTTAAATATAAAGTCAGACAGTAGTCGAGTAAATGAACAGGCATTGTCATTGTATTGTTCATTTACTTTACTTGAATTATATTTCCAGTGAATGAAATCACTACAATACATAATTGTTTTTAAAACAATATTAACAAACAATCATTTAAGGACATGTGACCAGGGAAACTAATTAAACGTAATATAGCTTCCTAATGCATGAGGTAAATTCGGTGTTTGTCAATATACAGACGGTAAAATTCTCCAAACCATACTTTTTTAAGGAACGAGACCATCAAAAAATCCTTCTTTTGTGAAAATTGTCGAATTGTTTTTTTTCTTATTTTATAGGTTACTCAATTAGGATTCCAAAACCGTTTTACTTTTGTTTCTACAATAACTAGAATCTAAGTTATGTAAGAAGTAGTGAACCTGAAGAATAGTATTTTCTACACTATTAAAATCTTTAAACTCGTTTTCTGGAAAAGTGTGTTTTTTGTAAATTTTCTATTAAGATAAATGTCATTTCTCTCTACTTCAAAAGTCAGATATCAGCTTAAAAATTTGACAGAATATTTTGATGATTACAAGCATTGTTACGAGCAGAATATAATATTTCTGCATTTGTTTATTGATTTTATGACCATTTTGTCATTAAAAATGGTTTTCTTAGAAAAAATTCTGAATTTTCATGTAAAAACTGAAACATTTTAATAACTCGTAGCACTTCTGCAAATCTTTTGATTCGTAACACAGATAAATAAATTAGTTATGTACTGCAAAAATATTATCAAAAAATATTTATTAGAATTGTTTAGAGAAGGTGTAGCGCAAATGCAATTGTACACTAAAATTTAACTTAAGTTAGCCAATATTTTACTTACACTGAATTTCATTTAAACTGCATTTAATTTTCACTACCCCATTTTAATCAAATTCTTCGATTTTTTATTAACATTTTACTTATCTGAAAGAAAATGCCCCTACAATAGGCTTATACCTTAACTCTACTAGGTTCAACTTTCTGTTCTGTGTCTGAAAAGAATATATGTGAGAATGTTAGTGATTATTATTTGGAGGAAAATGGTTTAAAAATAATAATCTTATATTTTACTAGAAAATCACTTTATCTTATTTCAGCTTTGTATGCGGTACACTGGGCCTTATTTATACTTTTCTTTTATATTTATTTTGAAATTTCAGTATTCAGATCATTTCTTGATATGACGAACATCAACACACAGAGCTTTTTTTCTGGGTCAAAATTCTTTGCTAACTATCTTTTGTTAATTTTATAAAATAAACAAAACCACATTTGAAAGATTACAGTTTAAATTTCAATCAATTTTGGAAATAATGTGAACAGTAAGTACATCTACACGCAACAGCTTGAATTATGTCGGTGCTATGTATGTATAAATGCTCTTAAAAACCGACAGATGGCTATACTTGTGTTTTATAGACGTAGAGGGATAATTAACCCTTTAACGCGCAGTGTTACCGCTCTGGGAACACAAAACTCTGATGTTTTGAGTGTTGCCAGTCACGAAGAATAGATTTGATTTCTATAAAAATAGTTGCGGGTGACATAGCTCCACGAGAATCCTTTACTTTTTAGCACGTCATTTCCCGTAAAAAAATTGTCACGATTATTTTTAACAGCACTGACATCTGCTGAAAAATGGAAGAATGCGAGAACAGCTGGATAGATTGCCCAATGCTGAAAAAAGGGCAGCCGTTGCCATCGCTCGACTTAACTACCAGCAAGATGGCGGACGATCGAAACGTTCATCGCGTGCCACAGATCTAGAGGCCCTTTTTTGACGCAGCTGGCTGTGCCGCGCACAGCCAGCTGCGTCAAAAAAGGGTCTCTAGATCTGTGGCACGCGATGAACGTTTCGATCGTCCGCCATCTTGCTGGTAGTTAAGTCGAGCGATGGCAACGGCTGCCCTTTTTTCAGCATTGGGAAAGGGTTGCGCCTCAAAGGGTTAAAAGTATTCGCAAAAGGTTCTTCGGCTATGCTCATTTTATACATCCCAACAATAACATTGACTACAAAGCAGAAAACAATACATAGAATAAGCCACCTCTAATTATCGGAAATCACTTTTTACACATCCCCCGCCGCGATCCCGGGGCTAATGGGGTCGAAACAGGGCTTAGAGAAATCTCCATTTGCTTAACAAGGGATTGAGACCCGAGAGCACAGACCGATCCATCCCCAGGGAGGCGGAGAATTGGAGTTTTGGGAGAGGGGGGTAAGGGGGTAAAATAACCGCATATTGGTACAGGAGTATCCTGCATTACACCAGGCAGCGGAATAGGGGGCTTTGAAGATTCGTGCCGGAATTAGTGTACTATGCTTATGGCCGGGACAGATTGGGTTTGATCCTGCATTGTGATAGCTTATAAAAGAAGACAGAGAGAATCAGGCTAGATGGAAATGTTTTGTTTTGAATTGAGAAGCGATAATCGCAACATGTTTAGCTTGATTAGCTTTAAGGATAAATATTCCAGCTGTGAGGGACTGTTGTTATGATGAAGATTACTTTAAGAATACGTCATCTGCCCATCTGAATTGACTAATTGAATTCTGTATTAATTAATCCTTAAAAATAATCATTTTTTTTTTCAATTCCTACTATTAGTTCACACTCTTCCTATATATATATTTATATATCTTGTTCAAATTTTCAATCGTTAATAAAATACTCTTTATTCATCCACTCGAGTTCTAATACATTTTTTTAAACTTGTAGTGGATGACACTTGATGTTAGTACAGTTTTTTTTTAATAAAAAGTAACTGAAATAAAATTTATCTTCATTGACCTAAGTAGTAATTGACTTATTTTTATATATTATTTGTTTTTGTAGTTACGTCACATAAAACTATTTTTAGGATAAAGATTAAATTAAAAAAAATTTATACTTTAAAAAAAACTAAGGAAACACGCGTTTATAGCAATATGAACTAAAAAGTAAAAAATAATCTTTAAATATACGGATTTTGTTCAACAGAATTATGCCGTTGTAACACTCTGTAGAACTTAAATTTTTGAATTAAGCTTGAAATAAGAATAAAGTGATTGACTAAAACAATGAGTTTAATATTTAAAAAAATCGTGGAATGCTTGATATCAGATTTTTTTTCGGAACTATTAGTAAAGACTGTATAAAAATGTAAGTAATAAAAATAGCTACATACACTACTTTCGGTGGTGGGCCTTAATTTGCAATTATTAACATCCTGTATCAATTTCATTTTGTTTGAAGTAAATGGATGTCTCTAAAATGCTCTTTAAACAATAACCCTCTATAAAAAGCAACGAGCTGTAATTCTTTTAGGTACTCCTGAATATAATTATAAATGCTACGTATACTATTTTCAATACTTTTGTACTGTCATGTATTTTTTATCTGTTTATAAAACTTCAAATTAATACATAGCATGTCTGGAAGTGAGTGAAACTCGAATTACAAGATTCCATCACATTCCATACATACATGCATTCAACAGAAAGTGATAAAAACGTGTTAAAAATGGTTCATTAGATTTTTAAAAAATGTTTTTAAATACGCTTAATGTGTTATATAATCTATATTTAATCTGTTAAGTCTCCATTGAAAAGTAAAACACTTTATGGTTTTTATTTTAATTGTAAAACACTGTATTTATAATCAAAACCCAAATTGGCTTCATCCAAGCTGCCCAGAGAGATTCCGATTTTTTAAATGTGAGTAGAGATTATTTAATTTTACTTCCCCCCCCCTTGCCCTATAGATTATTTGAAATTGAATATAAATCTAATACAAAAAGTTGTTAAAAATAAAATGAGTGATTCGCAATTAAGATCTTTCGCAATGGAGACTATTGAGGCTCGTTATCCTGAGAATGAGTGGTTGCATATTTTCACTGATGGTTCTATGTTGGAAAGAACACGCGCCACGCTGCTGGTGCAGGCATCCATTCTGATATTTTTAGTTTTCACTTACCAATGGATCCTCTTACCACTGCCTTCGATGGGAAATTGAAGCTATTGCACTGACTAGTTCACAGCTATCAGTTCGCAGTCACTCTTTTACTAGAGCAGTCATTTAGACAGATTCTAATAGCGCGCTTCAAGCTTTTTTGAATAATCAAAATTGCTCCCAAAGAATTTTAGAATGTAGGCCTTTACTTAAGACACTGACACACAGAACTTCTTTCCAGTGCATTCCTGCCCATTGTGGAATTTCGGGAGATGAAAAGGCTGATACACTGGCTAATAAGAGAGCCCTGATAAATCAACGCATGAATCACCCTCTTTCATTTCATTCGACTAAATTATTTGTTAATCTGACTCTCAAGAAAACTCTCAAACAAGATATGGTTCAACGTGTGACGAATAAGAGATAGAGGATTTTGGAGGAAGAAAGAGCTGTTCCAAGTTTTCCAAGAAAAGCAGCTGTGGCCCTTTTTAGAGGTCTGACTGGACATGAGTATTGACAAGACTATATGGATTTGGAGTGGTGAATTTCCCGGACTGTGTTTTGTGTGACTCTAGTCAACCAATGACTTTTGAACATTTAAACAATTGTGTTGTACTTCCTCATTATGAAGGAATTGCTAAAAATTTTGGAGAGACCGTGAACTAATGACTTAGACTCTAATATTCGGAATTTGTAAAATAAATAATCAAAATTGTAAACTGATTGAAAATATAAAATGAGTCAAAATTTTGGAGAGAAAAGAAAAAAAAAACTTTCTATTTTACATTATATGCCTCAATAAAGGGTTATGTTTTTTTAGGTTCTTACCTATTAACCCGTCGATCAATTTGCCAACCCGTCAATTGAGCATTTCGGACATCAAACCCTTTTACAGCTGTCCAGATTAAAAATGACGATGCGTAAAAGTAAGTTGTTATGTAATATTATTAAATACTGTTAGTAAAACTAGAAATTGCACTATTAATAGAAGTAGTTCAACATTTCACCATACAGTGGAACTGAATTAGCTGCAACCTTTCTAAGGAGAAACTTTGAACCATAATTTAGTTCTATGGATCTGCTTAAGCACCAAAACATGGTTCAAGGATTCTCCATAGAGAGGTTCCAGATAATTTAGCAACATTTTATCGTGAAATGTTAACTGCATTTATTAACAGTGTGGGACTTATAGTAATAGTTTCCATAGTAATAGTACCAGGCTTAGATAGCTCTTGGGAGGATGAACTCCTCTCGCGGCTGGGCTGTTGTGGGACCGTGTCGTTAATGGTAGCTAGTGCACATAAAATCCGTCGTGGCCAATGTCCTTCATGTTTAATGCTACCTCTATGGGTGACTATTTCAGATGGTTGGTCCCTCATCTGGAACTGGTTCAAAATTAGAAGACCCCGAGTTAAGTGGAATTTACTTCTACTGGGGCTCGTTGAAATGAAAGCCGCACCTCTCGCCCTTCATTTTTTTTTTTGGGGGGGGGGGGACATTAGCAACAGCAACAAAAGTTGTTATAGACGCAAAATTAGCATTTTAGAAAGTACTATCAAAAAGTCAATATTGGCTTATGCTGATGATGCTGTTTGAACTTCATTACCTCTTGAGTAGGTCTTCATGGCCGTTTAACAAAGAGCAAGATGGTTTAATTTATCTATAAATGAAAATAAAGCGAAATATTTATCCTGTTTAAAGCTTTATTTACAACTCAGACACTGAATATAATTATGAAATTAAAAAAGTTAGTAGTTTTACTTGTCTGGGATTGGAGATTAATAACAAAAATGCATTAATTCAAGAAAAAAATTTCTACTGCAAACAGATTTTTTATTGCTTTAGCTATTTGCAATCCAGTTTTCTCAAGCTGAGTATTAAAATTCTTTTTTATAAGAGTCTTATAACATATTTCCTGATTTATGAGACTTGTTATTGATTTTACGTGATGAGAATCTAAGATGCATACTTGGTAGGGTCCAAGCAAATTTACAATAGGAAGATTAATCTAAGAACTCTTACAGAATTTACACTCATCCTGAGGACATTCGTTAGGTTCTAGAAACACAAACGAAGTTGTTATCTAGTCAGAATGTATGATGGCACTTAACGTTAGACAATTTTTATGGCTAAGCCCAGCCGAACTATACTTCTTTGTAAGTCCCGGAGAAGTAGGTTTACTGTGTTAAAAAAGGCTTAAACACAGTAAAACTGGAAGACAGTTGCCACACCGAAATATTTAATAAAGATTTCTGAAAAAGGATACGGGCTTCCAGAACTGTCAGGTCAATGAATAATTCTATGTCCCTCACCAACTACACCATAATTAGTTGTCTCACGTTTTTTCGAAATAAAAAAGTGTAACGATTACGCAGTCTACTGAACAACACTTCCAGTAAGGCGCTGATGGTCAGAATGTCGAAGCAAATACAACCAGAACATCATATCAAAAATTGCTGCTTTTACCAGCTACTTGTAGAAGAAAAATCGCCAGTTCATCAACAAAACAAATAAATATATTAAATAAAAGAATTGCTACGATTATCCACATTTACGGAATAAGTCCGCATGTAAGGTGTTGATGGATATAATTTTGGAGAAAATGCGGTCAAAAAATTATTGCTTTCATCAACTAATTCCAGAAGGAAACATGCTGATGGAAATGATGTCAAAGTATTTACAACCAAACCATGATTGCAAAAGTTTCTGCTTTTACCAATTACTTCCATAAGAAAACATGCAGATGAACAGGATGTCAAAGCAAATACAACCTAAACGTCATTATACAAATTGCTGCTTTTACAAACTGCTTCCAGAAGAAAACATGCTGATGGAAAGGATGTCAAAGCAAATACAACCAAAACAGCATTTCAAAAATTGTTGCTTTCACCAGTTACTTCCAGGAGAAAATAATCTGGTGGACAAGATGTTAAAGAAAGTGCAATCGAAACATCATTGCAAAAATTGTAGCTTTTACCTATTATTTCCAGAAGAAAACATTCTGGTGGACAGAATGTCAAAGCAAACACAATAAAAACATCATTGTAAAAATTGCCACTTTTACCAACTACTTCCAGACGAAAACGTCATGATGAACAGATTGTCAAAGCTGATGCAACTAAAACATTATTGCAAAAATTACTGCATTTACCATCTGCTTCCAGAAGAAAACATGCTGATGGACGGGATAAAAGCAATCAAAACATCATCGCAAAAATTGCTGCTGTTGAGAACTAATCCCAGATGAAAAATTGCCGATTCATTAACAGAACAAACAAACATACTAACGGTTATATCAATAAATTTACAGTCCATACAACACTGAATTAATGAGGCGTCCGCGCAGTACAATTAAATCATTACTTATCTCCTCTGCTTTAGAAACTGCACTTTCAAGTCCCAGACACAAATGAAAATTGCTTCATCTCTTCCCCCTTAGCCCATTAAAACATTCTGCTTTGCACTCTGAATATAAATGTACCTCCACTTCTCTCTCTGAGTTGCGTGTGGGTGCGTTCGTATCGAACTGATCAAAAATAAATGCGCCAAGCCCGAAATTAGAACACTCTCCACTTAATCTACAATGAGTAACGATTTAAAGTGAATTAAGGAGGAACTAGCTTTTCATTTTCTACAGAACGCGTTTTAATTATTGGCTTTTCACGAGAAATTTTCGTTCTCTCAGACGTTGGCGTTTCGATTGGCAGCAAACGAAACGAGCACTTAAGCCAATCACCCAATGGCAACACGCGCTCTTAAAAGAACGCTGCGTTTCCTGTCAGCCAATCCGGATCTTTAAAACAAATTATATCCCGCTTTCTCTCTCTCTCTCTCTCGAGAAGTGCTGAATTCCTGGATCTTTAATAAATGCCGAATAAGCAAGTACAAAATCCAACGGTGCGTGACCTTGTACAATATGCTACAGTTATCTTTCCACTTTCTTTGGAGCTGTTCTGTTTCCTTGATCCTCCATGTTTGTCCACAGACGAGAATTATTCCTTTGTGGTGTAATCACAAACAGGCACACCCCCGGAGGAGGATAAAAGGGTTGAGTTCCATGGGAGCCGGCAGCATAGGGCAAGGGAGGGCACTTGCCCCCCCCTGGATTTTGTATGCAGTGTTTTGCCTTGCTTTTTTGTTCTTTTCACCATGGTAACCATACGTTGAAGTAGTCTTTACCCCCCTCGAGTAGTCTGCCCCCCCCTGGGAAATACTCTGGCGGCGCCCATGTTGAGTTCCCCTCCCTCTCTAAAAATGAAGAAGTAAAACTTCTTGAAATAACTGATTTGTCGCTGAATTAATGAGTTTAAATACTAAATTTAAATGTTTTCCACAAATTATTTTGGATGAATATTTAAGAATCTAAAAATTTCAGCCAGGCGCGTATTTTATTTATTTTTATTTTTATTTTTATTCTTTCTTTATTTATTTATTTATTTTGCAACTGACTCGGTTTGTGATTGCAACATTTACATTCACATTGATTCGTTTTAGCAATACGATAAGTTTTTCTACGCCCCTTAGAGATTTGAGTTTCTTTTAGTTCTGCAACAGCCAACTGTCATCCAACTATTTTGTAAGTTTCTCTAGTTAAATTTAATTCACAGCGATTTTTTTTTTCTTTTTATCTAACTGTGCTTGTTAAACTAAGTTTAGATTACATCCTTTAGAGATTCAGTTCTCTATCATGTTCAATAAAAATTTTCCATGCAGTTCATAAAAAAAGCGCAAAATTTAATTGTGCTGTACCAGTACTGAAAGTGCTGATAGCATTCAACCTCACAACCTCACAAATAATAATTTTGCAAAAAATACAACTTAGAAAGTGGGTTTCGTTTTGAGTTTTGTGCCGTCTCTACCACTGTGGATGTTCACCCCATTAGACGGGCCGAAGATCCGAAAATACCAAAATCTGTAAAAGTCACACCTATATGTATTACATTTGAGACAAAAGTGATCATTTAAGATGGCAGGTAAAAGCTATATTCTAATAAAAAGTTTAGGCTCATAACTTGTTGCAATTTTTCAGAAATGAGCTACAATTCAAAATTGCGGACCTTTGCCCCCACCTACCCGATAGTTATTGCTTTCTATATAGCTGCAAATAAATGTTGAGTACTGTTCGCGGAATCGGCGTTAAATTGCGTCTATAACTGTGTAAATTATTACATTTTATGCAATAAGAGATTGTTCTACTAATGAATAATCAGTTTAGTTTCAAGATGACATCTGTAGTATAGTCTCTATGGTATATAGCAAAATGGTACAGGAAAGTGGATAAGTCACAAATTTCAACAGCCCTTGATAGATTTTAATTACTGATGGTATTTTTGAATTTAAATATTAAGAGAACTGGAAAATATTTTCTTCATCAAATTCAAACAAATAATTTTTTTATGACAAAGCAGTTGTGTTTTTTTAATGACAAAGCAGTTGTGTTTGAATATTGAATTCATTTTTTTTTTTAACATTTTAAAGCTGAATTTCACAGACAAGTTTTTATATATATAATTAATATATATATATATATACATATATATACATATATATTAGAAAGTGTGTAAAAAGTATGAGTGGCCACTCACTCTCCTTCTTGAAGAACAAATTTCAAAATGCTGTGAAATAGATATTTAAGGCTTTTGTTTTTTATATTTTATGCACCGAAAAGTAATGTCCTTTAGCTACACAATATTTAAACAAAAAAATTGTCAGCCTGTATAGAATTACAAACAATCTGTGTCTACATAGAAGTGAGAATTTTATAGATCATATATTTTTTCCTTTTAGAAAATGCCACCCTCTTCCTTTCACATGTCGAACCTCCTTGGAAGACTGTATTCGAATTGTTCTGAAATCAATTTTTATCTATTCGTGAGTGTTGTATTTTACAGCAAGAATTTTATGGATATCTCTTTTCTTCTTGCGATCGCGCAGGACATGTGGAAAGAACTGTCTGCCCCCCTTATTCCTCAAGTCACGAATTTTGGAAAATGTTCTCCAACGTAGTACCTAAGTTAAAAGACTCACATACTTGCTAAATTTCGTAATGTTAGCTTTAGTAGTTTTTGCTAGGCAAAATATTGACATACGGAAAATAGACATTGCTTTTCAGTGCACCTAATATTTTACAGCAAGAATTTTATGCATATCTCTTTTTCCTTTCAGAGCAAGGGACATGTGAAAATAACATTTTAACTCCCCAGCCTCCCATAGGTTACGAATTTCGAAAAAGTACCCTCTTTTCCATCACCTACATTATACACCTCACGCATATGCCAAATTTCGTACCGTTAGCTTCTGTAGTTTCGGCTAGTCGAAATACTGACATACGGAGAAACGACGTTACCCCCCCCCCCTCCTCAAATCATCTAATTAAGTCGGCTGGGCTACAAAATGGCAGCCTTTTCAGTCCGCCCTTTTTATCTTTTATAACATCTCGAGATTTAGGTCTAAAACTCTTCCGCCCCCACTTCTCCCCCTAGAAAACTGCTCCCCACGACTCAAATTGGCTGACAGGCAGATAATAGGAAATGCCTTTTCGGAGAGCCAGGTTGTTAAGCCGAGAATGAACTTCAATTATTGCTTTTTCCCACCTTGTAAAAGGCGCTACACTACTCTCTCCAGCCTTCCCCCTTTTATTTATCACACACACGCAGGCGGACCGATTTAAATATTTGAGCAGATTAGCAGTTCGTTTTCTGGGAGGATGCCATTAGCAAGCACTGTGTGGGATCTGTGTTTTCCCGTTCTGTGTTGAGAGTGGCATTTGGCATTCACCCGACTCTGATAAGGAAACGCCGTAGGAATTGGTTTTGGACTGACTCTTTTAATGTCGCGTGGCATGATGGGAAATATTTTTAAGTCGACTGTGTGCGAGGCTATTAAAACTGTATTAATATCTGTGGGGGGTGGGGGAATGATGGGCGGTTTGTTTCTAGCATTGTGCTATGCATAACTTAAAAGACTTATGTCTTAGCAATACCTTTTATGCATTGGTGTACTATATACTGGTAATTATTAAGTGGAAGCTGTTGTTGATAAGTTTACGATTATTATTATTATTAATGTTTTATTATTATTAATGATTATGTCATTTTATCTCTCACCTCCTTTATTGAAAATTGTCCGAAAAATGTGTCCCCAAAATGCGACATAAAAGTAAAAATAAATTGTTGAGTATTGAATTGTTTATTTTTTTACTGTGCAATGTCTTATCCTCCTGAATTATGTGCCCCTCAATAAACCTTTATCTACTTAGGTGTAACTGTGCTCGCGCACGCATTCTTTTTACTTCTTCTATACTTTTTTCCTTCTTGATGTTACCTTGTTATGTGATGTGCCTGTTTCTTCCGTTCTTATTTAATAAAGTAAATGTTATGTTAAAATCCCACGCTTACTATGTTTGTGCCATAACGCTGCTAACATTTCTAAAAGGTTATGGACACCAGATGGATTAATTTATTTATTTGCTGATTTTTAACATTCGTTAAAAGGCTGCATCATGCATCCTCAAAATGGCGACTGGAACTTGGCGAATTGAAACGCTGAATATCATAAAATTCAGGATGCATCAAGAATAACTTGTAAAAGGTGTAAACGCATCGGGCACTGGGCTAGCAAATGTGAAAGTGGAAAAAGAATCATTTTAAACATAAGTCTAACAGCTTGAGATTCTTATCCACTCTGGATGACTCGCCAATAGGGTTGCCAGGCAAAATACAGCAACCCTACTTGCGTAAAGCTCGCTCAACAATATCAAATAACGAAAAGCAAAATTTTTGGTGTGTTAAGATAGATACTAAAAATTATATAAGTTACTTCATTTACCGTCGACCCACGTTTGCAATTGCAAGGGAAGATCAGGAAACCCTCCTACTTCCAGTCGATGAAATAAATGTAAAGAAAGAATAAAAGCAAAAGAAAAAGGGGTGATAGATAAAATGACATAAGGTGGTCGTTGGCAGTCAATTACTATGGTTTTAATGTGGCAATAATGAAACTAAAAAATTAAGGGGGTTCAGGGGGGTCTCCCCCTGACGAGGCTCGAAGACCCGAGAATATTATTATTATAACTGTACACTGCCTGCTGGTAAATTTACTGTCATCCAAAATTATGGTCAGAAACAAAAAATATGGCTAAACTGAAGAAATATTTGGTTAATTGTAATAAAATTTGGTAAAGATATATAGTATTATCATAAGAGAAAGGATGTATTGGGTTGTACAGAAAGTAATTTCGTTTTTTCTCAACAGAGGACTTAATTGTATTTTTCCACAGCCAACGCCACACTTAAGCCGCCTAATCATTATACATTTTGATAGCTTTGTATAGCAAGCTTGCTTGCGAAAAAAGTTCGATTGATTCTGAGCTATAGTTTTTGGTGGGCACATTTTCAAATATGGAACCTGAAAAGCTGTATTTTCTACCTGTTTTGCTCTTGCTGTATCGAAAAGGTAAAAATACTGTTTAACCTTTTGAGGCGCAACCCTTTCCCAATGCTGAAAAAGGGGCAGCCGATGCCATCGCTCGACTTAACTACCAGAAAGATGGCGGACGATCGAAACGTTCATCGCGTGCCACAGATCTAGAGACCCTTTTTTGACGCAGCTGGCTGTGCCGCACAGCCAGCGGTGTGTATGGAGAAGATGTATTCAAAGAACGCCGGTGGCAAAACTGGTTTTCAAAATTTTGATCTGGCCATTTTAATGTTGAAGACGCACCACGTTCTGGAAGGCCAGTTGAAGCTGTTAAAGACACAATAAAGACATTAATTGATGAAAACAGGCAGATAACAACTCATATGATCACTGAAGGATTCAATTGATTGAATTCTACCATTCATGAGCATTTTGAATGCCTCAAAGCTTGACATATGGGTTCTCATGTTCTTATAATAGGAAATGACTTTCCAAACAACCCAATAGCAACATAACAAGATCAATACGTGAGTTGTTAATAAATACACAGGTTACATCAAAAACGTGAATGCATGATCTTTTATATCTCAGGAAAGGTTCATTTAAAACGAAGTGCCGCCACCGTGCACTGCTACACAAAACTAACAACCAACCGTCATACCGTCAATATGGGAGATGGAAAACGCTTGCGTCACTATAACCCATTCTTCCAATAGCGAGGCTTTGAACCTCTGGAGGGTCCTGGAAGGGGCATGAACATAGTGCAATAATGCTTCCTAGACCATCCTAAACCGGCCTTACATTTTAAATCAAAAGAAATTATCATAGAACCCCAATACAACTCAGAAATACTCTAATTCCTTTTGCAAATTTCACAGACTCCTAATGATGTCCTGGGTGACTCCGCAGTGAATCCCTGCTTTAGATTGTCAACAGACTAAGTATTTTACTTCTGAATATTGGTATCCTAAAAATATTACTGACTTGAAGAAAACAGAACTTTCAAACGTTTGTTCGATTTTCTACAGATACCAGTTTAAGTTATCCAATGTACCGTAGCGGGATAGATCTGTTCTTCTGAAAGATTATTTCCATAATTCGCATCTTCATCTGAAGGGGACCGACGTCTGAGATTTGGCAGCCCTGAAAGATTACTCACTTGGCAACATACCAATTTATTAATTTAGCAGACACGATTATCGTATGTACACTGAACTTTCAGCTGTTCGATTCCCATGGAAAAGTAACCACCGTCTTCTTCAGGAAATACGCGATCTTTCTTTTTAAATAAACCACCTCCAGCTGTCCTCAGGTACGTACCTTAAGCAGTGATTCAGGTGAACTAACTATTCTTCTAATCGTGATTGTTCATCCTCCAGATTAACATTGTTACTAGAAATTAGCAGACACGATTATTGTATGTTCATCACTTTCAGCTCTTCAATTCCCATAAGAAATTAGCCGCCGCCTTCTTCAAGAAATACGTGAACTTTCTTTTCAAATAAACATCCTCTATCCGTCCTCCAGCTTATTAACCGCTGTTCCAAGTGATCTAACTATTCTTCTGATCGTTATTGTTAATCCGCCAAATTAAAAACCCGTAATTATTCTTTTCACACGAGTCTTGAAGACAAGTTACCTCTAATTCAGACATTCGTATCCGAAAATGTGTTACTTTCAATCCGCCTTATGTCTTTTGCCTCCAAATTTAAGGCCTAAAATCTTCCTATCCTGGCACTAACTATTAATCACACTACTAATTCACATCAACTAACTATTCTTCTAATCATGGCTGTTATTCCTCCAGATTAACAATCAGTAACTATTCTTTCCACAGTGTTTTGAAGTCAAGTTATACTTCTAATTAAGACATTTGTATAAAAACATGGCTTATTTTCTATCAGCATTACGTCTTATTTCCAGATTAAGGCCTGAAATCTTCCTATCTTACATTAACTATTAATCACACTACTAACAGTCGTATTCACGAAACGGCTAGTAACCGCCTGGTCATGAAACTAACGTTTGACCATTACTTGCTGGTAACACACCGGTAACCTCAGAACGGTATTCACCAACTATTTAAAACCACTGGTTTCCTGACCAACGTTTGACCACCGATTAACTTGTACTTGTGCATTCTGCTTTGTAAGCTCGTCTGTGATTGGTTTAGGGCACTGGCTATCCAACCAGCTGATAGCCGACCCTTGACCCCCTCTTCGCGAGCGCTCCAAAATAGTTGAAAATGAGCAGGAGTGTAATGTGTTTTCATGTATTTTTATAATCACAAATGCTTCAATTATTTATTTCGGGGATTTCTGCTGACTTTTTTGCAATTAATAACTCATATTTTATTTATATACACCTATGAATTTAAAAGATATATTGATTTTAAAAGATAATAGTTTTTAAAGGTATTCGAAGGTTTTCTATTTCTATTTTTTAATGTATCTGACAGTCAAAAACAATACGATTGTTTAAAAAAATTTTTAATACATACTTAAGAGCTTACTCTGGGGATATTTTATTTATTTTACTGTAGGAGATGGTATGTTTTTTTTTTTTTTTTTTTTTTTTGAGTATCAATAATTAAAATTGAAAATGCATAAAAAAGCAAATATTTTTACAATGTTTTAATACAATTGTAAAGATTCTAATGTTGAAACCCACTGGTGACCATACTTTAATCACAAAAATATGGATCATAGAGCAGCTCTGCCAATATTTTGTTATTTTATACAATAAAGAATAAATATATACGTGAATATTAAAATGTGATTGTGTTGAAATGGTTCTTGCTAAGCCTTAAATAATGATTTATGAGGTAGTCATTACTCAATTTTTAATTGAAGTTATGAACTAGGCTGCCTCTTGATTTTTCATATCAAGGACTAGAAATTTGTGGACCCCCCCCCCCCCAAAAAAAAAAGGAATTGCAGATCTCTACTCGAAATTGCAAGTTTTTTCCCACAATAAAAACACACTTTAATCACTCTGTAGTCAGACATTTAAATAACACTTTTTTTTTCCATGTGATTAATTTATGAGTAATAACTTAGCACGAAGTGTACAACTTATTTAAATAAAGCAGGAACGGGGAAAAAGAGTATTCAATATAAATATTAATAGTGAATAATGCCTCTGATGTATTTTTATTAATGGGATAATGCAAAAATCAAGAATTATATTAGTTATTTTATCGGATGTATGTAAATAAATATTTAATACTGTAAGTTTAAAACAGACTCTGTTAAAATTCACATTTTCTTCCCTCTTGAAACAGATACAAATCTCTGAATTTTTGTCTCAAAGCTACATTGTTCTTGCTTTTGCAAAGTCGTAGGCAAATAAAAATTGGGACGGGGTGGGTGGGTGGGGGATATGTAGCGCTGAATTTTTTTTTTTACCTATAGTTGAACTGCAGAATCAATGCAAATAAAAAAAAAACTACTAATTTCATTGACTAAAATTTCGGGGGGAGTGTGGGAAATCCTACCCTCATGATCTCCCTCCCGCGGGGGTTACGGCCTTGTGTTTTTGGTAAAACGGAATACAGCTAATATGATACGACTAATACTAATTAAAGAAACCTGTTCCAGCCCAGCTAACCCCTGCTAATCCACATGGCTTTGTCTATTAAATTTTGCAATGCTCTTGCTGGGAAAAAAATAAAAATTAATAAATTAATAAAATTAAGATTAGTTCTTTTTTTCTGACAGGATTGGGATCATTATTGATTTTGATGGTGTTGTAGTAGTACTTTTATTTCTACTACTGTAGTAGTACTTCTCTTTCTAATTACTACCCATTTCTAATTAATTACCCATTTGAAATAAAAGTAAACAAATTTGTTAAAACGCACAATAAGATTTTGAGTGTTTATTATTTCTTTAGTATTTAATGGAACTTTAGAACGGATGTCGTTGAAATTACTTAACAAAAAGTAGTTGTTTTTCCGTCGGTAAAAACATATTGTATTAGATTTCATAAATTACATTTACATAGTAAATGATATCATTTTCATGGTAATATATATATATATAAAATGGAACAGACCAAAACAATTTAGATATTTTTAGATGTTCTAAGAGATGTTAAAAAAAAAAAAAAAAAAAAAAAAAAAGAGAGAGAGAGAGAGCAAGAAGGAAAACTTTGGCCGCAGCGAGGCCAGAACCCTCGAACTACTGCTTGCCAATCGCTCGCTTTACCGCAGCGCCATACTTTCATTGAGACGTTTGCTGTAAATTTAAAACATTTCCTTTTTCTCCTGTTTACCGTTTACTTACTTTGATGGTAATGTATTGGAAAATCCTTGACACAAAAGTCTTCTAAACCGTTTACTTTCTCCTCACACATAAATTTTGCAAATCTATCAACAAATTCTAAAATTTCCATATCTTCTGTCTTCAACAGCGCTGTAGTCCGCCATGTTTGTTAACAGACTAGAGCCTCACAGCGCATGCGTCGAATGTAACAGGCCGGTAACCACCCGAATTCGGCTGGTTACATTCGTCTGTTAAAAACGAGATGTAACCAGCCGATTTGGCCTTGTGAATACCATTTTTTTTTAAACCATCCGATTCTATGGTAATCCGGCTGTTACCAGCTGGTAGAAAGTTTCGTGAATACGGGTGTAACTCACATCAACTAACTATTCTTCTAATCGTGACTGTTCTTCCAGATTAACAATCAGTAATTATTCTTTTCACGGAATTTTGAAGACAAATTGCTTCTAATTAAGACATTCGTATCCAAAAATGGCTTACCTTCTATCCGCCTTACGTCTTTTATCTCCAGATTTAAGGCCTAAAATCTTCCTATCCTGGCACTAACTATTAATCACACTACTAATTCACATCAACGAACTATTCTTCTAATCGTGATTGTTACTCTTCCAGATTAACAATCAGTAATTATTATTTCCACAGTGTTTAAGACAAGTTATACTTCTAATTAAGACATTCGTATCAAAAAATGGCTTATTTTCTATCCGCAATACGTCCTATTTCCAGATTAAGGCCTAAAATCTTCCTATCTTACACTAACTATTAATCACACTACTAACTCACATCAACTAACTATTCTTCTAATTGTGACTGTTGTTCTTCCAGATTAACAATAAGTAATTATTCTTTTCACAGAATTTTGAAGACAAATTGCTTCTAATTAAGACATTCGTATCCAAAAATGGCTTACTTTCTATCCGCCTTACGTCTTTTATCTCCAGTTTTAAGGCCTAAAATCTTCCTGTACTCAACTTACTATTAGTCACTACTAATTCACATCAACGAACTATTCTTCTAATCGTGATTGTTATTCTTCCAGATTAACGATCAGTAATTATTCTTTCCACAGCGTTTTGAAGTCAAGTTATACTTCTAATTAAGACATTCATATCTAAAAATGGCTTATTTTTTATCCGCTTTAGGTCTTTTATTTCCAGATTAAGGCCTAAAATCTTCCTATAATCACATTAACTATTAATCACACTGCTAACTATTCTTCTAATCGTGACTGTTATTCTTCCAGATTAACAATCAGTTATTATTCTTTTCACGGAATTTTGAAGACAAATTGCTTCTAATTAAGACATTCGTATCCAAAAATGGCTTATTTTCTATCCGCCTTACGTCTTATTTCCAGATTAAGGCCTAAATCTTACTATCCTCACATTAACTATTAATCACACTACTAACTCACACCAACTAACTATTCTTCTAATCGTGACTGTTATTCTTCCAGATTAACAATCAGTAATTATTCTTTTCACGTAATTTCGAAGACAAATTGCTTCTAATTAAGACATTCGTATTCAAAAATGGCTTACGTTCTATCGGCCTTACGTCTTTTATCTCCAGATTTAAGGCCTAAAATCTTCCCAGCCTCACACTTCTCCTTAAAAATGCTCCAAATCAAATTGCCTGACAAGCAGATAATAGGAAATGCCTCTTCGGAGCAGGTTGTTAAAGGCGGAGAACGCTCTACTAGTTATTGCTTTTCCAGGTTGTAAAGGCGCTACACACTCTAGCCTTTTCCTCCACCTCGACAACCTTTTATTTATCGCGCACACGCAGGCGGACCGATTTAAATATTTGAGCAGATTAGCAAGTTCGTTTTCTGGGAAGATGCCATTAGCAGCAGCAAGCAGCACTCTGAAGTCAGCTTCCGTCTGTCGAAAGTGGCATTTTGCGTTTACACGTCTTAGATAAGAGAAGCTAAGGAATTGGGGGACAATTTTAACGTAATGGGCTATATTTTAAGGTGTCTCTATCAAAAACTGAATTAATATTGATAGAAGAATAAGTGGCGTGTTTTGTTTTAAGCATTGTGTGGCAAATATGACTGAGGTATTGGTTGACAGCGTCTTTTATGCTTTCATAAATAAGAATTTTCATTTGTAAAAGCTGCCGTTTAACAATTGTTCATATAAATTTTGGCTTTCAATATGCATTATTTTGTTTGTTCAAAATATAATAAAGGAGGTTTAATTTGAAAACTGTCCAAATAAACCGTAGGTAAATTTCACACTCATCGTATGCCACATCTTGTTTCGGTCATAAGGGCCGTTCAAGTATTACGTAAACATATTTTTAGTCATTTTGCATAACTGAAGTGAATAAACTGCTCAGCACTGCAAATCACTGACGTTTTAGCATCCTCATCACAGTCCTTGAATTCATCAGATGTTGCCTTTGCTCTGAGAAGATTTTAATCATCTTCATTCATTGTTGCATCATCATTGCTTACGTCATTATTTTCATTATCATTGGATGATTGATTTGCAAATATTGCTGTAACTTTGCGAGACATTTTAAAATAATATTTTATACATCCTCTAAATGTGCCTATATTGTGCTTGAAATGAATTAATGTCTCTACTGCCACAGACTGTAATATATTGGAATTCTTTTAGGTGCTCCTGTAAAAAAAGTGCGAATGCTTCGTACAACATTTTCAATAGGACACACATCACAGTACATAGAAACAGCATATGCAATTTCGCATTAATCGATGCATATTTACGGCACTTAGAGCATAGACGAAATCGCCGTGGTAGCCCAGTGGTTAAGGCGTTTGGGTCGTAACAGGAATGTTGAAGGTTGATACCGACGTACCACTAAAGACAACCATGTACATTCGGTGTACGTGCACGTTTAATGCGTGGTTCCGAAAGTCCTATCGGCGGTCGCTAGCAGTTTCCGAGGGATGACACTATTCAGGAGTCCCCCCACCTTCTGATGAGGATCCAAACTGGCTGAAACTACGTACGTAGCTCTCAGCGGCACATTCAGTGACGTGAGCTGTCCTCCCTTGGTAAACAAACCAAAAACAGATGGACAGACAAACAAACTGAAATCATAAACCTTTTTCCATCTTTTAAAAAGCATTAAACAGAAAAAGAAAAAGAAAAAGTGTGTTCACAAATTACTATCATACAAAATTTCAGTAGAATTCTTTGAATAATTCTCATTTCAAAGAGCTGAAGATTCTCGCAGACACTTGGCGTTTTTCAATAAAGAGCATAACATTCAATCGTACATAAAAAATAAATGAGTTGAGAACGTGTTTAATAAAAATACTCTTGTAACACTAATTTTCATTCACTTTGCATGCCTGTCATTTCTGGCGTTGCCAATAGGAGAGTGAGCAATTTCCGAGTAAAATATCGTTCTCGTGACATAAAGCAATAACTGAAGTACAATTATTGCATTCAAAATAGGCTACTGGATTCAATTCAAGGTGGTTCTGTGACAAGTGGCGTATAAAGGAAATCTTTTGACGGCTCTCTTTCTCTTTTTTATTTTTTTCGAACACTTTGTAACAATAGATTTTTGTGAATTGCATGAATTTTTCACGTACTTTGAGTAAATTAGTATGGACGTTTGTTACGGAAAATTCTTTTTCTATCATGTCCATTCGTCCGTCAGTCCGTGATCAAAGTGCCTTGAGTATGCATTAATTACTATTACTTATAACAAATATCTTAATTATATAATACGCTAACGTATGCGGTACCGAAATGGACGATACTTCTATGCTGGGAAAGGCAACAGCTAGATGTAAACATTAGCGTAATAACAATAACGCAAGCGCAAAAATCTGGATTAATAGTTCAATGAACGTCAAGTGAAGCAAGCATATTCGTCACTGGTTATGTATGTCACGCAGTAGCTAGCTTATAAAATAACAATGCATACGCGAAAAAGCAAAATCTTTTCTCAGGTCGTTTATCACACATTTAAAAAAAAGAAAATTAAAAAAAAAACTCTTGCAGTGGGCTGAAGCATATTTTAGCCATTTCCTGTTTCTTTTACATAACTATGTATTTATAGTTCTTATACAGGAGCACCCAAAACAATTGTAATACATTAAACCCTAGGGGCAGTCATTGTTTAAAGCGTTTTTTATCTATTTCAAAGAAAACAACAAACATTTATGTATAGAAGATTAAAAATAATTCTCTATACTGCATTTTATGTGTATGGGTACTGCACCGTTGGTTTCCCTGTACTGGATAGAAACGCAAGCTGGTCGTACTTTAAAGGGAGGCTTTAGAGGCAGCTTGTGCTACTAGGGTATCGATTTACCATTTGTAAGAATGGTAAGCAAGGTGCATTTTATAAAGAGATTTTCTTCATTATTTCTAGTATCGGGCTAATCGGTTGAATTTTATTTGAGCAGCAGTTGAATTATTTCTCAAAAGAATAGCTTAAAGTATTTTAAAGTGGCAAAAACTGAATAAAACAACAAAATAGAAAGTTTCTCAGAGTTAAACAGATAGGAAATCAGAGTGCTTTCACATCTTATGGTGAAAATTGGAAATCGTTTCACAATCAGTGTATTAATTTTAGATTTATTTTCATTGCTAATATATTTTGACTGCAAATAT
Source organism: Cheiracanthium punctorium (assembly GCA_038373885.1). Taxonomy (NCBI): domain Eukaryota; kingdom Metazoa; phylum Arthropoda; class Arachnida; order Araneae; family Cheiracanthiidae; genus Cheiracanthium; species Cheiracanthium punctorium. The sequence continues at coordinate 408,356 of JAWZYV010017372.1, forward strand.
TTTCGCTATGAGATATCCATTCTTTCAAGTTTTATGATAGCGAATGAAAAATTAAGAATTTAGCCCGTTTTCTAAATAAATTATAAATATTATAGAAATTTTTCGTTATCAAATTACTGTAAACTTCTCGCTTTACAGCTTGTTAGTAAAGTGGGGGAGAGCCACTTGAATGTAAACAGTGAGTGCGAAAATGATTGGTGATTTAAGTGGATGAGTGAGATGATATAAACAGAAATCAATGGGAAATCGAATGATTTATCATATACTTCATTTACGGGGGTCATCCGCAAAGCTCTTCGAGAATATTAGTTCAGATGAAATTTCGTATTTTAAAATTTGAAGCTTTCTGTCTTTAATTTATTTATTTTGATAAATGAGCTTGTAATTGTTTTTGTGTATTGCCTATGCACAAAAATTCCAAAAAGTTGGTAACAATTAAGTTCTTTATCTATTAGGCATAACTGGGCAACGTAAATTGAATAAAAAAAAATTAAATAAGTTAGGAAAAAGACAAGTAATAATAGGAATAAGTTACAATACAAGGAATATGTTAAGAAATAAATCCTCCCTTTAATTTTTAAAATGTTACACTTTTTTAAATTTATACAGCACCAAAAAATTCCCAATTAGTAAATCGTTAATGTGTCCCATGCACTAACGAGGTGATGAACAAAATTTTAGCCTTTCATCATAAAATGCCTGAGGGATATCTTTAAAAAAGGATGATCAGGGACTAATGACATGAATTTGAAAGTGAACACTTAATGATAGAGTGAAGGAAAAGATTTTTTTTTTCGTGATTTCTATACGAACTCTTAAACGGGATCATCCAACGTGAGGTTTCCCCCCTCAAGAGTCGTTGAAAAGTGGTTTAAATCAGCTTATATTTATATTCATATTTCTGAGAGGTTTTATTTTAAAAGGGTGAAATTTTGTATACATCAGGGTGCACATTTTACTAACTGGTAGATTTATTGTATGGGAGTCGTATACAAATTTTAAAAATGTAACTTTTTAAAAAATTATGAGAAATTTTTTTAATATAGCTTTTTTTCTACCTTATTAGGAAAACCAGTAGTTAATTTTATAATTTTTAATTATGGGTGTAGTTAATTTGTAAATTTTAATATTAGAAACATTAAATCAAATTCAGGTAATTAAATTATATAGCACTGAATATTTTTTTCTTTACACACTTTAATATAAGAAATTTTTGTAGGTGACTAGGACAGAAAATTCGGTTGATTTGAAAAATTTTTCATTATTGTAAGATTTTCGTATTTAACCAACGATTATTTAATCATTGTACTTCAGAAGTTTATGTAGTATATTTAAATGGCTCGTCATTATAGGTCACCATTGAATTTACTTTACTGCTAAATATTTAAAAATTTTATCTAAAAACATGAGTAAGAGTGCAAAATTTGTTTTCATAAATTCATTTAACTTGTGAATTTTTATTTATAGCCCTTCAATTATTGCAATGATAGCTATTTCAAATAAAACGACACATTTTCAATGAAATTCATACTTAAGCATTTTTGCAACTAGACATGAAGTTATAAATAAACCACAAAAGCGATTTTAATCATTTGCTGTGATACCATTATTTATATATGCATTTTTTGAAACTATGCATTGAATTGTGATGTAAATAAACGGTTGCAATAAATTTGTTCAGTTTATTGCAATAGCATTAGTGGCAGAACTTTAATCATGTATTTTTATATTTGTGCTTTTGATAATTTTCTTAAGAAGAGAGTATTGTAAAGCTGGCTATATTACAATAAAGCCTTTTACATATTTTGTAAAATAAAATATTTTTTATGTAAGGAAATCACTGTAGAATACTAGATTATATTTTTGAGATAATTCATTGTACAGCTATGTAGTCTGTATAAGAGTGTATTGGATTTTTGCACACACGATCAAATGCAATAAAATTCAGTGCTTTATTGTAAAACTTATCTTAAACTGACGCATGAATTTATCACATTTTAATAAATGCATTTTATATATATCTTAAACTATATCAGCGTTAATAATATTTCCTTTCTAAAAAATCATTTCCATTTATTTAATAACTGAATGAGTTTCAATAAAAGCATTTCACTAGAAACTCCATCAAAACCCGCTAAGATATCACCAATAAAATATCCTCTTTCACATTTTAAGACTTCAACATTGGGAAATTTAAGCTTTAGAATTGTTAAATGCACTCAGAAGTAACTACATAGATGGAAACAATACGATATTGCTTTTTTACTGAAAGACGCTTTAATTCAGCACACCAATTTGATTTCCCATATAAATTGCAAATTCGTTCTCCTTCCTATTTACGTAAACGAAATAACCATTTTCAATTCACTAGTAAAGAAACCCCAAGAGAACGCCACGATGCTTGTTGTATTCTAAAAAATAAATAAAATAAAAGATCCTAGAAAAATTTGCATCCACTTCTTTTATCTTTCAACAAAGAATGAAAATTCTGATAGAAATCAGGTTATACATAAACATGACGTAGGTTTCTATGGGATTGAAAAGAAAAACATATATTTTTCTTCTAAATTAAAATAGAGTTCGTATTTGCATATATTCAAAATATCAATTTACTTATGATCAGTCGAACCGTTTTCGCAATGTAGAAGTTAAATCTCCACGAAATTTAATGTAAGAACCAAAGTATTAGATAGTATGAAGTAATTATTTAGCGTTCTCATTTAACCCTTTAACGCGAAGTGTTTCCGCTCTGGGAAGACCAAACTCTGACGTTTTGACTGTTGCCAATCACGAATAATAGATTTGATTTCTATAAAAATAGTTGCGGGTGACATAGCTCCACGAGAATCCTTTACTTTTTAGCTCGTCATTTCCCGTAAAAAATTGTCACGGTTACTTTTAACAGCACTGATATCTGCTGAAAAATGGAAGAATGCGAGAACAGCTGGATAGATTGCCCAATGCTGAAAAAAGGGCAGCCGTTGCCATCGCTCGACTTAACTACCAGCAAGATGGCGGACGATCGAAACGTTCATCGCGTGCCACAGATCTAGAGACTCTTTTTTGACGGCAGCTGGCTGTGCGCGATGGCAACGGCTGCCCTTCTTTCAGCATTGGGAAAGGGTTGCGCCTCAAAGGGTTAATACACGTTACATGCTAAAAAGAGAAGGCATGGAATTTATAATAAAATTTAAAATTTAAATAAACAGTGAATGTTGAGGTAATTCTTTGAAGTAAATACAGTATACTTGATAATCCGGCGGTTGGTTAGTCCAGCGCGTTCAATAATCCGGCGCTCTTATCCGCCGGCTCTTGTGCTTCACTCCCTCCTTTTTCATTATTTTCTAGTTTACCTAACGCATTTTGCGGTGTATTTTTCTTGTGCAGTACAGTGTCGACCAAATGAAAGCGCATGACTTTAAGTTTGTGTTAAAAATAACAAATCTTGACAATCCAGAATTTTTCCATTATTCGGCGTTTTTCTGATATCATATATGTCGAATTAGCAAGGTTGTACTGTATATCCAAGGTCTCAATTGAGTAATTTCAGATTTTATGAGTTCGTGAGTTCATTGTACATAAAATACTTCCTTTGGCAAATGCCAGTAATATAAAACATTAGTCTCATGTTGAACATATTTTAGATGCATTCTTAATATTGATAACTGTTGATGTTATGCATACAGGTGTATTCTAAATCCTTCAACGAATTTAGAGGGATGATCTTAGGTAGCATGCTCTCATCGTCAACATACGTTCCATATTGTGCAAAACGCTTTCTTGTTCAAAAGTTGTGCTTTAGATTGTTCAGCTGCATGTTCTATTTTATTTCTATGTTACACTTGGCTACACTTTTTACTTTCCGAACATGTACCATGTAAGGAAAGTATTGTAATCATGAAAAAATTCGACTTCGAGATTTTGGTGTTTTTACACGTTTTGAGGGCTTCTGAATCCATTTATGCTATTTTTGCGAGATGTGTGTATGTATGTGTGTATGTGTGTGTGTGTGTGTGTGTGTGTGTGTGTGTGTGTGTGTGTGTGTGTGTGTGTTTGTGTGTATGTGAGTAAACACGATAGCTCCTGAACGGAGCATTCGATTGAGCTCAAATTGGATATATATGTCATAAACCACCGTCACAAGACCGGTATTGATTTTGGTGTGTATAGGACTTATAGTTTTTCTACAGGGCTACGACAAAGATTTCTTTTACATTATGGCCTATGGGGGGAATTTCTTGAAAGTGCGCTAGCGTTTAAACGATACATTCGATTGAGCTCAAATTCGGTATACATGTTATAAACCACCATCCTAAGACCGGTATTGATTTTGGTGTGTATAAGACTTATAGTTCTCCTAAAGGGCTACGACAAAACTTTCTTTTATGTTATGGCATAATGGCATATGGGGAGAAATTCTTGAAAGTGCGCAAGCGTTTAAACGGTGCATTCGATTGAGTTTCAATTTGGTATATATGTTTGAATTATTCATAGATTAAAATTTATTTAAGTGCTTGGTAATGATCTTAATCGTAAGTGTTCGGAAAGTCGAGTGGAGTCACTCCAGATTTTTTTTAAGTGTTTGACTGTCGGACGTATAGAAAACATACGCCATAGTTCAGGATACAATTTAAACTACGCATTCGGAAGATGTTCAATGTATGAAATAATTTAAACTTTGTAAAATAATACGCATTAAAGCTACTTATAGTTTTGTTGTACACTTGCATCAGATGAAGAAAAGATTCATCCTTCATCAGCAGTACTACTGCTGATGATGATTATACTTCTGATGAACAGGGACAACTCAGATATTTATAAACGCTTTCACACGTTTAATTCTTTGGTTATTTAGCCCATTCGTGCCTGGAAATTTTTGCGACTTTCTTCGATTTTTGCTAACACCAGCAGTAATTGATAAATTTCTGATGTCAACTTTTTGAACAAGGGATGATTTCATTTAAAATCATAATGTATAAAAATTGAAATGTCAACATCCTACTTGGCCATATTAAAATATTTTGTGGAATTGAGGTTCAATACTCGCGAATAAAGGCTAGGAAAAATAAATAACGTTTTCGACTGATAGCGAAAATGCCGTCCCAAAAAAGGGACGCTAGTGAAAAAACACTCAAAATACTGGTGTTAAACGATAAAGTAATTAAAAAACTTTGTAAAAAACACACATAAGAAGTAAAAGGAAAGAGGATACGCGTTTCGTTCAAAAATTGTTTTGAACTTCTTCAGTCCAAGTTCAGTCCAACTTCTTGGACTGAAGAAGTTCAAAACAATTTTTGAACGAAACGCGTATCCTCTTTCCTTTTACTTCTTATAAGTGTTTTTTACAAAGTTTTTTAATTACTTTAAGGGACGCTAGGCATAAATGGGTTAAGCACGTGCATAACTGATAACACTAGGCAACTCCAAAAATGTTTCCTGCTCAAACATAGTTATTTCTGGAGTATTTTTTCTCGCTAAGCACGAAAATCACCATAAAAAGTTGAGATTAGCTCTTGTTTTCAAGATAAAGTACCAATTTTGATAATAAAATCTCACTATGGCTACTAAATAGATCGTACATTATCCGTGTGTTCCATCAGCCATTCGACCCATTTCTCACTCGGCTAATCTGCCAATTTATAAACCACCTCCAAATTATGCGATTGAAAAGGATAATGCTGAAGAAGTCACTAGACCTGGGACTTCCTATGATCCAGATTTTGAGGCACACGATTTGAATGAGCCCCACAGATTAAATCAGATAAAATTCACTGATCTCGTATTTTTAACGAAATATGATCTTTTACATTATATTTATTAAACAGAACTTTGTTTTTCTTCCCTATACCTTTGAGTTGATGGATAGGCTGGTTTGTATCTTTCTCCAATGGGCTTGTGTATATCTTGGAAACAAGAGCTAATAAATGAATTTTAATTACATATTCGTTTTCTGCGACCCAAAATTAATAAGAACTGGCTACTTAGAACCAGGAAACAAACAAAAACTTACTTTTTGTTGCCTAGTGTAATCATTTTCCAATAATGTTGCAAGTAAAGTAGTTCCCCATGCGTTCTTAAGTTTCAAACTGCCATAGTAACATAATTAAATACTTTCAAACATAATATCTTGTCAATGGGTGGCAAATATCCAAGCTATAACCAAACTCAATATTGTATACCAATTTTGCTCTTGATCTCGTGCCCATAGATAGACTATTGCACTATCTATGGAAATAGGTGCCATTACTCCCAAAGGGGGGTTGGACTTCTGTCTGTTGGTCAATAATTTTGATCCAATTCCAGATGAAGGACCAATCATCACCTGAAATCGTCAACCCTAGAGGTATCGTTTGAACATTCAGGCCATCGGAGCCACGACGGATTTTACATGCACCAGCTCCCAAGTGCGTACACGGTCCCACAGCCGCCCAGCCGAGAGAAGAGTTCGCCCTCCCAAGCACTGGCCAAGCCGAATGCTGCTTCCCTTTTCGTGGTCTTACGGTAACGGAGTTTAGTGACTAGATCACTGCTGGACAAACTGCCATGGTAACATAATTAAACGCTTTCAAATAAATCACCTCGCCAACGGGTGGCAAATATCTAATGCGTGACTAACCTCAATATTGGACACCAATATTTCCCTGATAGCCAATAACAGACCGATGTTGTTTGGCTACCAGGGGTGGAATGATTCCCTTGAAATCGATGAAATTGCTTCATTTCATTTGCCTCCCGCCAATGCATCTAGCTCAGAGTCCTCCCCCTCGATATAGATTGAGTGGCGTAGTGTGCACCTCACATCATCTCCCTGAGGCATTTTTGTTTTACCCTCCCTCCTCTTTTTCCCAAGAGATTTGGTTTCAGGCTTCTTTGGCAATTGAGGAAGAATGACTTTGCATCACGATGTCGTTTATAGCGGGGATTCGGAAAGAAAAGAAACAAAAAAAATGCTTGGTTTGAAGAAAAAAAAAAAAAGTTGTTTTGAATGCATTCGGGATTGCAGCGGAATCGGGTTCTTGATTTTTTCAGGAAACATCTGCATAAGTGTCCTTAATGGATAGTTGATGCTCTCGGGAGAATGTTTAGCCATTTTGCTTTTGCTTTTTAAATAGGATTCGTATTTTCAAGGTTTAGTATCAAGGTTGTCCCCTGCTGTTGCTTCTAAAACAATTTAAAAATAATGTTACGAAAATCACCAAGTGGGAGTGCGTTAAAATAAACCAGCAAGCTCGAAAAGCGAATAACTTTATTCGACCAATTAAACTTTATTAAACTCTTTATTTGACGAATTTAACCTTATTCGACGAACTTTTTAACACTTTAGTCGAATTTAATTCATTCGACTTTAACACTTTATTTGACGAATCAAAGGTCTAATATCTCACAAAAAATACAGAATTCAATAACACACTCACAGCAAATCGTTAACTATCACAGCAATAACACCAAATCGCTATGTCAATCATATAGCTCTGTTCTCTATATTAGCAGTCTGTTTCAAGCAACCCGCATCCAGAGAGACGCTGATATTTTGTAGATTTCCAATCAGGTCGTGAATGTCATATTTCTTATGTCATATTTCTTATGTCATATTTTTAATTAGTTTTTCTTGTATTTATGTATCAAAATCACATTATTAATTCAAGTTTTTTTTCAGGGTCTTGTTAAATTCATGGGCGTCCATACTTATGGCAGGGAGGGGCAGCGGTAGCCCTGTTAGTAGAGGCATCTATCTCGTAGCCAGGGACGTACCCAGGAAAAAATTTCGGGGAGGGTCCAAAAATTTCGGAGGGGTTCCAAACGGTGAAAAAGGGAGAATTTTCCACAAAAAGACTTCATCATTATTATTTTGCTAACAAAAATTGAAATTTCGGGAGGGGTCCGGACTCCCTGGACCACCCCCTTGGGTACGTCCTTGCTCGTAGCCGAAAAGGTAATGGGTTCGATCCTGGGACCAACCAAATACCACTGTGCTTGTAGTGGCGACCGGGGAACGTTACAATACGTCGTGGTAGCAATGTCCTCAAAGTTCCCATACAAAACGATACCTCTGGGGGTGGCAAAACGAAGCTTTGGGATCTTCTGCTTCGTATTTGCTTCAAAATTAAGAAGCCTCGCTTTTGATCGGTTGTGCTGCCATCTATCGGTTACCGAATGAGGTAGAAATGAACTCTTCGGAAGTTTGTGGTAAAATTAACACCCTTGCTAGGTACTGCTGCTATCCATCTAATCTGTATTCTGGTTTGGTGCAAAATGTTGTAAAAGCAGAAGTGCCCAAGCCCCTATAATCCATGAAAACAAGACAGGCAGATGAGCAGAGAGAAAGACCATGCCCCCCTCCTTTAACTTCCATATAACCGTTATGATTTACATACTGGTATAACGTAGGAGTGGTTGAACATTAAAGTGCATCATGGTTGCCATGTCGTCCAAGTTCCCATGCAAAACGATACCTGTGGGGGTGGCAAAACTAAGTCTTGGGGTCTTCTGCTTGGTATTTCCTTCAAAATTAAGAAGCCTCGCTATTGATCGGTAGTGCTCTCATCTATCGGTTACCGAATGAGGTAGAAATGAACTCTTAGGGAATTTGTGGTAGAAATTTACACCCTTGGCAGGTACTGCTGTTATCTATCTAATCTGGATTTGGTGTTGGTGCAAAATGTTTTAAAATCAGAAGTGCCTAAGCCCCTATAATCCATGAAAACAAGACAGACAGATGAGAAAAAAGAGAGACCATACCCCCCCCCCTCCCTTAGCTTCCATATAACCGTTATGATTTACATACTGGTATAACGTAGGAGTGGTTCAACATTAAAATATAGAATCTTCCTGGGATAGGACACTTGACTTGCCTCCCCCCTTCCCCTCCGAACAGACGACCATCATATGGACGCCCATGATTAAATTACACTAATGGTTGTACATTTTTTTTTTAGGTTATGGCAAGAATCTCTTAAGTATAAAAAAATCGATGTTTTTCCATAGTTTTCCTTCTTTATTACAGGATCGGCATTTCGAAGACTTGGATCAAGATTGCAACTTGCCGTTATTGCTGAAACAGTGTGAGTGAGTGCCATAAGCCTGTTGTACTGCTGAACCTAAATTACTGTATGTCTTCTTTATGTTTAATAATATCAAAACCTATTTAAATAATATCAAAACAATTCATTCTAGTGTTGGCATTATTCTAATATTGGACTTGCGAAACTTGTATTGGACTTGGAATGTTCGTATTTCTTTCCAGATTTCAGGAAATATTCTTGGGTGGGATCCACACACAGCAATACTTTTCTAAAATTTAAACTACTACATAAATATTTAATTAAAGCCATCTTATTTAAATTTTCATAAGCATGCGTTTATGAAAATTCAGCAAAATTTTCTTATCAATATTTTCACCAATAGTTGCGGAACTTTTGGAATATATAATTCAGTATTTTGCCAAGCTAAATCATAGATATTTTTGCCCTTAAAATCTAGATGATTAATTTTACAACGAAATACGGAAAATATAATTTTCTTAAGTTAATTAATTTAAAAATTCTGAAACACTTTCATTTTTTAAATTCTCAGTAAAGTGTTATATATTAAACACATATCATAATCCATGCGACGTACGAATTTTTCTTCCTCATTTCATTAAGTTGTAAAGTGTATCATTATTGATAAGCGTGCCATATTTCAATTCCTTCTTCTGCTAAAATTGTTTTAAATGCTTCTCCAAGCATATTCTAACTATACTTCAACTTTATAAATACTGTTTGGAATGTGCATCATAATCCATGAGCGTGCAGCGTTTTTACTTCCCTGCTCCATAAATTACTTTTCAGAATTGAAATCTATAATAAAATCTCCTACTAACTGTTTAACAATCTTCATCAAGCACACTCTAAGTGTACTTCCTTTTTTTATAAATACTGCATAGAAAGTGTATCATAATCCATGAGTGTGCCGTATTTGTCTTCCTTGTTCCATAAACCACTTCTTAGGAATTGATATCTATATGAAAATTGCCTGCTAAAACGGTTTTACGATCTTCGTCAGGCATATTCTGACTATGCTTCTAATTAGTAATAAACTGTAACATTTGCCCGTTTTTCGCCAAATATAATATATTGCCAATCTAGGGTCAGCTTCGGGGACTTATTTTTGGCGCCAATCTTGGGGATCAAAAATTGCAAACCTTGGAGACTTTCAACATTTTATAATCGATCTACAAAAAAATGTCCACAAAAACATGGCGACAGAAAAACGGCGGCATGAATGAAATAACGCTGTAGTTCTAAAAATAAAATTGGTTATTTCCAGCAAATCGGAATCCAATGAGTTTCCGTAAACTCCATGACGGGAGGAATTCTTTTCACATTGTATTTAATTTTGCATTGTATCGGAGTGCGTTAGTTCTTTAGTCGCAATATTGGCAAAATTCTGCAAATTTCCGTAGGTGCTTAAGTATTATCTTGGCGGTCCGCCAAGACAAGCAATTTTTCGCCAAGATAAATGCCAGAGAAATGAAATTATCGATGGTTTGGAATACGTTTGGCAACAGTTTGCCAGCACATTTTATGAAAAAAATAATTTGGCGGGAATGACCGCCGGGATAATACATAAGTACTTCTCCGTATTTCGATTTGCTGCGAGTTATTGACTTGGTCTCGCGAAAAAGGGGATGAATCTGCCTTATTAAATTCAATATCAAGATTTATTTCTAGCTAAATGAAATCGTAAAAGTTACGAAATTATTTCGCATTTTACGTATCTTTTACGTCAAAAATTATTATTTTGAACTGATATTAATGATGATTTATTAAACTCGTGAAAAATAAGTCTCTCATTCTAACTTTACTATTGCCAGTTGTAAGACTATTATATTTCGAGCAGGCGCATTTCCGCTTTGTTTGTTTCCTAACCACGTGGTTTCAGCGAAACGAAAGCGTGAAGCGGCAAATACTTGGCGTGGTTATCGTTTCACTGTCATATCAAACCACGTGGTTGGGAAACAAACAAAGTCGGAATGATTTAGCCTGCATTATGGTAGCTCAAGTCAGATTAAGACTCCTATATACCGAGTTGACCTACGCCTTCTGAAAATTGCCCACATTAGGCTTAACACAGCACTCCTTGGCGACACCGCTAGTGTTCTTATTCTGCATTTTAAACCAATAAATTTGTTATTATGGGTGGTTGTGCCGCCATAAATTGTTCTAATCATTCAAGAAATGGATTTAGAATGGCTAAATTCTCTAAAGATGAAGAAAAAAGAAGAAAATGGGTGATCAACATGCGACGAGATCCCGGATCGTCTGCTCAAATTATTTGCCTTGTAAGTTCGATTTTATTATTGAAAATTTTTACTGTTACCTTAGAAAATGCCTTTTTCTTGTAAGTTTACCTTTATTATTTAATTTAAAATACCAAATTTGTTCGTAGCTTGTTTAGTTTTGTTAAAACGCAAATGTTATGTTTAGAGTGCGTTTTGCATTATCGCCAAAGTTACTTGTTGTGTTTGTAAATAAAACCTTGTTCTTTAGCATTAAAAAATATGTTTAAAAAAGCAATAGACAACATATATGGTAATAAATTTAATTAAGCATCTTGAATATCGTTGTATACCTACAATTATTTTCGCATTCATAATAAAATATTAAAGTATGTCAATAATTACGTTTACTTTAACGAAATGCCAAAGTAGCGAGATTAATATGCCAAAGTAGCGAGAAGTGCGCCAAAGATAGCAACCCCATAGTTTCGGTTTAGGCAACTTTTCGAGACGTAAGCCGTCGTGTATTATAGGGGTTCTAGTCAGATGCATGATTTTACGTCAAAGCTCAAAAGAGTTTTAAATTCATAGCTTAGGACGAATTAAATGCTTAAAACTCACGGGATTTCATTTCCATCAAATGATTATTTCAAAATTTGTTAAGAAATTGGCATCATCAATAACTTATCAAAACAAGATCATTTATAAAAAATTGAAAACAAGCAAATTATTTCGACAGAAAAAAAATGTAGTAGAAAATCAATTGCTGAATGAACATGAAAGTTTTCACTATCAAAATTTTATACCAAATTTAAGGTACGTAGTACTGATGGATGTAGAAGAATTTTCAGAAAGAGCAGTGGAGATGATCGATTACATCGCCGACTACTTGACTTCAATATCAGAAAGACATATTTTACCTGATGTAGTGCCGGGATATCTACGGCCTTTGTTACCCTCAACTGCCCCAGAGACTGGAGAGTCCTTTGAAAAGATCATGGCAGATATCGAAAAATACATCATGCCGGGACTGGTACATTGGCACCATCCTCAGTTCCATGCTTATTTCCCTTCCAACGCATCTTTCCCGTCCATTTTGGCCGAAATGGTGTCAGACACTGTAGGATCTGTCAACTTGAACTGGAATATCAGCGTTTCTGAGCGCGAGTTGGAGTTGGTTGTGATGGACTGGTACGCTAAAATGGTAGGCTTGCCAGACGAGTTCCTTCACTACAGCAGACACAGCGAAGGAGGAGGTTTCGTTCGAAATACAGCCAGCGAGTGTATTTTTGTATGCATGATTGCGGCTCGGCAGCGTGTTCTGCGGATATTAAAACAAAAGAACCGTTCTTTGCAGCAAGGAATGTTGTTGGCGTCCCTCGTCGCCTACTGCAGCTCTGAAGCTCATTCGTGTGTCGAGAAAGCCGCCATGATGTCCATGGTAAATGTGAGAATTCTAGATACCGACGAAGATTACCGTCTTCGGGGAGAGACATTTCTCAAGGTTGTCGAGGACGATAAAAGTCATGGATTAGTACCATTTTTCGCTTGCGCAACCATAGGAACCACCTCCTGCAGTTCTTGTGATCCCATCAATGAAATTGGTCCTGTGTGCGAGGCGAACGGAATGTGGCTACACGTCGACGCTGCTTATGGAGGCACATTTTTACTTTGCCCGGAGTACAAGCATCTGCTGGAAGGAATAGAACATGCCTCGTCGTTCACCATAAATCCATCAAAAATGATGCTGGTGAACATGGATTGCTCTGTGGTATGGACGAAACATTATTCCAGGGTGAAAAAGATTCTAGATTGGGACAGCAATTTGTTTACTCACTGTTTCAAAGAAAGATGGTGCAATCCTTTCAGCACACGAATGAGAGCTCTAAAGCTTTGGTTCGTAATACGCAATTATGGTGTGGAAGGTCTGCAAGAGCATGTGAGGAACAATGTTCGCTTAGCTAAGATTTTCGAAAAGTACGTCATGAAAGATAAGAGGTTTGAAGTCTTAGCTTCGCAGTTTGGATTAGTCTGCTTTCGCTTAAAAGCCTCTAACATGCTGAATAAAAAACTGTTAATGTCTATCAATGCTTCGGGTAAAATACACATAACGGCCTGCATGCTGAGAGAAAAATATGTCATTCGTTTCTGTGTCTGTTCCAGATTTGCTGTTGAAAAAGACATAACTTACGCGTGGTCTGTGTTTTGCGATTTTGCTACCGAGTTGCTAGAAGAATCTAAACACAACAAATGACGCTATCAAAATATCCAAATAAATTTATGCATTTTACCTGCTTCGGTCCTGTTGTTTACATGCATTACTTAAGTATGCTGCCATAAATTTCATCCTTGTGCTCAGTTATGAAAAATCATAACTGTATCATATACTGTACCGTTTGAGTGTTTCTTATTTTCAGATTTAGACTAAGCAGCAAAATTTGTACCTTTCTCTCATAACAATTACTTAAACACTAGACGCGAAGCCGCCTAAATTCCGTTTCTTTGTGTCTGTTCTTGTCAGAGTACTTCGTAATAGCGATTATATCGCTTTACGCCAAGTAAAGTAGGCGTACTTGTGGTTAATAGTGGCCACAGAGCTTGACTAACAGCACTAGGATTACGCAAAGAATGCAACAATGCTCTTAGAGCTGCCATTTTGGCCTTATCCTAAAGCATGGCTACCTATGATTTGGAGTAGAGACTGCCCGAAAACCAGTTTCTCCTACGGGATTTTGCGTACGAGCAAAGTTTCGTCCCTTCGCCGCTGCAGCGCTAGGTCCTGACCCATAATAATCAGTTATAATTCTTTAGCGTTTTCTTGTAAGTGCTATAAGAATAATTTGTTTTTCTTAGCTTGAAAACATTTTTAGCCATTTCTGGCTACTTTTAACTTTGATTTCAGCCACTTTTTCTCCGGCAGAATTGACAACACTGATGATTATGGGTCAGGAACTAGCCTAGCGAGACTTTGCTCGTACGCAAAAGCAGAACTTATTGGGCAGCCTGTACTTGTGAAGAGATCTTAGGGAACCATGCCTAATGTAACCAAGAAAGCTCGAGGGCAACCATACATGAAGTAGCGATCTATCAACATATCATACATCAGTATATAAAACACAAAACACTTATTTGGAGTTAAACAACTTTTTTTGTGGGTAAGTGATTTGTTGGTTTGCACGGAAATCTGGAAAAATAAGCACATTTATTTGTTAATGAACCAATTTCCAAATTTCCTCGTTAAGCATGCTTTATTGGTAACTTACATTTTTAATAATCACTAGTAAATTAAAAAATGAACTACTTAAACTTTAAAACGCCCTTTTGCATGATATCAGAAAGCCTCTTAAGTAGTAGATTTATGATTCTGCACCACCTTTTATTATGAAAAAGCTACACATAAGCTATCTGCCTAAGATGGGATCGTGCCTTGGTCGGAGGTCTTTGAGGCTAACACGAATTCACATTACATCTGGAGGAAACTAACCAAAACTGCAGACCGTTAGATCGACAGCCGGATAGCCGGACCCGAATGTGAAAGGTTCCCACTCAAGCCGTCTACCATGCTCTAAAGTCACGACATTTGCACTTAAGCCGTCTACCATGCTCAGATAAGTCACGACATTCGCACTTAAGCCGAATATCATGCTCAAATGTCACGACATTCACTTTCGGTAACTTTCGTTGTTTCTTTTAGAAATGAAGCCCAAACCGCGTAAAGCATTTTGGGCATTTGTTTTTATATACAGGGTGTACCAAAAAGGTGGTAACGGGCCTTAAATCTTTATCTATTAGAGATAAGTGGGCAGTGTAAATTGAAAAATGTTCAAAATAAAGTCGGAAATAAGACTCTAAGAAAAAAATCCTCTCGTTCATTTACAAAAAAGTTACACTTTTTAAATTTGTATACGGCCCCCCGGACAAAACAATTCTCAATTAGTAAAATGTGCCCCATACAATGAGGGGATGTACTACAATTGGGCCTTTCATCATACGAAGTCGCAGAGATATATTTAACCCTTTGAGGCGCAACCCTTTCCCAATGCTGAAAAAAGGGCAGCCGTTGCCATCGTTCGACTTAACTACCAGCAAGATGGCGTACGATCGAAACGTTCATCGCGTGCACAGATCTAGAGACCCTTTTTTGACGCAGCTGGCTGTGCTGCACAGCCAGCTGCGTAAAAAAAAAACGTAGCCAAGAAATAAGAGCGCTCCTATCGGCCATTTTAGTGAACTATGTTTTCGCTCATTTTATTGCTGAAAGACACGACCTTTTCCCCGCCCTGAGTATTACGCAGGCAGCAGTATTGGGATTTAAAAAGTGTAACATTTTGACACGTATACAAATTTCAAAAGCGTAACATTTTGAAAATTAACGAGAGGATTTTTTTCTTAATTGAGTCTTATTTCCGACCTCATTTTGAACATTTTTTCAATTTACACTGCCCAGAATTAAAGCCCGTTACCACCCTTTTGGGACACCCTGTATATTTTTTATATATAACTAACATTATCTGCCCTGACTGAGCTTATTAATCGTCAAATTGTCATTGAAAAACTGAGGAAATGTCGGTTTTCAGATACAGAGTGTCCAGCAAAAGAACTACTTTTCAAGTAGGTTTTTGAATATAGTCACGCAGGGTATGTCACACCCTGCGCGAGTACTTTTGCTATTATTCTAAGAGAGGCTCTACTTTTGAGTATATAAACACGTTTTTATATTGTTCTTCGAATAGTATTTATAAATGTATGGGTACAATTTATTTTTTTTTCATTTTTTATCTCATGTGTAACTGTTTCAGGACGAAAAACATAAAAAAAACACTCTTGGGTATGAGATACCCTGCGCGAGTAATTCCGTTCGCTTTTTTCTTTCGCGCGAGGAATCCCGCGATAAAGGAAGAGTCAGTTATGGACGTAATCTTAAATTTAAAAGCTGTAATCTTTATGTTGAAAAATAAAAATTTATAGACTTAATGTTTTAAAAATCTTCGATAAAGATTTTTTGACATTAAGTCCATAATTTTGATTTTGATTTTTCTTTTTTATGGGAAGGGGGGGGGTTGAGGGTGTTCTAACAATCTTTATCGAAGATTCTTAGAACCCCTAAAAAACCCTTTCCTTACGCTGCTGCTATCATATGGCACTGAACATCAAAATCGATCGATGATCATTATGTATGAGTATAAACTCATCCTCAGCAAGCAGTCGCAACGCAATCTTTTCAAATTGTCCGAGGTTCAACATACAGAGGTGCTGTAAACGAACAATGAGGTTTGTCATCACATTCCGTAATGTCTCGATGGAAACGTATTCACATGCCACAGAAATCGCCAATTTAAGCTCGTCGAGCGTGTTGGAATGGTGCTGGTAGACAGTAACTTTCAATGTGTCCATCAGAAAATAGTCAGATAGTCGAAAGGACTCAGATCAGGAGAATATGGAGTTCAATCCATTATGGAGGCCTAAGATTACAATGCCATCTGTTAGCGGGTTTTGTAACTACTACTTAGAAACTTGCGTATAAAAATTTTCGCAGCTTACGTGAGAAATATATCGTCTGCCGCAGCCTTTTATTGATCTTTGCTTTTGAGATTTTTTAACTTTGAAATCAGTATGTCCTTTGTTATACAATCTATAAAATCACGTGGAATCTCCACATGCTTCCGTCAATAAGAATCGCAAACTGTTTATAAACGTCATTTTGACACAATCGAAGCCAAGCATTAAACAATGCTTACCTACAGCACATGTCCAAAATCAGAATAAATGGCAAAAACCAGCAATTTTGTTCCTTCACAAAACTCTAAAACCTTTGTCCCAAAAACTTCAAAATGATTTTCTTATATCTTATATAAAATCTAGAAAAGAAATAATACCTTCATACTCTATTAGAATTTTGCAAGTAAAATTCGTCAGATCTCAATTTTGCGTTGTACTTCGGCTTTATGAATCTTATTTTTTTCCTCGACTTTGATATAAAAAAATTTGCTATGTTTGATGTTTACATTGATATTCTGTCAGAGTATTTGTTTACGTATTGAGGAGTGCATGCAGATTTAGAGTGAACCTAGCTTCTCTTTTTCACGTTTTGCTTCTTCGACAAATAAATATGGCGTTCATTTTTCGTTTGAATATGGTATTGCCTTCATGGTAAGTGTCACAAATGAAGAATCTGAAATTTATATCGTTGCATGAGATTAAAATGTTACTTTAAAAATATAAGTCGACGAGTGATGTGAACACCACTCAGAAAAATAAGACCAAATTATAATATTGTCAACAATGGTCATCCTCCAGAGGTATTTACTGCATTTATATTCAATAGAGAAAAGCCAGATTCATAAATACCAAAAGATTACATTCTTATTAAATACTAGCTGAGGTACCCGTCCTCGACGGGTTAGTGAATGCAAATTTCCAAAAAGCAAGAACTTTCGTCAGCATTGTAGGAGTACACAGAATGGATGTAGTATGTTGCCAAAGTAAAGAAAGCGAAGTTATAACTTTTATGTATTGCTAAAATATTACAGGTTAGAGAGTAACTAAGTAATATCATTTCGTTCACTTTAGTCGTAATTATGGGATGCGCGAACGAATATTGACGCATATTGAAATAATTTTCGCAAAATCTCAAAATTTAATCAACATTTTTGAAAAATTTGAAGCCCAGAATTTAAGTTGAGTGACAATCTATCATGTCACCCAAATTCGTTTCATTCCCTGCAGTCTTTATTTCGTGATGCTGGAACAAATTTTCAGCATTTTAAAACGATTTTCGAAAAATCTCAAAATGTAATCAAAATATTTTAAAAATTCTCAACGCCTATAAATTAAGATTAGCAACTACCTATCATATCAATAAATTTCGTATCATTCGTATTAGTCGTTATTACGTGATGTTTGAAGAAATATAAACTATTTTGAGAGAATTTTCACAAAATCTCAAAATCTAATAAAAATGTTTAAAATTTGGACTCCTATAGTTTATGTTGTGCAACCATCTATCGTGTGACCCAATTTCATATCATTCGCTTTAGTCGTTATTACGTAATGCGGGAACAAAGATTCACTCAGTTTTAAACGATTTTCACAAAATCTCGAAATCTGATGGATTTTTTTTAATAAGATGCTTATAGTTTAAGGTGAGTGACCACCTATCATTTCACCAAATATCATTTTTTTCACCTTTGCAGTTATTACGTGATGTGCGAACACAAATTTACGCAGTTTGAAATGATTTTCGTAAAATTTCAAAATCTAATCAAGATTTTTTCTTAATTCGATACCTATGTTTTAAGTTGAGTGACCACCTATCATGACACCCAATTTCATATCATTCGCTTCGGTCGTTTTTACGTGATGCTTGAACACAAATTTACGCAGTTTGAAAGGATTTTCACAAATTCTCGAAATCCAATCAGGATTTTTTTAAAATTGGACGCCTATGTTTTAAGTTGCGTGACCACCTATCATGACACCCAATTTCATATAATTCGCTTCAGTCGTTTTTGCGTGATGCTTGAACACAAATTTAAGCAGTTTGAAACGATTTTCGCAAAATCTGAAAATCTAATTAAATTTTTTTAAAAATTCGACGCCTATGTTTTAAGTTGAGTGACCCCCTATCATGACACCGAATTTCATATCATTCGCTTCAGTCGTTTTTACGTGATGCTTAAACAAAAAAAGCGTCACGGACAGAATGACAGAATGACAGACAGACAAACTTTTTTTTTTGAGGGTCACATCGGATTCCCGGGTGCTTGAAACGATAGAAATCGCAAAATTTTTGAATTCCAAGAAATGTACAGACAAAAGTCTAATTTTATTTATATAGATTCACAGAATTTATTTATTTCCTTAATTAGTGCTGAATCAATTCTGCCGTTAAAAAAATTGAATAAACAGTAGTCTAATTATATATTTTAATCCATGGTACTTCAATTGTTAGTCGAACATGCAAGGTAGTTTTACACTGATAAATAATCTGCGTTTTCTAAAAAAGATACTTTTAATAGAAATCATTATTAATTTTAACGAAGCAAGAGCTTTGTACTTTAATTAAGGGTATTAGACTTTGAATTTTATCATAAACATGTCGCATTTTAAAAATATTTTAATTTAATTCATAGCTTTTGATGTAACGAATATTATTCTCATTTGTAATTAAAAAATCAAGCTAAAATTTAGATTTAAACATTTTAATTAGTGTATGTGTTTATTATTAGACATAAATACTTGCCGAAGGCAAAATATGCTGAAAAGTTACTGTACCAATGTTATTATTTGAATTGAATTATTAATTAATTTCTTTCACTGATGATTTCAGTTTATTGATTAATGCTTGCTAAATATTTAATGGAAAATTTTACATTTAACGCCATGTTACCTAAGAATAATTGATGCATTAGTTGCAAAGTTCTTTAATTCACTTCTTAACATAGTGTTATTACATTGTAGTGTAAAAATAAAATAATATGTTCGGTCCGGTGAAAATTTTTGAAAGGTTTCAAATTTTTTCATTTCAGGTTTAAAGTTGTTAAGATTGTTTTAAGTAGTTAAAAAAAATATGGAGTGCCTCCATTCGACTTTCTGAACATTTGATCTTTATCAGGTGTTAAAAAAAAATTCATACAACTCAACCGAAAGCAGTATTCAGACGCTAGTGATCGTCAAATAATTTGCCTCTATAGGCCATAATGTATCAGAATTAGTTTTATATAGCCCGGTAAATAAACTATAAGCGCTATACACACCAAATGTATACAGGCTGTGTGATGGTGACTTATAATATACATACCCAATTTGAACTTATTCGAATGCATCATTTAGATACTAACACACTTTAAATGATTTATGTCCGCAGGCCAAAATGTAAAGTAACTTTTTCTTGTAACTCTGTGGTGTGTGTACAAACTAATACCTGTACACACACCAAATGGAGGTCATGTGACCGTGACCTTTAATGTACATACCTAATTTGCACTCAATCTAATGCACCGTCTACACGCAAGAGCATTTTCAAGAATTAAATGTAAAATAATTCATTTTTGTAGCCCGTAAAAAAAAACTAACACCTCCTATACGCACCAAAATCACAACTGATCGTTCGGGGGTGGTTTATAATATATATATATACCAAACTTGAACTCAATTGAACACACCGATTATGAGCTATCATGTTCACTCACATACACATACATGCATCACCGTAAAAATAGCAGAAATGAATTCAGATGACTTCAAAATGTGTAGTTTCATAAAAATCTCAAAGATTGAATTTTTTCATGATTACAATACTCTCCTTGCATGGTACGGAGACCTACATGCTCGGAAAATAATAATTGCACCATTAAGGGATGGTGGACATTAAAAAGTTTTTTTTATTTAATAAGATGGGATTATGAAATTTTGTATTTTATAATATATTAAACTTTATTCAGCTTTATAAACAACTGAAAAAATTTTTAAATAAATTTTTAAAATATTAGTAATTAATTAAAAATTAATTAATTTTTTAGTTTCGAAAAAATGCTCCATGCGTTTTAATTTTAACTTTTTTTTTAGTCATTTTGTTTTATAATAGCATAAAAATATATTTAAAAAAAGTCTGTGTGTCGGTTTTTGATTCGACCAAGTAGTTAATTTTTTGGAAATATTTTCATGGATATATGCCAAACTTTCCCGAAATTTTTCAGTTTTCGTAAATAAAAGTGAAATTTCATAATCGAAATTTTGACCCTATTTAAAAAGGATACACAGATTTCTTGTAATATATGAGAAGAATGTTTGTAGTCAATTTTGTACAATTCCGACCAAAATTAAGTCGCATGGAGCATTTTGAAGGCAAGAAAATCACAAAAAACTTGATTTGAAGAAAGAACTTGAGAAAATACAGTTTAAAGTGTAATTTTCCATTTACCTTTAATACCGTCTCTTCTGAATAATTTTATTTATAATATTACCTTAACAAAACATATTTTTAAAATAATTTCATTCGAATATTAGCTTATTTTGTAAAACGTTCAATAAAAATTGTGACGTGTTTATTGACGCGTTTGTTTGGATTTTTGTGGACATTTAACTGTCCCTTTTGACTTTTTCAAACCCTAATATCTTTTTAAAAAATTGCCGTAGACATACGCGGTTTTTTCTCCATGGTTCAGCTTTAACTGTAGAATATTAGTATGTTTAAAAAAAAAAAAAAAAAAAAAAAAAACATTTTTTTGGCCAATTTTGATGATTTGGGTGTCCACCATCCCCTTAAAGAGAATTAAATCAATCTATAAATAAAATGAAATTTAGGCAAATGATTTTCTGCATTTCTTATTATAAAGTCTAGAGATATTTTCCAGGGAATGTTATTTTTACTAATTCAACGTTTTACTGCTTCGTGACTGTTATTTTTTTTTAATGGCGGACATTGCTATTCACAGGCTTGGGCCTTGGGATATTACTAGGCCCGAAATTACTGGCCACTTTAAAGTACAGGCATCTGGAATACGTAGAATAGCGCTGTCTGGGGTCGTGGTAGCCCATTGGTTAAGGCGTTGTACTCGTAACCGGAAGGTTGCGGGTTCGATACTGGCTTACCACTAAAGACCAGCGCGTACATGCGGTGTACGCGCTCTTCAAATCCGTGGTTCCGAAAGTCCTCTCGGCGGTCGCTAGCAGTTTCCGAGGGGTGCCAATATTCAGAAGTCCACCCCCCCCCACCTTCTGATGAGGATCGAAATTGTGGCGGAAGACTCCGGGAAGGACGTACGTAGCTCTAAACGACAAGTCCAGTGACCCGAGCTGTCCTCTCCACACAAATGAATAAATAAATAAATATAGTTGTCGGAACATCCATGCCCATGCGCGGAATCGAACCCGGACCCGTGCTGTGGTAGCGTGCATGTTATTTTGAGGCAAACTTACGCAAGAGCTATCTACCTAGGGGGACCGTCTTGGTCGGAAAACTCAGTTCTATAACTCGTATTCAAGTTATATTTGAAGAAAACTGACCAAAACTTCAGACTGTTAGATCGACAGCGCAGTAGGCCAGAATGCTGGACTTTCACGCTCAAAACCGACTACCATATTCAGTGTTTTATCCAATCGGACAGGGGCCCAGGGGATGGGTAGAATGGTACTTTAGCCACTACACAACAAGGGCAGCACTTTATGATAGAAAAATTAAGATTTGTGAATATACGTTGCCATACAGTTTCTTTGAAAAAAAAAATTAATCAAACATTGAGATCTTCCTTATTTTGGAAGAAAAGTATTTTAACGTCACTTGTTTAAATGCTACTTGCGACTTTCTTTAAGTTTACTTCCTCAATTTAGATCCTCAGAAGAAAGGAACATAAACTCTTGAATATTGAAGCCCTTCAATACGTGCTAAAAACTATGTAGAAGGCTCTCGGAACCAAGGTTTTAGAATTCATGTTTATACTACACAAGCATGCGATTTTAAATAATTAATGAGGGTGCCAACTCGAAAACCACTAGTCACTGAAGGTCGGACCCGGCTTGATAAACCTATTCCTAAGTAATAAAAAAGCAATAAAAACGTAGAGCATTTCTATATAAAACTAGCTGAAGTACCCGTTCTTCGCACGGGAATGAATGGACTTTTTGATATTACGATTTGTGGTGATTACTATTCATTGTAATAAACAGATATAGCAAAGTGGATATCGCGTTATATTGTGTCCAATAATCATGCATACCGAATTGCAAGGCAATCGTTTGTACGGTGCAGAAGGCCATGCGGCGTAGCGCAATCTAGTGGCGAGTTTTAGCAAAACGGATACGGCGAAAATATTTTTCGCATTCAGATATCGATGTATACGAATTTTCATGACTATCGGCTGGACAGTCCTGAAGTTCATGTGTTGACGCGACATCTAGTGGCAAGTTATAGGAAAATGGATAGCGCCAAACTCTTCCCCGTGTTCAAATATCTAAGTATACCTATTTTCATAGCGATCATTTGCACAGTCAAGAAGTGATACTCTGCAGGGCCATCCAGTGGTTCAATAAAGTAATGATTTGCTACAGCGCCGTCAAGTGGCGAGTTATAGCAAAATGGATAACGCCAAAATATTCTCATTGTTCAAATAGCTATGTATACTGATTTTCATAGCGACCGTGTTCAACTGTCTATGTATACCAATTTTCATAACGATCATTTGCACAGTCAAGAAGTGATACACTGCAGGGCCATCTAGTAGTTAATTAAAGTAATGATTTGCTACAGCGCCGTCAAGTGGCGAGTTATAGCAAAATGGATAACGCCAAAATATTCTCATTGTTCAAATAGCTATGTATACTGATTTTCATAGCGACCGTTTGAATGGTCAAGAATTTGGCCTGCTGCAGCGTCATCTAGTGGCGACTTAAAATAATAATGCATTGCAGTGTCATCTAGTGGTGAGTAACATCAAAAGGAACGCAGTTAGAATATATTCTTCGTGCTCAAATGTGTAAGTATAAAAAATTTTATGCCGGTCGGTCGAACGGTATAGAAGTTGATGCTTTTCAGCGCCATTTAGCGGCAAGTTATAGCAAAATGGATAGTGAAAAATATTCTCCGTGTTCTAATATTCGCGTGTACCAAATTTCATCGAAATCGGTTGGACGATATTCGCATAGCAAACGGCTAAACGGAATAGAATTCGACGTTCTGCTGCGCCACCTGGTGGCAAGTTAGAGGAAAACGGATAGCATAAAAAGCTTCTCCATGATAAAAGACTTAGGTGAACCAAATTTCATGGTGCAACGGTGCTCAACGGTGCTGGAGTTTATCAACCTCATACACTCATACCAACATTCATTTTTATCTATAACCAGTGTCATTATATATCCCAGTCTCAAATAAAATCCAGTTTCAAATCTAAGCCTCGCCAAAGTGCCAACATACGCCATTTTGCAAGCGTTTTTTCAGGAAATCATTCGAAGCATTGACTTAGCAGCAATAATATACGGGAAATGGTTCGACCGCGAAAAAGTAAAGCAAGCCTTTATTTGAAAAGTTGAATCCCTTAATACAGCCGAATTTTTTTAAATTATCAACTATAACGTGTTTTATTCATCATTACTCCGATGTACTAAATGAGAAGATTTCAATTTTCTGAAATTTGGCGGAATTCCCCCAACTTAAAAAAATGTACTCATTTGGCGAGAATTCTGGAGATAGATCAATTGAAATCCCTTAATAACTGCATTATTTCTTCACGGATCATTAAAATTTAACGCTGTATTCTAATAAAACCTTTGCACTTGTTTCCAAAAATCTATTTCCTTAAGCTCTCAATAAATTGCGCAAAGCCGAAAACTGTGCAAACCGCTAGAACTCACTTACTCAAAATCCATATTTCAGCCATTTTATTTTTTCGCCAAACTAAAAGAATTTACACATTAGCCTCGGAAATCTTCAATTCTTATTGTTTTGCGTGTAAAGCATTACATTCCTGCTCTGATTTCCCATGCACACGATATTATAATTTAAAAAAAAATAACCTTACGAATATAAACTAACAAAAAAAATCATTATTATTCTTTTATTTTTACTTTGAGAATTTAAAACATTTTATTCGACAAAATCGCCACACATGGCAACCACGATCCTTATTTCACACTTTTTTCACTACAGGGGTTACAATTACGGAAAGAGTTTTGCGTGAAGAGCATAAAAAAATCTCTTAAATTCCGGGAACGGGTGGACTTTCAAAGTTTTAAAGTGGACTATGAGTTATTCTATATTATTTTACATATCTGTACTAAATTTCAGGCCGATAGGTCCATTTTTGTGGATTTGTATAAGAATCAAATCCACAAACAAACAAACAAACAAACAAACAAACAGAATTTCATTTTTATTTATAAGATAATTGCCGTGAAAACTGCAAATCGAATTTAGGAAATTTTAAATAATTAAATTATAATTGTTAAAAATAATTTAAGCTAGAGAAGATAGATATATTTTGTATGTGTGTTTCAAAACGCATTTGCTGTTAATAATGAGATATTGTTCTAATGTAACATTAAATCAGAATAAGATTTTAATTAAGCTCTAATTAATTACGAAATCTAAATATTTCATTTCCTTTGTGTATATTTTTTTTTTCTTACAAAAGTATTAAAAATACCAAAAATTTGGGAAAGTTTTAAGAGAATGTAATCAAAAAATTTTTAATTGCATGGATATCTTTATATGTTTTGATTAGAAAAACATTTAAAAAACAAATTACTTTACTATACTCTCCACGGAGATTTCACCCAAATATTTGCGTCGCAGTTTGTTTTATGAAAAAATGCGTCGACTTCATAATTAAATGAGTAACAATAAAAGAAAACCTGAATGTAAAAATAAATTTCCGAAGTTAGCCAACTGGGATTTGAGAAATTTCACAAAAGACTGCATGTTTTATAAAAAAGAATGAAGTATTTTTTAGCACAGTGGGTATTAACTGATAAATTTACATTAAAAAGTATATTGCTCTCTTAACTGCAGTGGTTTCGGCATTATTTTTGTTTGAAAATTGATTAAATATCCCTTGATAATTTTAAACTGATTTGTGAACACTGTTCATGAATAAAGTATTTTTAATATTTAATATTGTTTTATCGCTTTTTTCTCTTATTTAAAAGAAGAAAAAATACATTTCCTCGATTTATTCTATCTGTATAATTTTCATCTCATAACTTAGCCCTGATTATTAAGCTGATATTGAGCCCTGATTTCAAAATTAAATACCTCTACAACAAAGATCGATAGAATTATGCAGAAGAAGTTAGAATATTAGTTCAAGAAGTTAAATACGTAAAATCTCGTTATAGATGATTCGGCTTTTACGAACATTTATGATTCACGAATGAAATATATTCACCAAAAAATAATAGTCGAGTACAAATATAAAGAAATTTCGCTATAACAGAACTTTTCTGCATTACGGATTCGATATTAGGGCCTTTAAAAATCGTCATACTGATATTTTATTGTACCATGTAAAGTATGAATGATGTAATTTCATATATTATCCTGAACAATGCATTTCTATATTAATATGAACTTTTACCTGTATCTGAAAAAAAGCTATAGTACAACTACATTTTGCTTATTTCTTTGCGTACCTCGTTCTTATAGTGCATTGACACAGCTGTTTGCCTATATAATGTACGGTACAGTCTGTATGAAATAGGAAAATAGACGTTTATATTTTGCTACATCTCAAACTACAACACAGAGTTTCCTTAACACAGTACTTAGCTCGCACATTATGAACACATTGTTTTAAAGCATATTAACTGATATCGTGCACTTGATAATCTGTATCCTGCAGAGTCTAGTAATATACAATCGCATTATATCCTCTTCGTCAATGATTTTCCCCACGTTCATGGATATCCTACTTCTCAACTACTCAACTCCACTCGCATATAAGCCAATCAAGATTCCCCCTTCCAGTAATTGGAACATTAGTCCTAATTGTCTCTCCTTTATTCCTGTTCCGTAAAGCTTTTGCAGCAAATCTTATCAAAACGGGAGTCGATCTCATGAGAATCATTCGAAGCGGCCACATTAAGACCCTTTTTCCGGAATGATCCAGGACTTCACTCCCGGATAAATTCGGGAAGCAAAAATGTTCCCTGGCAGGAAAGAAGATTGGGCCTTCAGCTAATCCGCTAATCGAGTTATTTTATGGACAAGGCGAGATTAGTGCCTTAAGATTACTGCTTTTGAATTTCGTCCTTCCGCAGATTCGATTAAGATATTAATTAGGGTGTGTCTTTTAACTGCTGAAGCATTGTATTTTAATAATTAATTACCCATGTGCTCTTAGTTTTCTTCACAAATGTTCAATGCAGTGAAATCTCTCTAAAAAAGGTGCCTCCAACAGCGATGCCTCTTACTCGATGCATTGTGTTGTTGTTATTGATGCCCCCTGACAACCGCAATCGGCGGGGCCAGATCCCCCAGGTAGGGAGGCGATGGTCAGAGGGGGTGCGCCTTCCCTTTTGAGGGCCCCAGTGGGAGGAAGTACGATTTAGCCCGTGGTCCCCTAATTTTGAACCAATTCCAGAAGAGGGACCAACCCCCTGAAATCGGCACCCCCAGAGGTATCGTTTAACAACTTGGAAGACATTGGAGCCACGACAATTTTTACATGCCCCAGCTTCCATTGGCGTACACGGTCCCACAGTAGTCGAGCCGAGAGGGAGTTGATCCTCCCAAGCACTGTCCAAGCCGGATGCTGCTTCACTTGCCGTGTTCTAATGGGAACGGGGTTTAGCATCCATACCACTGCGGGACCGATGCATTGTTCTAAAAACTATCAGGCTCATATATAATCGTTACATGTCTTTACTCAAGAATATATTAATCCATACATACAGGTCTAGCAGCCCATTACATCAGAAAAGAAATAAGGCAAAGCAGGCAATAAAATACGCTGTTTTTGCTAATGCCCTCTCGCAACTAATTTAATCAATGTTTTAGCTATAGTATTCAAATGAAAATTTTCCATTATATTAAACGTAATTATACACACAGTATCTCCTAAATTAAATGTAGACAAGAACAAATTATCATTGACATTCAGTGTATAATTTCTTCAATAGATTTATTCAAGTTTATATTTTTAACAGATCTCCAGTTGCATTTCACTTCAAGTTTAATAAGATATATTTATCATATGTACAATTATATATAAATGCTAAATGCACGATATATTTATCATATGTACAATTATATAAAAATTGCTAAAAATGCTGCATGCATGTATGCATTTAATTGACAGCATTTATTTAATAGTTTGTAATTGAAAAAAGTAGGAATAAGTGCATTTAAGATCAGTTAAAAAGTTCAGTATGAAATTTTAAAACCGTTTTCATCGCGCTATTTAATACTTTAGTTCTCATTCATAGAAAAGTGTTGGACAAGTCTGGCTATAAAAAAAGAAAACACAGAAAAAAGGATAATTATAGAAAACAGTCATTTACTAGCGGTATAATCAGCAGACGATCACTTCAAAAACAAAGCAACGGAACCTATGCAAGGTAGAAACAGGCGGAAAGATAGTAGGCGCATGCGCACTCGCGGGAGTCAGTACAATCCCGACCGCCTGCTAATAGTACGGAAAGGGGCGAAGTGAAGAGGCTTCCATTTTAATAAGCGCCAGTGGGAGGAAGACCGATTTTGCTCGGGGTCTCCTAATTTTGAACCCATTCCACGTGAGAGATCTATTACCTGGTTCGTTACCCCCAGAAGTATCGTTTGATCATGGAGGACATTGGAGCCACGAGCAGATTTTATGCGCACCAGCAACCATTTGAACATAGCGGACATTGGAGCCACGAACAGATTTTACGTGCACCAGCTCCCATTAGCGTACGCGGTTGCACAGCAGTCCATTCGAGGGAGGTTGTCACCCTCCCAAAGGCTGAACCAGGTCGGCGTCGCTTCACTTTCCTTGTTCTAATGGGAACGGAGCTTAGAAACTAGGCCACTGTGGGACAAACAATAAAATATGCAATAAATTAACAAGAGGGACAGAGTTCGATCGCAAACAATTCATGCGAGTTCTGGCATTCCAATGTAGTTTACCAATTTCTGCCCGTTTCCAGGAATTTTGGTCTAAACTTGGACAAACAAGATAAACAAGAAGGATACTCAGCATTCATGAAGCCCATTTTACTGAATCAGGCTACGCTCTGTTTGCAGGGCCGTGCGGTAGATTTTCTCAGTATGATGAAAGTCTTCAAAATGCCGCCTCTTCAGTATAAAGGGGGTAAGCGGTTCAACCCCCCCCCCTCCCCGAAAAAAAAATTAACATGAAATCCATTAATTTTTCATTTTTAACGAAAGGATTACAGTTAATCTCACTCCCCGTTAAAGGAAATCTGTGCACGCCACAGCACCCCTTAAATGTTTCTTCCTTAAAATAAAAGCTCATTATGATTTAAAAGCAAAACTACACAAAATGTACAAATGCTATATTTATTTTACTAACATTAACAACAAACTATTATAATTTTACTCTTCTAACTTTAGCAAATTCGTGGATTAGGCATGTGTAGTCTCGAATAGCAGCCAATGTTGACTCACTAGAAATTATTGACAGGTTTCTTAATTTTGTTTGTCTTATTGAACTTCTTCAAGTTTTGATTAATTTTAATTTATAAAAACTTCTTTCCCCACTAGTGACTTACACTGGGAGTGTTAGCAAAGTTCTCAATGCTATGACAGTATTTGGATACAAAGAAACTGAATTATTTTTGCACAAATATTTTAAAACATCTAAAGGTTTCATTAAATATGGCAGCATTCTAGATACATCACGTAATTCTTCTTGTAGAGCACACTCATTAATGTCAGATTCATTTTTGATCGAAAGTATTGACTGGAGATTGATACAGTTCTTTTCTAGCGTTTTGTCATCAATACCTCTGAGTTTTAAAATATCATATAAAAACTTAAAATTTTTGTTATGGGTTTCCAGAAGCGTGAATCGTTCATTTAGAGAATTATATGCAATGTCCAAAATATAGTTTAAAAAACTTTAAATTTATTTGATTTTAAATTTATTCTCCTCTGTTAAAGGCTCGTAGACAGCTTTTTCATCAAATTGAAGTTTTTTTCTTCTGGCTCTAACTTCAGTTTCTAGTGGGAATTCTATGCTGATTTCAAGATTTTCTGCAATTTCATTTGCAGCAATTTTGACCTGATCATATCCCGTTTTTCTGTAATTTTTTACCTTTTCTAAAATTTCGGATAACATTCCTTACACAATCTGATAAATTGACCGTTACGGATTGCAATTGCTTTGAAACTGATTTTATTTCAACTAAAATGTCATGCCAAAGAATTACACCACATATAAACTTGTAATTTTAAATATTTTTTGCTAACCCTATAGCTCTAACTTTCGTTTCTGCCTCCCTGTTGACATCTTCTATTATTTCAATTAATGTATCATAGATTTCGCAAAGTTGAAATCGGAATGGATTTAACGCATCAATTCTGCTTGACCATCTTGTAGCACTCAACGGTTTTAGAGTTATTAGGGAAAAATTGTTTTTAAGCACTTCCCAACGTTTCGTAGAACTAGAGAAAAAAGTGTAAAGTTCTTGCACTACAGGGAAAAAAGTTGCTGTTTCTGTAGAAGAAGATGCTGCATCATTCAGAACAAGGTTTAAAGAATGACATGCACAGGGCACATAAAACGCCCTTGGATATTTTTCAGTTATTCTGTTTTGAACACCTTTTCTTACTCCTTTCATATTAGAACCATTATCGTATCCTTGTCCTCTAAGCAATTTTAACTCAAAACCTAATTTCTCCAAATGTGTCAGAATAAGCTCTGTCAAACCCTCTCCAGTGGAATCACTAGCTTCTAAAAAACCAATGAAAAATTCTTCAATTTCATTTTATTTGTTTGGAGTCAAAAGCAGCGACTATTATTGTTAATAATAGTTGTTCAAAATGGCTTACGTCTGGAGTACAATCGCGGTTACCAAAAAGTTTTAGCTGTTTTCGTAATTTCGGCAACCTTGTTTAAAACAGCCAATCCCATTAAATTTATCAACTCATCTTGAATGTTATTACTTAAATAGTGACAGATATTTGTTAGATTCGCGTTGAACTCTTCTAATATGTTCTTCCATAACTGGATGAAATTCGGAAAGCAAGTGTCCCGGGTTCGGGTCCCATCGCGAGGCTGTCGATCTAACGGTCTGGAGTTTTGGAAGGTTTTTCTCCAGATGTAACGTGAATACGCATTAGAACCCCTTAGAAAGTCCTCCTACCAAGGCTCGTCCTAGTGTAGCGTTTCCATAATCACACACAAACAAACAAACAAACGAAATTCGGAAAGCAGTTCTACCAACTTTAAGAAGTTTCTGTTATTAGATTGAAACAAATGTTCAATTGTCCCACGAAAAGCTAAGCATTGTGAGGCAGCAGTCTAATTATTGATACAATTCTTTTTAAAAAATGTCTCCAATGTTGAATTTCAAGGTCCATAATTATTTGGTACACAGCTTCGATAGTTTTTTCTGCTTTAATCGAATGAAAATAATAGTTTTTGAGATATGCGAGTATTGTGCATGTTTTAATGAATTTCGGCCCATAGAGCGTAATGCATTTCGAATCTTTTGGGCGGTCCTGTACATAAACTATCCATTCGATTGAGACCAAAAGGGGAGGTGCACAACTAGATGTTAGAGAAACCCTAAATATAAAATTTCAACATTCAACGACCAATAGTTTTTGAGATATGCGAGTTACATACATACATACATACATACGTTCGTACGTACGTACAGGCGGCGTGGAAAAACTGGCCAAAATAGACTCGCCGCTGGTCAAAATGAGTTGCAGACACGTTTATATGATCGTTTATGCTAACTTACGATGAGATGCATTGAAAAAGATTTTTAATTAAATTTAGAGGTAGTCAAAATCGGTTTTTTCGTCGAAATTTCGCCTCCGAAATTTTTCGGGATCACATTACTTCCTTATACTCCGTACAAGGAAGTAAAAATCCGCATGGCGATTTCAACATTGGGAAAGGCTGAAAGAAAAAGTCATGTACTAGTATGCAAATGATAATACTACAAAAGTGAAATGCTGAAAGTTGTCCTCTTCGAATCATAACTACTGGCCTCCTCTTCAGAATCATGAGCAGTACCCTATTACTTTCTGTTCCTTCTGCTGATTTTCGGATAGTTTATATCGATACACTTCTCGCAGAGTTGTTCATTCTTCCATTTTGTAATGTTTGAGATGCACTGCTATCAAATATAAGTTCTTCTTTATTGATGCCGTTTTTATAATAAGAAGTCAAATTTTCACAATGCTGTGTTATCTCTTCCTTTTCCAAGTCGTGAATCCTTTCAAAAAACCCAAATTTTTTGAAAGTTATTTCATAAGCTTGAAGACGTTTCCTTAAGTTTGACGTTAGACGTCAGACAAGATTTTAAGTTTTTTTTTCCAAATAATAAATTTGGGAAGAGCTTTTTTTCGAGCTAAAGCCCCTTTTGGGTTGATGCCCTTGGCGACAGTAGAGATGAGTTCGGACTCATTTTTTGAAGCCCGAGCCCGCCCGAGCCCGAAGACTTTTAATCCGAGCCCGCCCGAGCCTGAGATATATTATTAAAGTTGGAGCCCGAGCCCGCCCGAGCCCGAGATATATTATTAAAGTTGGAGCCCGAGCCCGAAATTTCAGCTAAAGACAAATAAAATTAACTACTTCATTAATAGGATACAATAAATTTTGGAGCTTCACACACCTTCTAGTCTCCCGTGCCGCTATTTTTTTAAAATAAGTGCGTCTATTTATCCCATGAATCACTTTTTAAAATCTGTTTCAAGGAGTATGTTCAACAAAGGAGAAATATTTCACGAGCCCGAGCCCGAACGCAGTCGAGAATTACAGAGCCCGAGCCCGAGTCGGGCTCCGGCTTTCGGGCTCGGGCTGAGCCCGTCTCATCTCTAGGCGACAGCCGGGCTCGCGTATGCGCTAAGACGGCATTGTATGTATGTGTAAATTTATTACGCTTAAATGAGTATGCAAAGGGTCACATAAGGCAGACCTATTTTATGCAGCTCTTTGAGTGGGCGGCGCCCATACCTAAGGGCGAAAATGAGCCCCCCCCCCAAGCTCTCAGAAAACGTATATACAACCGCAATTATTTATATATTGTTGCAACGTGGAAGTGATTTAACCAGGTTTTCGGTGCAAGACCACCGATTCTCCTCCCCTTACAAACGACTTGGCAGATCTCTACAAGCATTCTTATGGGCGCCCATAGCCCCTTGAATTTCAGTTTACCTTAGGAAAGATAACTTTTTCCAGAGTTAGATTTTTGAAATGCTGCTCACGAGTGTTGTAGCAGAATTACAAAATTATAGGAGGGGAAAAACTCAGATTTAAATATTTACATTAACATACTAGTGTAGGACACACTAGTCGTTGCCCTTAGCTTTTGTTGAGCTTGAAAAACAATGTAAAACTCGTTAAAATTATTGAAGTAAAACTTCTTTAGGCGCAGCTAGAGAGTAACTCAGATTTTTTTTCTGACCGAAGTAACGCTCGGTAAAGGAAGTGACGTATATGTCACATACTCCACGCTGACCCTGAAAGCGTAGAAGAAGCGTAATTTTTAATTTTTAGAGTGTTTAACATCATTGATTTGCTTTTGAAGCGTCCTGTGAAGACGATCGATCTTCAAATGGAACATCCTTAAGTTGGGATTCCTCACTTCATCCTAAATATTTTTCGGGAAAGAAAAATTCTTAAAATCAATCCAGTGAATCTTCATCTTTCCTGACTTGAAAAGGATGTGGGTGACGAAACGCTACCTTATACTTCTTAGAAGCTATGTCTATTGAAAGTTGAGATAGTAATTTGTAATCAACCTCAACTATATTAACGGTATTTGACTATATTCTATACTATAATGACGTAAGTCAGCAATTCCTTAAATAATGAAAAAAAATCCGTATGTAGTCAATCAACACTTTACTTGAAACTGAGTTTAAATTGATTATTTTTAAATTTAAAAATTTTATTTTTTTAAATGTTTTTATTTATTCTTTACATCACTTTTATTCTACACTACAAAGTGCTTACACTAATTACAAATCATACATTGGAGTGTTAACCGCCGATTCCACATACAGAACAGTCCACTTCATTCACTGCTATATATACTTCTCCTTCCTTCCTTGTGCATTCTGTATGTACGCTGGCCACCCACAGAGTACATGCACAACTGCTGACCATCTCCCTTCTGTTCACCTGGGCAGATGTGGATGTGCACTTTCCCTCAAAGTGTACATGCACAGCTGATGGGAGTCGAACCGAGCACCGCATTCGACTATATACATCCAGGACTTTATCTTCTGGGCCGTCCTTGTCCGACAGTAAAGGATGATAACGTCTATATGAAGTTTCTATTGTTGTGTAAAATTTGTATACATGTGGTTACAGCATTGGAGTAGTGCAACAATGCTTTAATCTGTGTCTGCGATACCATCATGGCATAGGGGATAAGACACTGTACATGAAAGTTGGCTGACGTTTGAAGGTCTGGGGTTCTGGTCTACCGCGAAACTGTTGATCTAGTGGTGTGAAGTTTTGCGCGTTTTTTTTTTTTTTATCTAGATGTAACGTAAATGCACATCCGAATCCCTTAAAGAGACTTCCGACGAAGGATTGAATTGCGCCAACAATTTTAATATTTCTTGAAATTGTTTGATTTCTATCACCGATTACTTCTACTCGAGCAGAATCCGTAATCTATTAATCGAATAGTGAACATTCGCAATTTATACTATTCGAACAGTATTCGCGATTTCTACTGGAATAATAGTGTCAATTTTCACTATTCGAATAGTAATCGCCATTTCACTATTCGAGATTTCGAATGCTTTCTGTTGAGCTTTCCAAATCGATTATCGCGAATGCCCTTAATAAATCGACTAATTCGATCTGTTTCCGATGAGGGCACCTGATTGGAGGGAATGTATGTCTGTAAAACTACTTTTCCCGTTAGAACAGTCTGTCTGCCGGCAAGCAGCGGTTACGCTCCGCTACGCTATGAAATGACGAGGGAGTGAAGGCTAAATCCGCGACCGTTGATTGCAATAAAAGAGAAAAACTTAGACTTTTAAATCTGTTCTTTTAGGAAATAATGTAACTTTTGAACAACTCTCTAAAGTATTTAATTGCTCTGGAGACTTCGAAACAATTTAGAATGCCTCTTTACAAACTGCACTGTGAGCTGTTGCAAACAATAAACCTACAGGCGATTCGAAACACTCGGTTTACAAAATGCTAAACATACGGAATTTTGCAATACTTCCCTAACCAGGTTAACTGCTTGGCCCATTTTTGAATGCAGTTTTTCGTGCCGATGAATTTTTATCTGAAAGTTGCATGAGACGTGCAGCTTAACTGTTAGAGTTAGTCTATAGTAGATTGGGTGGAGAAACATTTTTAATTTTTTCAAGAGTTTAACATCATTGATTTACAATTAAAGTTGTTTAAAAGTTCTGTGGCGGGGATCTCTTTTCAGATGGAATACCCTTAAGGTGTAAAGGTGTTTCTTTTTAAGAATTCCTGAGAGTGATTCTTTTGAAAAATGAAAGCCAGCACGAGAGTTTTGAGCTGTTTTAAAAACAAACCAATGATGTACAATGATGTACCAATCATGTACTCGAAAAAACTAATAATGTTCTTTGCTAACAGTAGTTCCTTCCGTAATAGTAAGCTAATCTTAACAGCCAACTTATATGTCTTATGCAATGTTGAGCACAAAAAATTATGAGCACAAAAATGGCGTCCTAAAATCGGACAAAGTGTTATGCATTTGGGAAAATTTTGCAAAATTAAGTATTTCAACAATTTTTTCCTGAAATTTTTTAACTCTTATTGGTTTATTGTTCGTAACGGAGGTTGCTGTTGTACGTGAGGTGCAATGGCAGACCTAAAACCGGTTTTTTTTTAAAGTAAAACTTCTTTAGTGGCGACTAGGGAAAGTCAGATTTTTTTTCTGACGGAAGTAGCGCTCAGTAAAGGAAGTGACGTGCACGCCCCGGAAAAGAAGTACCACTGAAACACCTTTTCGATCTACTTTCGCCAATCCCCGAATTCATCGTGTAAAAATACACGGAACCTGTTAGAGAAAAACAGACAAGAGCCGTATCTTAGAGACATCAATCTTTATTTATATATCAATAAGCGTTTTGAAGGTACATCCAACATAACATTTTACATGTAATCTCAACCTCACAGGAGGTTCTCGATAATCCTTATTTTTAAATGAATAATATACAATGGTTTTGGAAAATCACAAAGAAATGGAACCTGCCTGCAATCGAACCGGAACAGTCAAGGAGTGATTTACGGCGGGGCATTCGGGGCACGTGCCCTGGGCTCCCAATTTTTAAGAGCCCCCAAAACTTCCTTTTATGTTATCATAATATTTACTAAAATTATCTCTCAAGAGAAAAAATTCTGATTACTTCATTCATCACAAATATTCAAAATTTTTAATTTAATGTAATTTGTAACGCTAAAAATTATGCATTCGATTCGACATTCGATAAATTCGATATTCGCAAATTCGTTCGGACACCTCAGCATGCTCCTCCTTTTATCTTTTCAAAGGTGTATGACGGCTGTAAACACCCATAAAAACATTTCAAAATCGAAAAATTCGTAAGTGGTATTTGTCGTGACATTTTACTGATTTGTAAATGTTTACGTATGGTTAACTTAGGAATGATAATTAGTTTTAACTTAATTTAATTAAATAATATTCTGCGGAAAATTTTTGTGCAGGGGTCCCCAAAGTATGTGTGCCCTGGGCCCCAAAGTGTGTAGACCGGTCCCTGGGAACAGTAGATGGAAACGTCAGTTTAAGAACCCTTTTCCTGGATTCTAACCCAACTTCCAAACAAAACAAGGGGATGGAACACCGCAATTAAAGGGACAGTGGCTGCAAACGAACCTAACACAGCCCGGGGAAATTTTCGTTTAAGAACACTATTGGAGGATCATACTTCGATCCCACGAAGGTAAATTTATAGGAGGGGACACTTCTCTTAGAAAGTTGGATAACGCCGTAGTTGCAAACAGATGGCGCTACGCACACTGGGTAACTGCGCATCTCAAAAAAAAGTCAAACATTGGCACAACAGCCCCTCTGAGGGGCCTAGGCCTGCGCTGCCCAACCGCGCCTTCGAGACCATAGGCTCTGGGGTGCAGATGCATATGCCTAGGTGGTCAGCCTAACGCGAAGCCCCCAGTGTTTGACCCTAAGCAAGCTTGGTCCTCATTTTATCGACCCAATTATCATCCGACATTTTAACTCACCCAAGGGATGAAAGTCTGAGTCGGCCTTGCCCAGCCCGAGATTCGAACCCCGGACCTGTGGGACGGCAGCGCGGTGCGCTAACTATTACACCACTGGGCTTCTCTGCGCATCTCAGGATGTTTATATTTCTATCGAGGCGAAGTAAATGGAGATCGTTGAATTAGCAGAACGTCAAAAAATTAAATACATAAACTTTTAAGAACGTGATATA
The DNA here is from genome assembly GCA_038373885.1 of Cheiracanthium punctorium. Lineage (NCBI taxonomy): Eukaryota > Metazoa > Arthropoda > Arachnida > Araneae > Cheiracanthiidae > Cheiracanthium > Cheiracanthium punctorium. The sequence continues at coordinate 445,702 of JAWZYV010017372.1, forward strand.
TAGTAATTACTGGCTTCAGATGTGTTTTAATTACATAATTGTCTTAGAATACTGTTTCGTAATGATTATAGGCAATAGTTTCGAAGCGAAGTGATATTATTATTTGTCAAATGCCAGTTACATTGGCCGTTATGTCATTAAACTCCTAAAAATTATGTATGTCATGTCAGTTATTATTTTCATGTATGTCATGTCTGTTATTATTTTGCCCAAAAGCTGTATTTTAAGAAATGTTAGTAAATTTAGAAGAGTGTAGTTTGTGTGAACGCAATATTTATAATGATATATGTATAGTGTAATGATATATATATTTATATATAGTAATAATATATATATTTATAATGATATATATACAACGATTTAAGAATACGGGTATGTAACACCACAAAGAAACAAACATTGGCTGCAAACGGTTTAAGAACAAAATAAAAGAATAACAAATGGACACTCCGTGGATTCTAACCCAATCTCAAGACGGAGCAAACAACGGTTTAACACGAGGATGGAACACCACAAAGAAACGGACCCTGGCTGCAATCAATGCCAAACAATAGACAGAACCTGCAGTTTAAAAACACGGATACAGAATAATAATTCGAAACCTACCAGCAGACGAAATCAACACTTATGAAAAGTGTGATAGAAAAACACAAAAAAAAAATTACACTACCTGCATTCGAACCCAACTAACAGAAGAAAACATCAGTTAAAGAACACAGTTAAAGTATAATACTAGACTATGGACATTCCCCCCATTCAAACCCAACCTCCTTAAGGAACAATGGTATAAGAAAACAGTTAAAGAATAATACTGCAACATGGACACTTCCTAGATTTTAATGTTAAATTTTCGCTCTCAAGATTTTCAGCCGTTAGTTGATTTTTTAAAAGAAAAATTTGATCTAACTATGAATACTTCTCGACTTCAATCAACAACGCGTTTCGGTGCAATGATAGATGCTGTATTTTCAAGAATACTTAATACTGGATGAATACTTAAATAAAACGTATGAATACTTAAATAAAACAGCACATTATCTCCTGAAAATAATTTATGTGGAAAAAAAAGATTTAAGATTTTTAATTTACATTTATTAATTATGGTATTTTCCCTCCATTTATAAAATACTCCAAAAAAATTTTTAGTTTCTAAAACAAGCCATGCCAGAACCAACTTTATCAGCAGTCAGTTTACTTTTAAAGCAATCAGAGCAAGACGACCACAGCGCTGAGGTAACGTGCTGGCCTATGAACGAGTGCGTCGAGGGTTCGATACTCAGTACTGAGCGCTCCTTCCGTGAGAGTTTGGTGCTGCCATCTAGTGCATGTTACTCGTTAATTTGGAAACCTTTGTGAAATGGACGGAGAGGTTTCCGAAAAACACAGAAACGTTACTCGTTAAATCGGAAACCTTTCTGAAATGAACGGAGGGGTTTCTGAAAAACACAGAAAGGTTAATTCGGAAACGTTTGTGAAATAAACCGAAAGGTTACTCAATATTTTACCAAAATATACAGAAACGTTACATATCTTTTCCAGAAACCTTACCTAAAAAGCAGGAAAATATGTAAATATTTCTCCGAAATATACAGAAATGTTTTTAAATACTTTACCCGCATGGTTCGGAAACGTTTCTGCAATTTTAAACTACAAGAGCTGCCCCATATTTTGGGGTAACGTTTCCGAAATTATTTTTTACCGTGCACTGTGCATACTGTGTACTTACAAATCAGGACATTGTCCTTGGAAAATTATCTGAATGTCAACTATCAATACAAATACACAATGTCAGATAAATACAAAATACATGAATGTACCTCTGTGCCTTTTCGGGGATGCTCACTCCTTCCTTACATTTTTTTATACCACGCCCCCTCCCCACACCCATCCACTCATCTAATAAAATAAACACCTTGAATATTGTGCGCTTTTTCCGGGTGCGCTTTTTCCTATGCGCTTTTTCTCGCCCACCACTTGGCTTACATAAATTTAAGAACCCCTGCTTTAAGCTTAAACTGCGCATACGTTGTCTAGACGTATGCGCAGTTAATTTCGACAAAGCTCAGAATTGAGCAATATATAAAATCTGCGAGGTTTAAAACAACGTGCATTCAGGAAAGGCATATGCTGTTCCGGAACAAATTACTTTTTCCCGTCTGCGTCTCGACCACCCCCACCCCCACCCCCCGTCCATCCAGTAGCGGAAGCATCACAAGAGTTGTAAAATACGCTTCATAAATTACGTCAGAAATTTTACGCTCGCATCCAACGCATTAATTTCTTGTCATGCCATTTTACAACCATCCTCAAAGGGTTCCCATGCTGCAGAACGCTTTGTTACAACTCAACCCCGCACACCTCCCAGTGTTCTTCAGAATGCATGATGTGCTGCATGCTGGCGCACATGTTTTAAAATTCCTTTAAGTGTATGCGTGAAAAAAACCCCGCACGCAAATGCGGAGGGGGAATGGTGACTCGATGACAGCTGTGTGAAATGCGGTGCTGCCAGGCCATAAACAACTCTTCTCGTTTTCTTCTTCCCCCTTTTTTCCCGGTTTTTATCCTGGAAGAAAACGGACAGTTCTAGCTGAGTCTCACAACGCCATTTTTAATCTGAGATCTAATGCAGGTGTTCCTAAGCTTTTAACCCTTTAATGTTAAGTGTTCCCGCTCTGGGAACACCAAACTCTGACGTTTTGACTGTATTGCCAGTCACGAAGAATAGATTTCGATTTCTATAAAAATAGTTGCGGGTGACATAGCTCCACGAGAATCCTTTACTTTTTAGCACGTCATTTCCCGTAAAAACATGATCAGGATTATTTTTAACAGCACTGACATCTGCTGAAAAATGGAAGAATGCGAGAACAGCTGCTTGGATTGCCCAATTCTGAAAAAAGGGCAGCCGTTGCCATCGCTCGACCTAACTACCAACAAGATGGCGGACGATCGAAACGTTCATCGTTTGCCACATTTCTAGAGAGCCTTTTTTGACGACAGCTGGCTGTGCGACACAGCCAGCTGCGTCAAAAAAGGCTCTCTTGATCTGCGGCACGCGATGAACGTTTCGATCGTCCGTCATCTTGCTGGTAGTTAAGTCGAGCGATAGGAACGGCTGCCCTTTTTTCAGCATCGGGAAAGGGTTGCGCCTCAAAGGGTTAATAGTCTGAGGGCCTACTTCTTCAGACTTTGAAGAGCAAACATTTCCACATCAATATAGAAGACCAACTGGACAGACCGCCCAACGCTGGAAAAGTGCAGCCGATACCATCGAACCATTTAACTACCAACAACATGGCGGCCGATCGAATAGCCCATCTGGCGCCACACAGCTAAAAAAGTTTTCTGGCACAGATGGCTGTGTGGCCGCGCTGGCCATTATCCACTAATATTCCATTCGCATAAGATAGATCCTATTATAGCTCGAGCCCACTGTGTGTAAGTGCCAGGGCATGTACCCGTATACAGGGGCGGCCCAACACGGTAAGCAAGGAAAGCATCGCATCGGGGTGCCAGTTTCGCAGAAGAACGCTATTTCGAATTCAAAAACTGAGAAAAGCTTGATCTAGATCATAAAAGGCACGTCTTGTTTATCACGCTTAAACCAAACGAGCGAAATTCGATCAGTCGGAGCGATTTTTGGCGCAGTTTTCAAAAGTGCGCTTTTCCTTTAGGGGCGTCTTTCGATCACAAGAGCAGAGCGAAATATGCGTGAATCGAACGTTATCAGTGTATTTTGGAGAACAGGAAGCGAGGAGAGGAATTCTCAAAAAAAAATACTTCTTAAAGAGCACTTTTGCGGAAATACCGGTAGGTTTCGATGCAAATGGATCGAATCCACGAATTTTCTTTTTCGCTCTCAAATCCATCGTTTTTTTCGCTCTTTGGGTTTAAGCGTGTTCGTTTGCAGGGGTTGTCATGTACCCTAGGTAGGGATGGACGCGAGACGACTTTTTTGCAAGACGAGACAGAGATTTACAGTTTTTTTGCGAGACGAGACACACATTTTTAACATTACGATATAGGGATTTTTGCGAGACGAGACGAGCTTTTAGGCTATTTTGCGAGACGCGAGACGCTTACTTTTAGTCTCGCATCCATCCCTAACCCTATTGGCGTCCCTGTGCATAAATGATCACTAAACTATTTATATTTTATGCACGTGTGAATACATATGTTTATATCAGTAACTAAAGTAACCCGAAAAAACTATACTCGCCGCCCCACACCTTACTGTTCTTTATACTCAGTGCAGCGTTGACTAAAATTTCTGGACTCATTTCAATGAAAATCACGTTTCTTTGTTTTAACAGTATTTGTCGTTACATTTACTTAGGTAGGGTTCCTAATCATTTTGGGTGTCATCATAAAAGGCGATGTTGAAACAGCAAATGACTAAAATGTGCTTTAGCCTGGTGCATGGTGACATTTTTTAGTTGGGCGATGAATGCGCTAAGTATTGCAAATTCGATACTTTAAAGCTGTGAAAAAGATCGAAAGATCTTGCATTCTTGTGTATCCATTATTGTTATTTTGTAATCTACCGACTGCGTGTCATATGCTTGTTCCATCGGACGTCACAGAACTGTTCATTTGGATTTTCGCGCATGCGTTATTGTTATTGCACTAACGTTTACATTTAGCTGTTGCAGCTCGCAGCGTGAAAATATCGTCGATTTTGGTACCGCATACGTTACCGTATTATATAAGTAGATTACCCCTGGGACTCATTCTGGATCTTTTCTCGATATAATACTTCTACTCGATATAATCTTTAAAACCACAAATGCATTTGGACTGTTTGTTACGACAAACAATCCAAATGCATTTACTTCCAGTTCATTTCATTTTACAATCCATTTATGATTTTAACAACCTCAAATGATATTAAATTTTATAAAAATTTCAATTACAACAGAGGACTGTCATATTTTCTTCGTGTTAAAAATGATAACGTTCGATACTTCATAAATGTTCCAATGCCATTAAGTGTAAAACAATAATTTTACACTTTTCAGAAATTCCGAGCTCCGCGCTCTTCCCTTGTTGAAGTACCCTTGAGGTAATTTGCATTACAATGCTATTAAACTGAAAGCTGCTCTTTGATCGCAACGAGTGAATTAAGCCTTTTTAAACGAAAAAGAGAAACATTTTAGTTAGTTCGGAAAGTTTTGCACGAGTTTTGTTGAAAACTACAAGTGTTTACTTTTAAAACTGCATAAAACTAAGCTCGTATAGAATTTTCGAAAGTTCTTCTTTTGGAGCTGTTAGTGAAAGGATATTAAACTAATGTGTTAGTTTAACACTGCTGTCTTGCGGTTATAGGATGAATTCCTACGTAGCACATCCCAGAAATATTTTTTAAGGTTCCTACTTTAAAAAAACTATTGTACTAGTGGAATTTTAAGGGGATGATGAACTTTTCCGCTTTAATTATATATTTATCGCATAGATACGTATAAAATTGATTAAGATAGGTATTAGATTATTTTCAAGAGTTTTTATCACGATAGAGTAATGAAACAAAAGTTAGTTGTGATTTTAAACAGCTTCGTAGATAAAAGGTTCTGCTTGTTATGCACACTTTTTGCCCAGTAATATGTGATAAAAAGTGTAATGAACACCCTAATTTTCTCATCACACTTAGTTTCAAGGGCGGAGGTTTAAACCCCCAACCCCCCCTCCCTTGGATACGCCACTGGAACGCACTAAGGTAGACGCATCTATACCTGACACTGCTCTTAAAGCCAAGACTTACAATTTAATTCACTTGAACGAAGGAAATATCACAATTTAAATGTCTTATGTTGGTAATATTTCATGCAACAAACTATAGCAATGATACCGTTCGTGTCGCGCATGTTGTTGGACAGCGTTACTAGTGCGGTATATCCTTCGGGATTATCCGTGGCTGACGAGAAAGACAGGCTGCGGTGCTGACATCTGGTCACACCCCTTTTGCCCTCGCAGAGTCATGTGACTTAGGAGGTGTGGCCATCTTGGTCCGAGATAGCCATAGTAAGATGGCCACACCCCGTAGGTCCCGTGACTCTTCGAGGGCAGAAGGGGTGTGACCAAATGTCAGCACCGCAACCTGTCTTTCTCGTCAGCCACGGATTATCTCTCTCACGAAGCCTATACGACTGGAGGCATCCATGAACCACCTAGAACAAGTGCGGCTCCCGTCTCTTATTGCCTACCCTGTAAAATTGTTTTTCTTCACTTCAGATTGTAGCCCAGCGCATCTTTTTACCTACAACCCCCTTCCGCGTTTGAATTCGTCCTTCACAGCTTGGAGCGCTTAGCGTGGGGAGACAGTATTGCCTATATCCTAAACTATACTAAACTTATTCCCTAAACTGCAATGTCTATTATCTAAGACGTTTGTCACATGTAAATTCTAAGAGGGTACTGGAATTATACTCCGACTCAGGATAAACGGGTCGCATGGGAGGCTCGCAGAGGATTAACTGATTAACGGTAATCGCATTTTGGCTCTGCTCAGAAATTGTCTTAGTAGTCCGTCTGAAAATGCATACAAGCGGGACGGTTTAGTACGTTAAGATGCCATTTGAGTATTACATGCCATTTTGCTTTCACCGCACATGTTAACAGTTCGCTTAACCACTCTGAGCATGAATTTTCAACTTGCGTACTTATTCTGCCTTTACTATAGCGATAGTTACCATTGTATTGCATTAAACTACGAAAACAAAGCGTTCAAAATATTAATTGGAAATATTTTTAGCTCGTTCAATTAAATTTTTCTTTATTTTATTTTTGACTTTTGGAAAATAAATATTTTCCAAAGTCTCTGCCTTCGTATACAACATGATTCTCAATGGTAAAATAAATAAATATTGTTATATTATCAACTGTTAATATGTTTAATCTAAATAAAGTAGTTAATTTACATGAAACGAAAAGGTACATTGAAAAAAAATACACATTTAAGGGTAACGGTGAGATTTGGATGGTCCAACTGATCCTTATGTCAAAATCTGCTTTACATATTCATGCCTTACTTACAACTCCAATGTCGACTCTATTTCTATTTGCATATACAGAAAACGTTTCAAAGTTTCAGATGACTCAGTCCTACGTTTGTCAAAAACGTATGACATGACCTTTAATATTTCAATAAAATAAGAAATTTACACTAAATGGCAGCTCTCTTTGCGAGATATACTTTATCGAAATATTAAATACTGTATATGTTTGATACATTTAAGATTGAGACATCTGAAACTTTGATACTTTTTTCTATGTATGCACAAAAACAGAATTAAAATTGGAGTTGCAAGTGGGACAAAATATGCACAGCACATTTTAACACGGGAGTCAATGTGGTCATCCAAAACTCTCTGTTGCCCTTATCTAACAGATTCTAAATATTTTTTATGAAAAATTTTCTTTGCGTTTTATTGAAAAGGTGGAGCTACGTTGTGAAGGTAGGCGGTACCCTATTCCAATGCCAAATAAATGTCTGGAAGTGCAGTTCGTCATATAATGCGAAAGGGTTAATTGGTTAATTTACAGGAAAAAATATAACTCGTAAGTCAAGTGGAAAGTTCCATTAAATAATTCAGTTCAATTCAGGTACCCACAATTTCAATGTAATAATTTTTTCATCTTTTCAAAATCACATTGTTCTCACAAAAGAACATTTCGGAGAATTTATTAGTTTAGATCCTCAATAGTGATTGCAACGTTAGTCCACAGGCTCTAAGTTTTCATTAAGGTTTCTGGAAATCCGTGCTTAAAACGCATCCCATCACGTGTAAATAAACTTCAAAAGCTTAAAATGCATTAGTATGATACTGTTGAGCGGTGAAGATAAAGTTTTTGTAGAACTTATGTGATGATAATTCGTAAACATTACTTATGCAATACCCTGAAACGCCGCACTTTAAATTAAAAACAACTCACAGATTTCCAATGTAGTTTTATTTGAACATAATAAAGCATTACTATAACGGGGGCTGGTAGCACATGCGACTTTACTGACCGAGACAAAGAAACGATGAGTGGTTGAAAAACTGTTAGAACTCAGAAAGCCAACCTAGCGATAGAGCAAGGAGCGACAAAGAAAGGTCACCAAATAAGTTGCCAGACTAGAAAAAATATGAGTTGGCTGTTAGAGATAACGCAGTAGTTGGGAAAATTAAATGTGGGTCGACCAGGCGTGATTGGTAAGGAGAACTTGTAATGCAAGAGAAAATCTAGAAGCCCCGTGGGAAAAGACAAGTGAAAGAGTATCCGCACGACACGAGGGCGCCAGACAAATATTACAATAACAGTTAAAAGCCAAAGTAATTTACAAAATTAACGTAACGGATAGAGACGGGCATATAAAAATACCAAAGAGTATTAAATTTTGAATAGGGAAAGGAAAAAAATCAGAATAGGTCTTTTAATTGTGGTTCGCTGACCCCTGGAGTCCGCGAAATTATAGAAAATGGTTGCAAACAGTTCAAGAAGACTGTAACTAAGAATAAATAAAGTACTCCAACATCTGATTCCGTTCTGCACAAGATATTGTCCCATACGTGAAAAATCAAAGTGAAAAAACAAATTTAACGTAGAAGCGAACCCCATTTTCCAACATGGTGCACAAAATTGTGGTTATGGTTTCAAGGTAGCGCACCTATCTCTATTAGGCAAAAACTATTTGCAGAAAACACTATGATAAAAACTCGCTTTGACCAATATTTTTCCAAGGATTGCTTATATGAGTTTAACGTATCATGATATTTAATTTTCAAAATCATTTTAATGACTATGTCATTTTATCTCTCACCCCTTTATTGAAAATTGTCCCAAAAATGCGACATAAAAGTATGCGACATAATTTTACATAGATTTAAATGCGATTAGTTCACAACAGCTTTAATCCTTTGTTAAAATATTTCGTAAGCTGTAAAATATGCATCCCAAGTATTTCTCTATAAATAGGTTACAATCCTAAAAATTTCAACGTAGGGTTACCAGGTAAAATACACGAAATATGAGAGTTAAAATGATATAGTCAATTAATATTGTTAGGTTGAGCCTGTAGGTAATGTGCAGAAATTTGTATACAGCCCCAATGCAGATAAAAAGCCTTTATTAAGAAAGTGCGATTCCAGAAAAATCTGCAGGTGTTAAAAACCGTTCATTAGTGACCACCTGAAGGCCGACTAAAACATGCGGTATTCTCAAAAGAATTTAGCACAAAAGTTGCGTCAGGAGCTTAATAAAAGCAAGTCTCAAAAATATACGGAATTGAACAGAATAAGGGATAATGTTGGAAGGAATGGAATTCATGCACGTGCAAAAGTCATTGATATCATAGAAAAGTGTACTTCAGCTAAATGTCAGGACAGGAAATTTATTAATAATTTTAAGCGTTGCGCTCGGAAGAGTTAAAAGAAATCTTGGTGAAAGTCGAACATATAAATTTCATCTTTTGGCGTTCTTTGAAAAGAGTGGGAAAAACGAATGCCCGCTAGCTAGAAATCATTTTTGTGTATCGCGGGACGCCTTGCAGTTTTACAAAAAGAGCAACCGCGACAGAAGCGGGAGCCATTGAATGGAACCTTTGTGGTCAAGACGTCAGCGGCCAATTTGCGGGAAGCTTTTGATGTTGGTCGGTGAGAATTCGTAGGCAAAGCTTCAGAAAAGGAAAACATATAATAAACATCAAGGGGAGAAAAATTGAAAATAAAATTTAAGAAAAACATGGAGGTGTTGACGATAAGGCTGTAAAATCCAATGAGAAAGTGTGAGATTTGAGGAATGACCAATGGCAAGTTAGAGAGAGGTAAATTTCGGGCAAAAGAGTTAGTAACTGGTCGGTTTAGGAGAATTAGGAGCCACAGAGTGGCTAAACTAATTATTTACGAGTTTAGGGAAGAAAATGGGGGACGAAGATTTGAGCAAAACTGGACTGCACAGCCAGAGAAGGCAACTTTCAGCAGATTTCAGTAGATTTCCACAGATTTTTTTTTTCAGCAGATTTCCGTAGATTTTATTAGATTTTCAGAGATTTTTTTAGATTTTCAGAGTGTATTAAGAATTTTCAAAAGTTTACATATGTGATCACCATTAGTGGATATTTAAATAAGTGTGTTAAAAAAAATAAAACTAAAAGATGACCATCCCTTCTCTGCACCGGATTACAGGTAAATTTCCAATTGCCATCCTTTTCATATTGAGTGACTTATTTTTAATAATTAATAATATTGTTTATTATTGCTAAAGTAGTTAGAAGGTGTTGTTGGTAAACAATAATAATTTAATTGTTCTAATTAAGCCATTTTCGAGACCAGTTTAATTTTTTTTGTAAATGTAAATAAGATTTTTATATTTAATAAATGTTTGTTATAGTTAATATTTTAAATCCATTTATTTCTTTCCTCAGAAATCACAACGCAATTATCACATTTTATTTTATACTTATTTAGAACAGTTTAAATAACTTTATGAGTTAAAATAAATTACCGATGGGTCTTTATAACAATGAATCCAATTATTTCATATCTTATTTCACGGCCAAACTAAGGTTTAAATTATTTCATCCATTTATTACATGTTTTAATAGGTCGCGCATCGTAACAATATCGTTTGAATATGGCTATAATGAAACTAAAAACATTAGGGGGTTCAGGGAGGTCTCCCCCTGACGAGGCTCGAACAGCCGAGTTATTTACTTTCTTTTTATTCATCTGATGGTTTTTTATTCTATATGCTAATAAAAATGCTCACCTTTATAAATGGGCAAGGCCATGTATTAAAAAACAATACGTTTTTATTAATGTTTCTTAAAAGGTGATACCAATGAGATTACTGAGCTAGAAGTTAAGTCCCAAGAACGATGTGAAATGGCTAGAGATGGGAAGGGTCAGCATAAATAATGTTGTTTAACCCTCTGAGGCATTGCTGGTTGAGCTGTGAAACCACCTTATTTCAGCGCTTAGATATCCCACATAACCATCAGATAACTCGACTGAGGTAAAAGAAAAGTCTTCGATCAAACATGGCGCTTTTCTCACTCTGCGCACTCAAAACACAATTGTGTTCCTTTCAAGCAAAACGCAGAGTTGAGTTGGACCATTAATCTTGGAACTATCTGAATTCGGGAATGGCGCATTCTTCCGAGAGAACGGGAAGTTCAAGAAGGAACAAAAGAGAGTTTCTTTTGACTTCTGAATCATTTTTATCGCGAAGATTTTTCAAAAAATGTGAAATAATAATAACAATAGGAGTAATACATTCATTTTAATAAGGAGGTAAAGCTTATATCTCGAAAAATTTCAATTTACGTTTGTAATTTATCTTATAAATAAAGATAAGATATGTCTGCGGGTTAACGTTTTTTTTTTCCCTTGGAATACAAATTAACACCGTTGGACAAATTAGCTTGAAAATTCGAACAAACACGTATAGAAATAGGAAAAGAAATGTGAACTTTAAAAAATCTGAAAATACACAAGTGTGGATTCCACTTCTCAGTTCCTCAATTTTTAGAAGTGTTATAAATTTTAAGGCCATAAACCTTCTTTAATCGTAAATGGGATTGACGTCATTTTGATAACAGAAGATTGAAAAAGGATTACAAATCGAATTATGGCATTTCTGCGACATAAAAATTATGCCACAAGTGAAATATTTTCCAGAATTCTCATTTTAAATGCGAAGTAATTTTAAATGGAAAAAAGCCTCTAGTGTAGTTATCTCCGCAGCTCAAAATATCGTCTGCAAAAAATCAAATGCTAAAAATTTCACGTTTATTTATTTTTTCTTCTTCTTGAATATATAATCTAAAAAATTGTTTTTATCAGTTGACGTAGAGCTCTAAGCAGCTCAAGTACAAAATTTTACAAAGCAAAGCCAAATATGCATTCCTTTTAAGTTTAAATTAGATGTTCTGGTGTTGATGCTAACGGTAGAATGAAACTATGAGACAGTTTTGAAAACTGCACCAACCAAATAAACTTCAATTACGAGTCCTTGGAAAATGCCTTGTTTCTATCGTATAAAGAACGGGGTACATTAGATAGTTGTCTGTAAAATGGGAATTAATACAGATTTCCGTTTTATTTTATTTTATTCATTCATTTATTCATTTTTATTTTTATTTATTTATTTGTATTTTATTTTTTATTTTATTTTGTTTCTATTTACATGTTGAATTAGGGTATAAAAGGGAACAAATAAGAGACATGAAAGAGATATGAAACTTATTTTTAAAATTTTATTCTGTTTCTGAGTGTAAACGATCCCTTAGGAAAACAGTTGTTACATCCAACTACAGAAAACATTTAGAAAAATTAACTTTTTTCCCAGCATGAGTGACTGTATGCTGAAACAATTTATTATTTTATTCATTTATTATGTATTGTTTAATTTTTTTGCCATTATTATTCTTAGTAAAGATTTCTTCACTTCTTTTGAAGAATTCAAGTTCTTTATATTAGGTACAATTTTTATAGAGAATATAGCCTTCCTTCAGCACTTCTCAGTTTCAAAAGATTTTTAAGTTATGCTTTTGCCATCAGCAGACATCTTTAATCAAAATTCAGAAATCTTTCTATTAACTTTTGCCTGACGTTTTTAATTGTGCGTGTTTTTTTTTGTTTGTTTGTTTGGCTGGTTTTTTTTGTGCGTGTAGCGAACTTAAAGTACTAATTTTTTACTACTGGTACCAATAAGTCTTGAACTTATCTGAAATTGCTTCAAACCTCCGTTCCTGCACTTTATATGTTTGGTAACATACATGCTAATGAACTAATTATGTAAGGGTTTCGAAATTTTTTATTACGTCTGTTCACAATCTGCACTGTGCGCTATAATATATAAACGATAAATTTGTATCATGAGACATTTTGGATTAAAAAAAAAAAATTAGAAATCGAAAATTATGCAAAGTGCCTCACTTTTCAAAAATTTTCGCTGTTCAATATCATGCGTAATAATTTCTTTTTTCTGGAAGTTACATAAAATGTGCCATTGTTTTGTTTATTTTAATCTAAAGTGCAGCTAATGAAGAATCATTCTCATTCTTTCCAACTTCTGGTCCAATTGACTTATTTTAATTTGTGTACCAATTCCGTAAATCAAGTTTTGTTTCTTCGAGCTACATACTTAAATGAATAATACATTTTAACACAAAATACTGAAAATAAACTAGTGTTTAAAAGATTTTAAAAAAATAAAATAAAATAACACACATAAAAAGTACTTATCGCCATTAGCCGATTTGTCGAGTTGGGAGCCCCGGGCAAAACCTTCGTTGGGAGTCTCCCTCTTTCGGAAACTTTTTCAAAACTTACAAACTTTAAACTTAAAGAACAATTTGGGGTCCCCTGTTTGGGGAGAAGCGCGCGCTTGCCCCGAATGTCCCCCCGGAAATCAGGCCCTGCTTATCGTCCTGTGTGTTAATTTTTTTTTCAACAATACATTTTATTAATAAAGTGAAATGCCAAGTCCTTTTCACATACTTAGGGATGGACGCGAGACGAAAAATAAGCGTCTCGCGTCTCGCAAAATAGCCTAAAAGCTTTGTCTCGTCTCGCAAAAATCCCTATATCGTAATGTTAAAAATGTGTGTCTCGTCTCGCAAAAGATCTGTAAATCTCTGTCTCGTCTCGCAAAAAAGTCGTCTCGCGTCCATCCCTACACATACTCTTATATTATGGTTCGGAGAAAGCAAGGCTGGTAGTAGCAAAACGCAGGTAGGTAAAACATGGCGAGCTCATCTGACTTTGCATTCCGAACACAATTGTGTTTTTCCCGAGCAAAATGCAGAGCTGACTTGGCCCATTAATCTTGGATCTATCTGAATTCGCAAAACGCTGCATTCTTCCGAGAGAATGGGAAAGATCGGGAAGGAACAAAGACAGATCTTTCGACTTCTGCTACCTTTTTGACTCAAGATTTTGTTTCGAAAAGACCCACTTCACCCATGCTTAAAGATATTTAAGCATATATTCAAGAAAATTCGGGGATGGTTCACTCTTCTACAGACTTTTTAAAGAGAAAAATGGTGTTTTGAATTAAGGAGCCTTGGTATTTTAAGTATTAACCTCTTCCGAATTGAGATCCTGTTATATTAAGTTGTAACGAAAGTTTTCCGCCACTCCAAGTATTGCCTGCACAAGCAGTTCACGTTGGTGTTTTTGCCAATATTTTGTAAAACGATTTTTGTTATTTGAAAGAAAAAGACTTGTTTTAGAGTACTGTGTTGTGAAATCCGTAAAACAATATCGTTATGATTAAGTATAAGGTGTCTGAAATGGAACTACCACGCTACCAGATTGATCCATCATTTACTCTCAGTTCTGTCGCAAAAAGTCAGCTACAGAATGACACTGAATCATTTGTACAGCTTAAGGTACTACTGTTGTATCATATGACACTGTGAAGATTTGGTACCGAAAGTTCAAAAACGAGGACTCGGATATTAAAGAAGCAGAGCGCTCTGACCAGACTACTGATGCTGATGAGGCCCGCCTACGAGAATTTGTGGAAGAAGATAAAATATTCATCCACGAGAGCTAGCTAAAAGAGTTAGACTTTAGTGCCATGTCCATTAGTCGCGCTAAGCATCGCATAAACTTGACATATAAGGTCAATAGCTGGGTACCGCGTGAGCTGACTCAAGCAAATCTGGCGGAAAACTTTCGTTACAACCTGATATTTTAAACTAGAAGTCAAACCCCGTTGTGTAGAGAATTACAACGGGCGCTAGAAAAACTATTCGACGAAAATACGACTACGCTCAATATATTTAATCTTCGTCAGCCTAAAATAAATAACTTCATATTCAATATATATTATGTACCCAAAATTGAATTTCGTACTCTTCTAGAAACGTGCGGAAACTTTTCGCACTCGAAATATTCCGTTTTGTGTGCACAGCTATTCATATATCCACGCAGACGATTGATTTGTGGGGAAAAAAATAAACTTTGTAATCTGGAAAAACTATTTTAAATGAATTGGAATCCCAATTGTATGACGTCATTTTTATTTGAAACAACTCATTTTGCCAGGCAAATGATTAACTTTTTTGACTCTAGGGAATAAAATGGAGCTGAAAAGAGCGAAAAATCGCTTAAAAATGAGGGAACGGGGGGATTTTTAGATTTTTTTAAAGTAGTGTGGATTGTTTTCTATATTTTTATACATGATTATGAAAAATTTCAAACGGATCGTACAAACGGTGTGAATTTCTTACAGTTTTAGACAATAACTTTTGAATCTGTTTGGATTAAATACGGTAAAAGCTTTGTTTTGAAGTGATCGGATCGGAATTGTTGTGCCGGCACAGCCAGCTGCGTCAAAAAAGGGTCTCTAGATCTGTGGCACGCGATGAACGTTTCGATCGTCCGCCATCTTGCTGGTAGTTAAGTCGAGCGATGACATCGGCTGCCCCTTTTTCAGCATTGGGCAATCTATCCAGCTGTTCTCGCATTCTTCCATTTTTCAGCAGATGTCAGTGCTGTTAAAAATAATCTTGACAATTTTTTTTACGGGAAATGGCGTGCTAAAAAGTAAAGGATTCTCGTAGAGATATGTCACCTGCAACTATTTTTATAGAAATCAAAGCTATTCTTCGTGACTGGCAACAGTCCAAACGTCAGAGTTTGGTGTTCCCAGAGCAGGAACACTGCGCGTTAAAGGGTTAATAACTAAAGATATAAACACTGAAGCAAGCACAAATAATAAATTTGCAACAGAAGTAAATTTCACCAATATATTTTATTTCCTTCATGATTCTTACAATATTACAAATTCCAATAGCTTTACACTTTCTCCATTTACTATTAGAGTGAAATGTGAACATGATACATACAATAAAGAAATAAATAGTTCTCCAAACTACTGCATTAATCTATAGGCATAACACAATACACCTATCAATCTATTCATATGCACACATGAGATTAAAAAAATAATATAAAATATTTCATAAATATTTTGGTTATACAGGTAATGATCATAAAATTTAAAAATGTAGACTACCTTATAACATTTAGTCTATCTATCACATCGAACATGAAACTTCATGGCAATTCTTTATAGAAATGTATAACATTAATTATTTTTTTTAACCGCCATAACTTTCCACTTACTTTATTTATATTCATTTTAGTTAAAATAATTTAGGAATAAAGACAGTATATTTAAGTACTTTGTAATGAGATTTAATTTTACTCTTTATAGGATATGCAAAGTGATTTAGATATGTCAATAATTTTAATAGTTCTAAATTTAAAATTTTGTGCCAAAATTATGTTTGTTTAGTGATGTATAATTTTCTTTTACACTAATATTATACTCTGTGTTAGAATACATGTTTTCTTCTTTTTTAATAATTAGTTAAATATAATTCATTTATGCGAATAGTTGAATAAATTGCTATTTTTTTAATAAGAGCTTTGTATTTTAATTTATTGATTCGTCAAATGACATCATTTTAACGGTACAAGTGAAAAATTTTATATTGATACTTAACACATCAATCAGTTTCATTTTGTGCAGTAATGATTGCATACAACGAAACCACTAGTACCAGTAGTTTTGAAAATATCTGTGAGTATAACTTAAGTAAAACATTATGTGATAGATTGAACAACTCTTGGATTTGTCACCCAGTTTTCTATTAGTTTAGCTAAATATTGAGGACGTTCTCTGAAGACTAATTCATTTTTCAACACAGAGCAACAAAATTTTATATTTAGGCTAAACAAGACTCGATCGAGAAAAAAAAAAAAAAAAGATTTGTATCATAAATCATCCTTTTTATAAAAAGTCTATCTTTACCAACTTTTGTTTCTGCCCCTTTCCGGCTAAAATGCATTTTTTGCCACTTTACCTCAATAATAAGAAAGAAAAAACTATACTGTTAGGCATGAGTTTAAGCACAATTTACATTTAAAATAAATTATGATTTCAATTTTCATAAATTCCACACTTATTCTCTGTCCTAAACCGTGCTAACAAGACACCACACTAGATATAATGCAATCAGACTGCGTTCTGACGTCACAGAGGTTGGGCCGCTGCGGTGTCGGCAACATAGATATAGGAATCTCTAGATTGAGCATAACGAGAGAAAACTTGTTGCCTACAAATGGTAGCCATGATAGTGGCATGCGCATGCGCAAAATGGGAATAACTTAAATTATAATGGTATTTTATTTTCAATCATTTTAGATCGATCTGTATTTTAAAAAGTACTCGTATCGAAATATATCCCTCGAACTAATTTATTTTTCTGAAGTATTGCAACGAATGTTCTATTTTACATCGACGGCAGCCAGATAGCGGCAGAAATGGGGTGCGTTTTTGGCAACAAAAAGCACACGATTAGGAACATTGGATGAGCAATCTAGGTATTCCTAAATCTATGGTCGGCAACTGGTCTAGCTAATCTTTGTGGGCAATGGCCGACCAACTGTCGACAGCACATCGGCCGAACCTCTGTGACGTCAGAACGCAGTTCGAAGGCATTATCTCTAGTGCGGTGCTGGCTAACTTAAGTTACTCTAAAATTGGGGGGGGGGGGGGGGATCAACACGAGTTAGGAAAAATTATTCCAAAAAAAATCTATAATAAACTCAAAGAAATACTGAACAGTTTATTTAACACACAGGCTTGAAAAAAGGGCCATTTCACTAGAAACTGGAAATTTTCACTTGTCAAGTTTACTTTTCGTCATTTAAAGCATCGAAAACTCTAGGTAAACTCGCTTCGTGTAAAACGTTTCTTATGCTTTCAGCCAAAGAGATGTGTATGTAAAAGAATTATCTCTTATGTACGCTCTTCAAAAAGAAAGAAAGAAAAGAAAAGAAAAAGAAAAAGAATTGAATTGAAAATTTAACCACAGATTAAGTGATTAATTTAGTCAGAAAGAAATATTTATAAAATGATAAGGTAGATATTTTGTTTAAAAAAAAAAAAAAAAACCCTTTCATGAAAAAGTGCAAGTACTTAACATAAATTCCCTTATCATAATTAAATTATATTTTTTTATTATAATAAAATACGATTTAATTTAAACTTAAATGAAAAATCGTTACATTTTTCTTATATTTGGCAGACAAATATTATTTTATATTAAAGCTAAACACACATTATACTTAAAGTATTTTTCCTTTTTGGGTGTTCATATTCGTTTACTATTTAATACTCTCATTTTCCGAGTACATGAAGTACAGATAGTGTACAATCAATTTCAAATTTCAAACGCTGAGTTAAACACGTGTTTGGAAATAAAATGGTACAAGTAAAAGAAATAAAAGCTAATTACTGCAAAGCATTACGTGGTTTTGAAATTCATAAAATACAAATGTTTTATCTTAAATTTAGACGTTTAATCAACTGTGAACAATTAAGGTCTGATGTAGAATGAAGTAATTGAAATCCATGATATTCAAACATTTTTGCCCTAAACATTCTCAATGTAGTTAATTTACGGTTTAAAAATATGCATTTTTACTTTTCTGACCACTTTAACTAGTTGCGATTGCTAAACTTGTTTATTCATACAAACATTTACGACACAACGAAATGCATTTTATGTACTTTCATCTTAACATTAAATAATATATTTCGCATTCAAGTTTTATGCTATTCAAACTTGTAAAATATTACAATTTTATATTCATAAAACTTGTTAAATTTGCAATTTTATTTTTATTAAACATGGATAATAAATATTATAATTCTTCACAGATTATGATACAGTGAAAATTGTGAAAGATTAACTATCTTTAATGAAGAAAAAAGAAGCAAAACCGAGAAGTTGAATTTTTTAAAAGCAGCATTCCACACACACCCCTCCATATTTATTTCTTTTGCATTGGAAAACAGTTAAAAGGTTTTTAAAAGTGCTATTTTAATTTTCTTTTTTTTTTTTCGAATACATTTTAAATTTAACAGTGCTACTTAACATACCTAAGCTATTGACACACATCATATCACAAAGCACAAAACAGTCGACACAACAGAGATGATATGCAAAGAAATCTTGCATCTAACATACTTTAAAAGTCGTGAACCTCTAGTATGATGATCATAATACATAATATTTTTTATTTCGCATTGCATAGTTATTTATGGAAAATAATATTAATAAACTTTCCACTTTAAGTCAGAGCTAAGCCATTCTTTCGACTACTAATTATGCTGATACTACTTCATCGCCAGAACACAACTAAAACGTGCATATATATCAACAACTTCACAAGTAATATTTATAGTAACTTATGTTTAAAAAAAGAGAATCTGAAATTCATGCATTAATAAACTTGAAGATCTGTATACGCTGTATACTGTACATACAGGGGTGTGTGAAATATTAGTGTACTGCGGAGACATCAGTTTTTTTAATTATTATTCAACTACGTTGTGCCATGTAATAGACGTTTTGAATTAATAAAGGTACTTATCGGTTATCCGTATGCCAGTCAATATTTGGCAAGCATTGGCGATAAATTTTTCCGTCGGTTGTAGCAACCCTAGTGGCATTCCCACCCTGCAACCATATTCTGCAGGTTGCAACCATATTCTGCAACCACATATGCAGTTTACTTTGGGAAATCCCTCTGGAAAATTTTTGATATACTTAAGTTAGATAGAAAGAAAATTACTATGAATTTCAAGCAAGATACTATAGTTAGTTGAGATTTCACAACTAGTGACCAATGCTGCTTGTTTTGCAGGCGGTACTTCTGTGATATATCTGAATGACGATATTAAATGCAGACACCAAATTTTTATCTTTTACTCTACTATATTACAAATCTGCAAGAATAAAGAGCAATACTAGTGAAAATTTCTATATTTTATCACTGGTCGCAGGCAGATAGCTTGGCTCGTCTGTCACAAGAAACACCTCACCACAGAATGTGAAACAGGTGTGTGAGCGTCGCACACCCCGCATTCTATTTAAACAGATCTAATTATGTTTAAATAGAATGAATTATTCATTCTATTTAATCAACATTCTATTTAATCAATAGAATGAATTATTCATTCTATTTAATCATTATCAGCATTTTTCATTCTCTGGGCTACAAAGAGATTTTAAATAAAAGAAAAAGAAAGAAATTTTTAGACGAGGGAAAGTTGATAATTTCGGAGAATTTTCCTGAATCATTTTGCAGTTTTCAGGCTTTTTCTAGACTTTCCTGGCCTGTTTCCCATTTTCCCGGCATTTTCTAGACTTTTCCTGATTTTCCTGACAGGTAGACACCCTGTTACATAAACGAGAATTTACATTCGTTGTGTTTTTGGACTCCTATGGCGTTCTGGATTTAATATTCGGTGGTAAATTCGTATATTTTCTATCAGATCTTTATGCATGTTGATTACAGTTTTAGGTTCAATATAATTTATCCTAATATATCTTTACCTATATCTTTGGCATATACTTATAATATAGAGAGGCAGTGAATGCAATTTTTCATTCTACAGCATTTTAATAAAAGCATCGTTATAGGGGGGAAAAAGATGAACTTAAAGATCTTTACATTAAGTGGACAATAAAGTATGTTTTTTTTCGTATGTTAGTATTACGCCTAGCCGAAACCACGGAAGTTAATAATGCGAAATTTGACATGTACATACATATTTTAACATATGTGCTGGATTTGACATAAGTTGCTGCAAATATCCATTTGCGAAGTTGTTCAACGCATAAAAAAAAATGTTACGAAGTCAAGTTAAGAAAAAGTTAACACATTACCAATAAGAAAGGCAAATGTCAGTATATGAACGCAGACATTCTACAGGAAAGGCACTGTAATGTGTGTAATATATTAAAATTACAATTGGAAAATAAGATTATAAATTAAATAGAACCTTGTTACAGGATAGGAAAATGCAGCTGTCTCACAGAGAGTTTTGCCAGAATAATCACAAATAAGAGTATTGAGTGACATCAATAACACTTTGAGCCTTTTTTTTTTTTTTTCCTTTCTGTGAAGGCACTAATAAAAATGTACAATCTCATTTAAAAGTAATTTTTGGATAGTATCAGTTAAGATCAGGGACCGATCTACACACTTGGGGGCCCACAGCACAGATAAATTTGGGGCCCCCTGCACAAAAATATTTCGCAGAATATTACTTAATTAAGTTAAAACCAATTATTATTCCTAAGTTAACCATATGTAAACATTTTCAAATCAGTAAAATGTCACGACAAATATCACTTTTATGAATTTTTCAGTTTTGAAAGGTTTTTATGGGTATTTCCAGTTGTCACACACCTTAGAAACGATAAGAGGAGGAGCATGCTGAGGTGTCCTATCGAATTTGCGAATATCGAATTTATCGGTTATCGAATCGAATGTATAATTTTTAACATTACAAGTTACATCAAATTAAAAATTTTGAATATTTGTGATGGAATGAAGTAAGTAATCAGAAATTTTACTCTTGAGAGATAATTTTAGTTGTTATTATGATTACATAAGTGGAAGTTTTGGGGGCCCTAAAAATCGAGGGGGCCCAGGGCACGCGCCCCGAAATAAATCAGTCCCTGGTTAAGCTAGGGAAGTATAGTCAAAGTGAGGGCAGAGGGGACAGTTACAAATCCATTCCATGAAGCTTAAGATTCATTTTTTGCCAACAAAATGATAATGATGAATCCTTTTGATGAAAATATTAACCTTTATCTTGTGCACCCTCCAAAATTTTGGGACTTTTGTTGATTGGGTGCCAACAAATCAAGCCTTTTTGCGAGAAATCTACCTTCTTCACCTTTTGGGCACTTCCCGAAATTTTTTTCTCGCTACGCCCCTGATATATATACACTGCTCAAAACAATTAAAGGATATTGTAAATTTTATATAAAATAAAGATATAAGCGGAATTTTTTTTGCCGAAAATGGAAGAAGAGAATCACAAACGCAAATTTTTCTGATTTTCAAACTGTGGAGTATGCTAATTTTGAGTTCGACGTCAAAACGTCGCTTCAGCGGCAGCGAATGAAATTGGACTTTCAACTGAATAAAAGACAATGAAGACAAGGATGATCGGCATTCAGTGACTGCTTTGTTTCGATCAGTACGATGTCTCAGCGAAGTCATTTAACCGATTCAGAAGCTTGGAGAGTTGTCGGTAGGTTAGAAGTGGGCCAGACTCAAGCCGAAGTAGCGCAAGCCATTGGAGTGTCACAAAGTGTGATTTCCAGGATCTGGAACCGGTTTTTGGCGACTGAAAGTGCAGGCCGAAGACCAGGGCAAGGTCGTAGACGGGCAACAACGTCCAATGAAGATCGTGGAATATGAACGCTACTCTTCTCCAACAACACCTTCGCTCGGCTACTGGCACCATGGTTTCAACTCAGACTGTCCGAAACCGGCTCCATGGTGTAGGTCTGTATGCTCGCCGACCGATGGTATGTGTTAGACTAATATCAAGGCATCGTCGCGACCGCAGGGAGTGGGCAACAGAGCATGTGAACTGGAGGAGAAATGAATGGAAAAATGTTCTTTTTTCTGACGAGTCCCGTTATTCAGTTCATCCTGATAATAGGCGTATTTTCATGTGGAGGGACCGTGGCAGTAGGAATAATCCTGCGTTCGTGCACGAAAGTGTCAGCTTTGGCGGTGGCGGATTGTTGGTGTATGGTGGCATCTCCATTGACGGGCGCACAGACCTCTACATCATTCGATATGGACCTCTGACTGGTCGCCGATATAGGGATGAGATCCTCAGACCTATTGTAGTCCTTTACGCTGCAACAATCGGAGATGACTTCATTTTAATGGACGATAACTGCAGGCCACATCGTGCTAACCTGGTGGAGGATGTCCTTTTCGAGGAAGGAATCGTACGAATGGAATGGCCAGCGTGTTCTCCAGACATGAATCCAATAGAGCACGTTTGGGACGCTCTAGGAAGACGAGTTGCTGGCCGCCAACCACCCCCACAAGCTCTCCAAGAACTGGAAAGAGCTCTTCTGGAAGAGTGGGACAGAATATCCCAACTCGTGATTAAGAGTCTCATTGACTCCATGCCTCAAAGGTGTTCAAAGTTGTTGGCCGTCCGTGGAAACCATACCCCCTACTGAAAGTGATTTCCTTTGAAGAAAGCACCTTTTCTTATTCTTTTTTTCTCATGTGCACAAATTGTGTTTTTTTCCTTTTCTACACAAATGCGCAATAAAATGCATTTTTTTCTGCCAAACATGTGTAATTTATTCTCATATAACCTATTACGTCTGTCGACCATGTATCAATCAGCTAAAAAGTTTACCAGCCACAAGATCCACCTAAAACCGCAATATCCTTTAATTGTTTTGAGCAGTGTATATTGGCGCAAATTAGCGTGTAACAATGAAGAGGGAGAGGGGTGAATTGTTTTCGACTGTAGACAATATTTTCAAATAGGAGATATCTAAATATTTTTAATTTTTTTTTTTTTTTGGGGGGGGGGACGCAATTGCCCCTAATAAGTTACGCCTATGCATATGCGTGTATACATATATATTTCTAATCTTAAAAAAGTTAAACATTGGCGCTACAGCCCAACTGCGAGCCAAGGCCTGGGCCAACCAAACGGCATTTTACGAATTCGTAAAATAATAAAGAAATAGACCATTTGGAAATGTTTCCAGGATACGGCTGATCTTTATGAACGAATTAAAGATTTTCAGTACTAGGGAAAATTCTTTTCTGTTTGTGCACAGTACTGTCAGCCGATATCGTGCAAAGCAATATATTATTACATTCATTGGCTGTCTGAGCACTAGTGACTTTCACTCCATAGATAATATATGGGACGAGATTGCGAGCAACGGTCTACCAGGTGTGGGTATTCTTGAACCAAGAAAAAAAAAAAACTTTATGTACGTTAGGAATTCCGTCACTTCTACCTATTTTGCAATGTATATATAGTTATTAAAACATTTATCCTCTATAAAGAAAATATGAGTTTGTTGCTTCCGTTCATTAGAAAATTCTATCTATTCAGCAACTGATACTGTCAATGTATTAAGCGAATGTGTGACAAAGTAAATTTGTTTTGTTAATAATTACTCCTCTGGACTTCTTGGAAAATGCTGAAGACGTGAAGTCATTTTTTTTACTTCGAAGCTAGTTCAAGTCAATTTGTTTGTCAGGAGAAAATAGCTCAAATCCTCAGATGTGTGGTTTAGAGATAGTTGTGTTCTTCCTGGAGTTTCCCTCCCTCAATAAGAGGTCGATTCTCCCCGAATCGGTTGAAAAGCCAACTTGTTAATTCTGTCCCGCCTCGAGGAGGAACCTTAGAGACGAGTGTTGAGAGCTCTTATTAAAATTAAAAAAAACTTTGTATAAAAAACACACATAAAATGACCACTTTTTATCCTATCCCCTTCCTTTAATCTCCGTGGTTTCTCGCCTTTTCTTTTTTCCAAGTGGCAACATGCTTGTTTGTTTATCTTTTTCAGTTCCCACTGTTTTGCGAGAAGGGCGGCTTTGACTGAGGAAGAATGAACGAATTTTCAGTCGCAACGATCGTATCTTGCTATAACTATAATTTTGTGTGTTTTTTACAAAGTTTTTATTTTTTTTATTATTTACCACCAGCATTTTGAGTGTTTAGCTCTTATGATTGACTCTACAATGTTAGGAACAACTGGGTCGGAAAGTTGAAAGCTAACCACCGACTAGCCTCGAACAAGTGAAGGAGAACAGACCTCGAGGATCCTTATCAGAAAGTGGAAGGAGCTTCTGACTATTGGCACTTTATCGGAAACTGCTAGAGATCGCCGGGAGAATTTCAGAACCACAGATTTAGCGTGCATGCACACGATGGTCATCAATGGCGTGAAGGAATCAAACCCGCAACCTTCTGGTTCGACTGGTAACAAGGAGGATTCTCCCAGTATGAATCTTGAAAGATCCCCACAGAATGACCCTACACTACATAAAAAATGACAGCTGCATTAACCTCATCCAGCAATAAAACATTTTACAACTGCCACCAAATTTTACAGACTGAAGAAGGGAAGAAAAACGCATAATAAAAATTATTCTGCTAGTGTATTTTAACTGTAACATATTTCACAAGGGCAAAATGCTTAAGCACATTGATATTAATAACATATAGCTTTAACGTATTTGTACTTTTTTTTTCAATAGGCAATATAAAGTGCTTACAACAACCAGTCCAAAATGCAGTGCAACTGTCATCCACTAAATGGATTCATTGGTCCACACAAAACTGCAAAGTACTAAATCCTATCTTTCTATGTACACTGATTTCTATTAAGTTACAGACTAAACTTTACAGACCCCTGGATATCATACAGGGTATATCATATACATAGATCTGGCATTCATAACTCTTTGAACTAGACTTAATTTTTATGTTGGTGAGACTGGTCGACTGAAATTTAACATTACACGAATAAGCAAACTTAATTTGGTGTTGAAATTCAGAATTACTTCTGCACTCACTGATGAGAAGTCATACCAGGTAGCACATACAAGTGGTCAGAGCGCGATTACCACATCTTACATTGTGCAAAACGCATTCTGGTTCAAAATTTGTGCTTCGGCTAATTGAGCTTCACACTTTACTGCAGTACTCTGAAGCATCTACGATGAAAGATTTTCTTATTGGAACTGCTTAATGTACTGACAACAGATTTTACAATCCGTTCTATAATCCACATACGCTACCAGATACTAAAGAGTTTCAATGCAGTTAGTACAGAACGATGACAAAAATACCCGCTAGAGGGCCATTACTGAAATTAACCCCATGGCTTAAACCAGCGAGACGAGGTTCAAAGACACCTCAAGCAAATCAGTGCTGTTTGTTGCCAAAGACTTGTGGTTGGACATTTTGTCTGTTCTGTACCTTAACAACGCAAGTGCAAGTTACACAAACAATGTTGTAATATATTTATAATTCAAAATATGATTTATAATTCGAAACTCTTAATAGGCAACATCAATCCTATCAATTAGCCGTCGATTCAAATAAACAACGAAACTGATTCAAAAAAAGCTGTAGAATATCTATTTACTTAATTTTATAGTACGTCCTGCATAATGAGATATACAACATTTTAATTACATGTGGAGAACACTGAACTGGACCCAGATTTTAACGAGCATTGTACGTGTTTTGTCCGGACATTCTGACATAAGCGACACTGTAAATCTGTACGGGATGGTAAAGTGCTATCTGAACGCGGAAATTAAGGCCTTTGAATAACTGTGAGCTACCGGGATGTATGCCAGAGATTTTTTTAAAAAATTTTAATGGGTGGGCACTTGCCGACTAGGCATTTTCCACTACAACTGCCCGGAGGTATTGCAGCCATTATATTATGGGGCACCCACTGGGTGGCCAGCATAATCCCCTATGAAGACAGACCGGGATTCAAACCCAAACCAGAGGCTTAATAGAATGATTCTTATGCCACTACGCCACCTGTGTGACCACAAAGATAATGTAAAATATCTTTGTGGCTTCAATAACCTCCGAGTTGAAGAAATAACTCTGGATTCAGAAACCGGTCTCATCATGGTTCAAAATTAAGAGACATCAGGCTAAGTTAGGTGCAATGGGGCCAATGTTGGCCCACCTACAGGCTGATCCATAATAAAAAAAGTCACCCTTCAGGCTTTTTCATGATGTGGAACATCGGAACTCTTGTGGACAAGAACATCATTGTAAAGAGAAAAAAAAAATGGTACTAAACAAAATTTATTTAACAGTTGGATGAATTTCATCTCTCTGTCATAATTGCATAATACTCATACCAATTTCAAACATATACCTAATTCATTACCTCCATCCTGTATCTTTCATAATAGACTTTGAAAAGAAAATGAGCTTATGAATCAGAAGAAAAATATATACATATGTACAGCTTGTATATAAAACTGCAATCTTGCATTATTAAATAACAACAACAACAAAAAAAAAAAGTTAAAATCATGTTGTTTCTCAGAAAAGATTTTGAATGGAACATTTTACAGTTAATTAGTACTGTTTTAGATAGAAGTTTAATATCAAATTAAAACAGTCACCTTCATTCAAATACACCAGTTCAAAGAGTTAATTATCCACACAAAACTTTGACCAGCAGAAAATACTTCACCATGTTTTTTACTCAATTTTCAATACAGATATGCAACAGTAAAAGAATCTGCACATAATTAAGTTATATTACTAAGCATGATATTGTTAGACAGATCTCATATGTTGAATAGACTTTGTAAATTAAGATATGAAAACAGGCATACATGCTGTTTTATGAAAACACAAAATGCTCGTCTTTTATCAATATAAATATTTAAAAGTTTTTTTAAAAAAATAATATTGTTAAAACATTTAGAATTCCAACTAAAAAAAAAGGAAAAATAGTTTTAACATAAATTTTATCAGTGATAATTTATAGTAATTGATAAATATTTTAATGCTTTAAAAAAATGCACAATAAACAAGTGCTTATGCTATGGAGTAAAAAAGTTTTAAAAAACTACATGACAGTGCAAATAACAGAAAATTGTAAATTTAAAGTTTTTTTTAAGAAAATATATCAGACAAAATATAATAATACCTGTAATTTAATTTAAAAGAAAATATGATTTTAAAAGAATAAATTAAAAAATAGTTTTTTCCCCAAAGAATTATGTGATTTTATTTTATTACTTAAGGTTTCTGGCACTTTTAATATGGAATATACATGCGAGAAAGCAAAAATTTAATCTTGCAAATATTCATAATATTATCTTTCCACCATAACCCATATTACAGCAATGATAAATAAAAAGTGTGCAAAATCTGTGTAGTTTCAGCTCAAAATGCATGCAATCAATTTAATTTTAACCACCACCCCCCCCCCCCCCAAAAAAAAAAAAAATTCTCTAATCGAAATTTAAAATATATTTAAAAATTATAAAATTATCTTATATAAATCTGAATTACCTTAACACTATTTTTATTCCTTAGGAGGGAAAAAATGAAAGCAAAACAAGAAAAAGAAGCAAACAAAACAAAAAAACAATCAACATCTTTATTCGGCATGCTAAAAATAAAATTACAACAGATTAAGAGGCAACTTGTAAAAAAAAAAGGTCTCACGAGAAATGATATAAAATATTTACAGGCTGAAATATTCATTATTAAAAAAAAAAAAACTATCAACACAAATGAAAACATTATCACATTCTTTTTTTCTTTTCAAAGGAGTTTACACAATATTTATTAGCTAAATAAATTGCAACACATACTTTAGATGAGAAAATATTAAATAAATATTATTTTAAAATTTAAGAATTATTAAAATTTATGAAAGAAAAGTAGTGTTTTAGACTTCAATTGTGTGCTGTTTAAATACATATAGTGCTGCCATCTGCAAGCAAACAAAAATTATTCTTTAGAGTTGTCAAAATAAGGATGAAAACATTATTTTATTATCTATCTATGGAACAATCGAGAAGGCAGCCTCCTGGCTAAGGGTCGCAATCAACCAACAAATCAAATCAAATCAAAATCAAGTATATATAAATCCAATACTTATCACTAAAAACCAGTTAAACATTCATAAATTTTTCAATGCTTTTAGCATTTTGCAAATTAAATACCTTTTTATGTTTCAAGGAAAGATAGCATTACTAAAATCTAAAACTGTTCAAATGATCAATAAACATAAAATCTAGTTTTAAAAAAGGATTCAGGTAAAAAGTAATTATTTTCAGATAGTATAAAATAATTGTGGATTTAAAACAACAACCATCTATCTGTTAAGCAGAATTCAAAATTTGACTAGCATTTGTTCACTAAGTTTGACTACACAAATATACAATTTAAAGCATCAGAAAATTTAAACATGCATGAAATTTAAGAGTAATTTGAAAAAAAAAATCAAAGCATTTAAAACAAAATTAACAAAAAGAAAAACAAAAGAAGTCATGCAATATAAATATAGTACAGCTTTTCATTTAAGATTCAAATTTAATTTAATTTGAAGACAAATCTGTTTTGCCTAATTATCACAGTTCTTCAACAATGCATTAAGAATAATAATTGAAATAAAAAATAAAATTCAAAATATATATAAAAAAATCTCATTGACTTTCAAACTATATTCTACATGCTAGTGCTTCTTTTAGTACTATGTACCTGATTTTATTAATGGTACATATATATGTGTGTATGTATGAAATAAATCATGCGATTATATCAATTAAATGATACTTTCACGAAATTTTAAAATCATGCATTCAAAATACAAATATCAATGACACAATTTTAATAAAATTCTGTGTTATTTTAAGAATCCAATTCATAGTGAATATCTGTAAATAATATTTTAAAATGAAAATTCAAATAAACATACACACTTCATATTCAATTTACTTATTATCTATTAAAGATTTTTGTGAATTTTCATGTTATGAAAATACAAATTATGCATTTTGTTATCTATCACATGTTAAACCCTTGCACTTGAGATGAGTTACCAGTATCTTTCTGCCAAATAGACTTTTGGCATTTCAAGATAAACATGCATATGAATTACAAAATAAAGATATTTAATTTGAATTTATTATGGGGGTACAGCTTCTTAATTAAATAGCTCTATGTGTGCTTTTCATTAACAAAAGAGTAGTTCATCACACTTTTATTCTTAGAGAAGAGGGAGGGGGGTTGAGCTATTTATTTATTCTTTTTACAATGAATTGTATTTTCTACTAAAAATGTAATTTAGTCTAATGTATGTTTTTAATAATTTTCATGTTTCCAAAACTATATAAATAGTAGCATTTTCCATGATTTTGTTCAAGGATTTTAGGAAATAAGAAATAAATATATAATAGTTGTTAAATACTGTTATTTTTACAGTGTACACCACTTATAACAGTCCTAGGTTTTAACCTAACCAGAAGCTATGGCCAATTATATATTATTCAACTTATGACATATTACGGATTAAATGTATTATGTAAAAGCATTTACTTTGGCTCAGAGTGATAACCAAAATAGTGCATTTATGTTTTAATCCTTAAAAAGAAAAAAAAAAAAATCTGTATTACAAAAAGAATCCAAAGTAAATTTTTGAATTCTGTAATTAGATGATACTACTTTTTTAGGCTCTGTGGAAGTATGTTATATTTAGTGTCTATTCTTTATTTTCAAGTTTAAGCTAAGTATTGTGAGGCTTCAATATGTGAAATGAAAAAAATCATTGAAAACACAATTCAGGGAAACTTTAAGGGGATAAAAAAGAGAGAGAGAGAGAGAGAGAGAGAGAGAGAAAGAAAGAAGCACTGTTATGAAAAGGTTAAGTTAAATTTAAATTAATGTTTTTATAGTGAGCTTCCAACATTTTTAATTCAAAAGCTTCAAATTTATACTGTTATATATACTTACAAAGTGGCACTAAATAGGTCTTTTTTTTTCCTTGGCAAAAAGTAGATACTGCATACTTGCAAATCAAAAGTTAGAGTTAAGTAAAATACTGACAGTTTGATCAATACTTTGTTAGATTAAAAATTTGAAAAATATATTTTACTAACACTGAAGATAGCTAGAATGAAACAAATTTGATGCAAGCAATTATATGTGTACCATAATACAGCATATAAAATATGTTAGATAAATTATTAATTTTTTTAAATGCTTAAGAAATAATACTGGAATTAAAAACACTCTTTTCATTGACTTAAATAAATTATTTCTTAAAAAAATATAACATCAAATATATTTGTTAAATAATCAACTAATGAAATGTATTATTTGTTATATTTATCACACACTCTCCTGGTTAAAAACATTACACAAAACACAAAGCTTTACAAAATGTATTTGATCCTAAATTAAACAATTCACAATGCAACCAACACATATCCCTTTATGATGTGGAATATTAAAAGGAAATAAATATAGAATACTTGAAATATAACAAAATGAGGACAAGTTAGGTGACATAATATGACAGATAACATTAATAAATACTGCAAGTGAATCTTTTCCAATTCTATAACAATATACAATTTATGAGGCAAAGAATTTAATATTAATAAAATATTTATATACAACACACTCACACTGCATTGCTTTTTAAAAATATAATTTGACAGTAAGTTTTCCCTAATAAGTCATAATAATTAAAAATAAATAAGCAAACTCACAGAGAATTAAAATTAGGAAATTTTAGAATGGTTTATAAAATGCACAAGGAGGATTAGAAAATGTTCTTTGTAATAAATATATTTTTACAACTTTAAAATTTACAAGAACATTCACAGAAAGATTTGAGTCAACAAAGAATAATCATGTAAATAAGTTTGATAAATGAAAGGAAATTTTATATTTTTATCATAATGTACTAATGCTATTTATGAAAAGCTAAACATTACATCACACACAAGAAAAAAAAAAGTATAACTAGTTCAAAATGCAAAATGCAAAAAAAAAAAGTATAACTAGTTCAAAATGCAAAATGCAAAAAAAAAAAAAAAAAATGTTTACTTTAGTGTAAAAAAGAATGAAAGAAAATAAAAATGTAATTAAAAAATAAAATGACAAAAAAGCTTTATTTGACCTACTTATAGAAAAGTTTCTTAACCCTCCTAAAACCAGTAAAGTGGTTTTACTTTTTAGTTGCTTACAAAACTGTAATAACTGAGATTGCTTTATATGCTTCCATCAATTTCTTTTTCAGTTTAAAAAAGGGTATTTTTATTGTTAAAATAAATATGTTTTGTCATAACAACACAAATAGAAATTTAATGAGATTTGTGTTGATATATCAACAAAGCATACATAAGTTACTGATAAACAAGATGAGATATCAACAAAATTTCAATGTGTCATGGCTTTTCTTTTTTTTTCCTTAATTTCACTGTATATATTAAAAATAATAACTTAATTATAGTAAAAACATTTGTATACACTTACAAAGCAACACAGTGTGATTTAATAAAATGTTATTTTAATATATGTATATTTATATATCTATGTACATTTGAATTTATATATAAAAACTAACAAAACAAATAACAATCAAATAAAGTCCACTATTTAAAATAAGTACTGTTTATGAGCATGAATAGATCCATAACAATGCATTTAGAAGTCAAATCAGATCTTGCATTAAACACTTTAATTATTTAAACGACAAGCATTAAAAACAAGCAATTCTCATATCACTATATAAAAAGGAACATAGTTAAATAACTGTCTATACATAAAATAATGTTGTCTTAAATGCAAAATTCACTAACAACAGTTCTATGGATGAGCTTTGAAAATAACATAGCTGTTTATGACTAACTGTACTTGGCAATCCATATGTATCTTCTGGTAACCATTTTCAAACAACTGATATTGAGGGGTAGCCAACATTTAGTACTCTATAAGGCAGTTTCATGTAATATATTCTTAAGCATATCACTGTAGCTGTTTGCCCTGTCACTGCAAATACACAATAAAGGGGATTCCTCTTCTTTCCTGGCACACAATACTGGGCACAAAAAGGAAATGTCTACCATTGCATGTGTTTGCAATGTAATGATGGAAATGAAATTTTATAATAGTAAACCAATAACTAAACATCAGTATAAAAATACGTAGTTTATTATTTATAAGCACTACAATACCAGAAACCAAGAGGTGTAAGCATTTACTCTTTAAGAGTGAGATAGCAATCACTAAAAGAGTGATCATTCAATCTGAAAGAGTGATTATATGAGAATTCCCTGTGAATGTTTGATCTTTTTTAAAGAACAGAAGAATCTACAGAAGCTAAATTTATTCCGATACAGGCTGAATTCTGATGATGTGATGCATTTAAACTCCCTTGATTTAAGTGTAGATTTGTTCAATATTTTCAAACATTACAAAGAAAATTAAGTGCATGCACACCAAAAAGTATATATGTGTTACTTTAGCATATATGAAATGGTGAAATTTATCAACTTGTTGGCTACCCTTGATCTAATGATTAATATTTTTTGATAAATTTAATATAACTTTTATTTCAGTTTGCATTAATGTTTTCAAGTTAAAACAAATTACATTTGATTATCTTTATTTACGATACTTAAATTTATAAAGGACATTTTAAATTCTTTCCAGATGCTTGGTGTTTAACTGTAATTTATCAAAAATTATACATAATGATCAAAAAATCTTTTAAAGTATTACTTTACAGAACGATTAAAAATCTGTAGGATATTTTACATGTAATAGCAATGTTTTTGGTTTAAAAAAAAAAAAAAAAAAAAAAAACGAATTATTTGTTCTATATTGTTATAAAAGAAAACTGACCTCATTTCATGATTATTTTATGATTATGATAATACATGACTTAAAATAGTTTATTAATATTTAGAAAATATTAAATGTTTCAGTTCTTTTCTTTTCAAATTTATTAAACTGTGCAATTTTTCAAGTATTTTAAAGCTGAATTCTTATAATTTCAGTGATAGTAAAAAATGTTTTTAAAGCAGTCTGAGAGTAAAGTTAATGTTTAATATAGTAAGGAAAAAAGAACTACTGAAAAATGATTACAAACTGGCTCATTTTTAGAAATTACTATTTTGTAGTGGTCAGGATTTATGACAGCTTTACATAATTGTGCCTATATCATACTGTTTTACTGGCAAATAACACATCATATTAATTGGTTTCAGAATATTACTGTTATTATTAAAAGTATCCATTCAAAACTAACAGATTTCTGTCATTAGATACCTATTACCAGAGGATTATTCAAATTATTAAAGTAAGCCCATTATCAACAGGCAACCATTTCAAGACCTCATTTGGTGAAAAAATAAAACTACACACAGCTTGTTGAAAGGCTCCAAGAAGATAATAAATTTCCACATTGCCAAGAAAATTACCATAATGTTAAAAAGTTCATTCACTTCATCAGAAATAAAGGTTCTTATTGGTTATAGGGACCAAAGTCGACAATGGATAGGGATCATGCTGAATTCTGGGATACCAGTAGATGTAGATAGGTGGCATCATTTTCAAGGATAGAAAACCTGTTAATATAGTTTAAATAGCAGTACATTATCCATGTTACACCACTGTGTCCTTTTATTCCTATTAGACAGATTTTTTTAAACATTTGGCTAGATTTTACATAATTTACTTACTTTGGGTTTATATTTAATTTCAGCTGTTAATTATGACAGATAATTATATATAATTAATATTTTTTATTGATGCATGAGAATTTATCACATCCGAAAATATTGCCAGTGTTTGTACTGGTGACAAGTCGGGGGAAAACTGTTCTGAATACAGGGTCACTCTAACCAACAAGCACCAAAAAAATAAAAAAACATACATGAGTACTTCTTATGCATATGGATCCAACACTGACTACCACAGTTATACTAAGTATAGAATTTATAAGCTGCCATTCTCTTTACCAGTAGTTTTTTCGCAAGTGACGTGTTGTTTGTTGTACCTCCATGTCCAACTCCTCTCCCAGAAACCCCTGGATTTTTCTTTGTTTTTCTCGTTGATTAAGTTCTCGGTGACCGAGTCCGATATTAATTCCGGCCTGATGAGTGGAAGCTTACTGAGGCCATTTGAAAGGGAAGTTGTTACGGGAATATCAGTGTCTTCTTTTGTGAAAACCTCTGCCCACACAGGGCAGTGGTCACTGACGCTGCCGCCCCATTTCCATCCATCGGGAATGGCCAAGTGGTTGAGGCCCTCACAAATAACTCCACTGCGACCTGCAAAGAAGAAACATGAAATTAGTTGTTGAAATGGGTTCATCTGCTGAAATACGAGTTTTATCACAAATAAGAACAAGAAAGACTCATAAAAACTAGTGCTAAAATAATATAAATTATATATATATATATATAGATAGATAAAAGCATCGATAATCCAATATCAAAAATTCAGATCATCGAAAATTCCAGATTAAATTTTGGTGGTGGGAAAAAAAAGTTGAAGTGATACATATAGATAAGGAAACCTATTGTCACTGGTGAAAATTTTTAAATCATCAGAACTGACAAATGGTTTCCTCATTGGACTGAAAACAGCAGTTTTGCTTTCTTTTATTATGCATATTTTTGCTTTTAGTTCATGACCATATTTTGTGTTAGCAAAAGTAAACACATAAAATATGTTCAACTTCAAAGCTTGCAAGTTTTAGCTAGTTTTTTTTTTTTTTTTAATTACAATTACTTTGATATAAAAATATTTTTGTATTATCTAAATTGCATTAAATTATGACAATCTATGAATTTTACACCATTCTGCAAATGCATATATGTGTACATATGTAAGTATATTCTTTCATTAAAATAAATCATAGATTCATATTAATTAATAGTTTTATTTATCTGTTCCAATTATTTAACCACTAAAGTGAATTATTAATCATTTTAGTAAGTTTTCAATTTTGTTATGAACTCAACTGACCATTTTTTGGGGGGTTCTTTTCAAAAATCAAGACATTTTGATAGTCCGGACAGGGTCCAGTCTCAATTAATCCGGATTACCAATGCTCCACTTTATATTACTTACACAGTAGGGGGGGCAATTATCAGAACTCCAATTAACTGAACTAATAAATTGTCTAATTTCCAAGCACCATACTCTTTTATTTAAAAAAAAAGAAAGAAATACACAAAACTTTCCTCCACAATCAGTGTATCAAAAAGAGCAGCAAAAAAAAAAAAAAAAAAGAGTATGGGGTTGAAATTAAGGTCAAGACAATAGAATTTCTGTCGATCTTATGCTTTAACCCTCCTCCACATGCCTTCACCTTCACCATGGATTCTTCATTTGTTCCCTGCTCAAACAATATTCTTTTAATCTACCAAGTGCTATTAAATTTTTTAAGACATATATTTACTGTATTTAAAAAAAAAAAAAAAAAAAAAAAATTACTCATTACCAACAGTTTTAGCTTGGTCGAGAGCATGCTTCAAGTTCAATTATCCACATTTTTGCTTGTCTGAACTAGGGCTAATCTCATCAGGTTTGGATAAATAGTGCCCCACTAAACACTTATATATTAGACTGTTGATCATTATACATGTATAATATCCGCGGCGTAATGGAGTTGTCGCGAATTAATTGTTTCATCTGTTCTATCTGTGGTTTGCAGAGGAAGATGATAAATGCCAATGGCTCTAATGCGAGAAATTTCATCTGGGAATCGTCCCAGAGTAGCTCAGTGGTAGAGCACCCGCACGTTATGCGGCAGTCCTGGGTTCGATTCTCAGCTCTGGAATTTTTCGCATAGTTGGTAAAAAATAAAATTAATCAGCCTATACACTCCAACTTGCCTAATAACTTGAAAGGTTGATGGAATCACTTTCTAAAAATGTATAAAAGTGTTATATTCATTATTTTTCAATGATCGTCTTACAGCTAACTAAACAATAATTTTATGTTGCGTAATCTATCTCACGGTAGTTTCAACAAAAGGACTAGGGGAGAGAGGGGTACATTTCAACATGGGGCACCTTTCAACAACTCGAATATCTGACTTCTAATACTGCACAATAATTAGCCAGCATGCCAGCCATAACATTAGCCAGCATGCTCATTTAGCCATAAATAAGCTTTTATTATGAGTAACTGCTGACATTCAGTTTTTAGCCATTTCTTTTTAGAACAGTTGTGTTCTCAATTGGAAGAAGTACTAACACCCCAAAAGTGAAAAGAGGATTTTGAAATAGTTAATCAATGAGTAATCTTTTATTCAGGTAATTTATATTTATTCACCTAATAGTTTATTTTCTAATGCTCCTAAATACACTATCAATAAGTCACAAGTATTTTTTTTTAATTGTTGACAATACTTTAACCAAAATGTCTGCACCTGAGGCAGATTTCAACAGAGCTTAGGGTGTACATTTCAACTGTGTTGAAAGGCGCCCCTTAACATTTTTCAGTTAAGTAATTTTGAAAATTGACTTGTAATTTTTTAGATCATCACCTAGCTTAAATTAAAAAGTTTTAAGATAATTTTAGGCTACAGAAGCATGATAAGCTTAGGCCTATAACAGTCTATAGTAGAATTATTAATCAGGGTTGTTACATTTAGAACATTCAACTTTGTTCTTTAAGGTCTACTGTTGCTTTAAGCAGAAAAAGCCTCCCAAGCACAAGTAAAGAAAATCCTACTTACTGTACACTGCCACAGGTAACTGAAAATAAACCTAATGAGCCTACAGTAATAACACCTGTAAATGTGAGGCCTTACACAAAAGCAGTTGCTCAGGCAAAAAAGGGTGGAAGGAAAAAAAGGGAAATAAAAAATATTGACCGAAACACCTGAAAAGAATCGATTTGAAGAAGAAACTATTAAAAGGTTTGAAAGGAAAAGGAAAAATTAGTCTCTAATTAAACCAAACTAAAGTCAAAGTCAAGTAAAAAAACGTTTTTTGAATCTTCTGACAGTGAGTGTGCAGATGATGTTTCTTTACAAGATGAATCAGAGTGTGAAGACCTTTTGATATTTACTACTACAGAGCTTGAAGAACAAATGGAGTTTGAAATAACTGATGATGTGGTAATAGAAATTAATGACTTTGTTCTCGTTGAATATTGTGGAAAGAAGAAAAAAGTACTGTTTGTAGGGAAAATTGAAGAAAGAGAAGAAGAGGGCTATAAGGTGAAGTTTATGAGAAAGAAAGAAGATTCTTGGAAATTTTATTTTCCCGAAAAGGAGGGCATTAGTAGCATAGAACGAAGTGATATAAAAATGAAACTGCCTCAACCAAATTTAAGCAGAGGAACAGCCCGAGCTGTATTTGCAATGACATTTTCCATAAATTTTGATTTAATTAAAGATAAAATAATGTAGATAGGACCTAAAACAATCCCCTATATTAATTTGTCCACTATATTATTTAGTGAATAAAGTTTTTTGGTAAAATGTAAGAAATTAGTAATTTTTTTTTCTATTGTTGAAATGTACCCCACCTACCGTTGATAACTGCCCCCCGGGAGGGGCAGATTTCAACGAAGTACATACCACAATAAAAATGCAAAATTTGGTATTTTGCCTTTGTCTAGAATTTATGACAAAAATTGAGAAGATATCTCAAATATGAATTTAGTCAGTGGTACTTAGAACTTAAGTTTCTAAAGCAGTATTACTTTACAAATAATTCTTAAGTAAAAATTGTTGAAAGGTGCCCCCCTCTCCCCTACTTGATTTTTTTGACATTTTGTTTTTGCATAGATAGTTACAATTATATTTTAGTAAGATATTCTTTTCCTATTGTGCGAAGAACGGGCATGCAGCTAGTGTATTCTTATAAATAAAAATCTTCAATAATATAAATATAAATAAAGACTTCCCTTACATAAAAATTCCTAACACAAAATATCCCAAATTGCGGCACATGCAACAAACTATTGTATAAATCAGATTTTTTTCAATGTCACTCAATTTTCTTTAAGTTTAAATGCACACAGAAAAGCTTGTCAATAGAAATTCTGAGTTGTGGTTGCTTATTTTTAAAAGTTTCATTATTTTTTAAAATAAGAGTCTTAAGCTAAGTTTTAAAACTCACATATGCACATAAAATATTTTTACCTGTAAATAATTTCCTAACATTTAAACTTGACCAGATGTGACTTTCTTCATTCCATGTGATATCATTGACTGCATCAATAGGAAGTAAATGGGTATAGCCTTGACTACTGAGAACTTCAAAAACTACAATAAGAGAACAAACATGTAGTAAATTCATTTTGTATCAACTGAATACACTCTAAAGATATTGGGCTAGCCAAAAAGTTTATTAGTATTCTTTTGATTTCCGACAGTTTATTTAGATACTTTAAGTATCATGGATATCTCACCTATAGTACAGAATTCATTATTTTTAATTATCCTTTAGAATTCATAACTTTCAACATAAAAAAATAGGTTGTGGTCCCCAATATGAAATTTTCAATTCTAAACTTTGCAAATCACTTTTGACAAGTTCAGGTTGTAAGCAAAGTGTTGTGACTAGCACAATCACAATATTTTCTTTACAACCTGAGTTTTTATTCATTTATTTTTAAGTTACACCTTCATGATTTTTTGAAATAAACATGTATGATTAAAAAAAAAGGCTTTAAATTACTCACTATTATGACACCAAGGAAACTGAAATACCTCGATACCTTAGGACCGGCAAGGCTTAACTTGTATAGGAGTTCACCGGAACTGAGCTTCTGCACTGTTTTTACAGAGTGACTTTTCACATATGAGGCAAAACTCAGTGAGCTTGTGAATATTGGGCTACAGAGCCCACTAGTACATCAACTCAAAAATTTCTTCCATTCAACACAGAAACCGATTTTAGTGGACAGAACATTCAGACTTATTTTGTCCTGAACTAAACTCAAGAGTCCTCAAACCAACAGATTTTGGATCTTCTACAGTGCATTGTTTAGATTTCTTCGTGCTAATTTCATTTAATTTCACTGTTCTGTGAAATAATGAAAATATGCCCAACACTATTACATGGAAATATTTTAAATTATCGTTATTTTAATAGAACATACTACGTACTACTGTATTGTAGGGGTAGCGGGTGTTTACAGTACATCACTGAGTATTAAAGGATGGGCTCTAGAGAATATTATGGCCCCGGCACCTCTTTTGATAGAAATTAAGACCTGAGGACAGCAGTTCCCAGCCTTAACATTGTGCCTCCTTACAAAGAATAACTTGCGATGATGCACCCCCCTCACATTCCCCAGCATAGATACAGTTTTTTATTCTTCAACAATGAACACTCAGTAGCTGTTTCTTCAAAATAATGTTACTGGTAAAGTTTGAATAGGCATTTTAAGTGAAAAGAGATATGTTTGAGAGTAAAAGTAAGAAGGTTTATATGAGCTTTGAGAAATTTGAAAGATTTTAGGAATTCTGTTATTTTGTCACTGATCATATCATCAGAACTTGATCAAATTAATGTGGGACCATTATTAAAGTACCCAATATCCAATAATAATAAAATTAGAAAAAAGGAACATCAAAATCAGTTTAGATGGAAAAAAATATCGCTGAATGTGCGTTTAAAAAAATTCCGACTAATTCATAACCTCTTCTTTCTCTTGATATTGCTTAACAAGCAAGATATGCTGAAATTTTGAATGTTGCTGTCCATTTTAAACACTGAAACAGTAATGTAAATGTCAAATAATTTTGTTAAATTTATTTAGAATAAAAGCTCATTAGCTTTTTTTTTTTTTTTTTTTTTTTAGTCAAAAAAATCATTTGCTTATTTTAATTTCTATATAAAGAAATAAAAATAACTTTTTAGAAAACCCAATATTTTAATAAGGTATTAAAACATTTTTAGTAATGTATACACATTGTAAACCTATTAAAAATAACACTTATGTAATAAATCTTTAAACCATGCATTCAAGCGATGTTATGAGATTTCTGTACTTATTTAAACGGCAGAGTCAGTACACAGCTATTACAGTGTATGAAAATACGATTTTATTCTTGCGAAATAACCAAAAACATAAGAATACCGCTGTAACTTAAACTATCTTCTGTAAACAAACATACAAATGTACACAAGAAGGTACATTATTATTATTTTTTTTTAATAGCAAATTAAAATAAGTGGTGACTAGTGTGGCACTACAATGCCAATGAAGAGATAAGTTATAATAAGAACAAAAATTATTGTGAATTGCACATTGTGAAATGCGTTCTTATAAATTACAAAATCTGTCAAACTCAGTAGCAAAATAATTTGTTTTACTATCACACATTCGGAATCTATAACAGACTCCTTATTTTTTCAAATTCTAGATACTCAAAAATACAGAACACAGAAATTGAGCATAACAGCCTATGTTTTGTTCTTCAACGTTTTGTTTAGTGTTTGTATGATTTTATACTAAATCTCAGTACAATTCTAGAAATTTTCATTTTGAAGTCTGCAAAGTTTATTACTGTTACAAAAAGTTTATACCACATACAAATCTAGTAACTATCATGAGAAAAATATTTATATCTTATTAGATATAAAAGAACATGAAATTATTTAACACAGTATAGATAGACAGCAGCTATGTACAATTCAACACAGAACACAATAAAAGCAAAGTTATAGCATACCCGTGTGGCCAGGAGGTAGTATAAAATCTCCAACAAGAAATATGTTCTTTTTTCCTGAAACGTATCAATGAAATATAGCAGCAGTAATAGACACATTTAATCAGTAAATTAAAAATGCAGAATTAAATGCTAAAAATAATACTAGTATAATTGTATTTTTTTAATCTTGTGGAGTATGTAGATTAAGTAAAAGCAAATGTCTGGCTGAAAACTGAATTCTAGCATTAACATATAAATTTGTATTTAAATAATAGATATACAGTGAAACCTCTCTAAGCGGCCACCCCTGTAAATGGTCAATTTTTTATGGCACAGATTTTTCGGCTCATAGACCTAATGTTAAAATAACCTCTATCAGCGGCCACCCAACCCCCTCTAAACGACCACCTAGTAGGATCGCCCATTTCATTTTTCGGGAAATTCTACTCACTCCATGCTTTAATTTTGAGCTGAAAAAAATCAAGGTGAGGTTCACAGACGAATATAAGACCCAGGAATAACATAGAAAGTCCATTGGAGCAAAAATGCCATTCACGTCCATGTTCACGCCAGTTTCATTTTATTAGTTGTTCAGTGATCTGAGTTGCAAAGCGGAAAGAAAGTCAGCTGAATTATTTAACTGCTTAAAACGCAAATCAACAAAGTCATTAAAGAAAAGGATTTTATTTTGAAAGAATGCGAAGACTTCAAATTTCGTAGTGTTAAACGGATGACTTCTGCTTTTTAAAGTAAAAAACAAACTTGAAAAAATTGTTGCTTCAGAGAAAAGTAAAAAACAGGCATAAATTGTATCTTTTTTTTCAAAAAATGTAACAAAGCATTAAATAAAGTACTAGTATCTCTTTAGATAAGTTTTAAATTTCATTTTAAATAAGAAATATGTGTCAGACTTGCTTATATTATGCACTATAAGCAGTTATCTAATAATAGTAAATAAAACCTTTCAGAGCAGCCACCCCCTCTGAGCGGCCAAGTAAGTATTCTCGGTACGGTGGGGTGGCCACTCAGAGAGGTTTTATTGTATATACATCTCATGTAGATGTCACAACATAACTTCCGAGCATATCTAACAAATTACAGTGAAACTTCTCGAGAGCGGCCACCCCTTGAAAAATAAATTGCTCACTCAAAGAAGTATAAACATTTAATAGCCTAGAAAAACATACTAAAAACTATTGTTCGTTTTGTTATTTATGAAATTTTATACTAATACATCAATGATTAGTTAAATTTTTAAAATCTAAATTTTAAAAAATATATAAAAATTTCTGACTGTTTCATTTTTTTTTTTCTCTTCCCAAGAGTACTTCCCTCTTTACCTTATTTTTTGCATTTGACAAAAGAGAATTTATCCTGATATTCTTTTTGCACTCTGAATTTGTCATAATAAAATCAATTGGCTTTAAAATTCGCTTTTTGGGTTTTCTGACAAACAAAAGTAACTGCTAACTTCCTCTCTAAATTTCCATTCTTGATTTGAATGTGGTATTTGTTCACTTTATTTCTGGAAAAATGCCAAAAAAATTTCGGACAGCGAACCAGGAGCAGTCACTTATAGAAAGTGTGTGGTCTCTTCTAGAGGATCTCTTAACATCAAGCAGATCGGGTAAAAATTCCAAGCCTTAAAAATTTGATCATTGGAGAAGCAGGTCACTTAATAGAGGTGGTTGTTCACAGATTTTCACTGTCTATGCATTTTTGAAGCACTTTATTTAAATTACTTTCATTTGAAAATGAGACATGATGCTTCAAAAACATTAAAATTTGGTGACTTCTCACCAAATATAGAAGATATTACCAAACTGGGTTCAACTTGTTTTGTGTTAGGGCAAGCCTACGCTATGGGCTTGTAGCAAGAGGGGAGGGCCTTGGGTAGTGGACTTTTTAAGGGGTTCTAATGTGTATTCACGTTACATCTGGAGAAAACCACCCAAAACTCCAGACCATTAGAATTATTCCCATGCAAAACATCAATCAAATTACGTACAGGGTGAACTACTCAAACCTAAAAATTACATAAAGATAACTTAAAATAATAACACTTGAAATAATATCTCATTTTACAGAATTGATTTTGCAAACCGTATGAAGAAAATTAAGGAAAATTTTAATTTTCTAATAAGCTCTTAAAAAGCCTGAGAAAATGAAGAAAAATCCTAAGGCCCAAAACAGAATCAAAAAGCCTCAGACTGAGGCCAAAATCCTGAGACTTGGCACGTCTGGTGGTGCCCTAACTGAGTTCAACTTTGAAATCTTAATTTTTGGCACCAAATTTAGAGACATTTCATCAAAGTCATTATACTAGGTGACAGTTGGCAGGATTTTGGGCTTGGCCCAAACAATAACTGGTCATTGACTTTAACTCCTTACTGGATTTGCCCAATCTGTGCTCAGGCAGGTAAAACGTTCCATTCTGGATTATCCTGAGTGTAGCTCGGGCAGTAGGAAATTTTTTATTTTTCATGTAATTTTTCTCAAATTATTTTGTTTTGCTTTCAAACATTTTTATTTAATTTTCTGTCCCCCAGATGGTAGCAATATACACGATTTAGGAAATCTTATATGAGAATAGTGTTATTATGTTTTTTAAAATGTATATATATATATATATATATATATATATCAAAATATGCATTTAAAAAAATTGACATTTATGACCCTCCAACTCAAAGAAAGTTGAACCGGCAAGGGGTTAATTTATAGAATGTAAATTATAATGTAATGTATTGAGTGTAATAATGTTGTTTGTAATGTATTGAGTGTAATAATGTTGTTTGTAATGTATTGAGTGTAATAATGTAATAAAAATAAAGTCTTTTCGGTGACCCTGTAAATAAACAACCCAATCAATTACAAATAAAAAGGGAAGTGCACAGGCATAAGCTGCAACAGTTCTAAATATAAGATTTCAACATTCTATGGATAATCATTTTTGAGTTATGCAAGAAGCATATATAGGTATGTATAGACATTATGCAGTCATGTGTCAATGCAAATTCAGAGATGTCCAAAATAGATTTCTCTATTCATACAATTTGATAATCAACTACACTAATTAGCTAATTTTCCCAATTCATAAAAAACACATTTTAAAAAATCGAGAAGCATACGATTGGCAATGTAAAATGGAATTCTTGACAGAGTTCAAATTTGTTCTTTATCCAAGCTTCTTCATCATTGATAGACAAAGTTTGTGTGTAAATTTATACAGAGGTTCCATCAATCATGGATTTTTAAAAGCTTTTATGGAAAATTAGGACTTAATAAAAAAGTTTTTTGACAAAAAAAATCAATTTCAAATCCAACTTAAAACAATGCATTTAGCAGAAAATAATAACATGGAAAAGTATGCTATGAATACTTTTAGTATAATATTCTAGAGCCTGCAAAATTCTGCTCTATTTGTCAAAA
This sequence comes from Cheiracanthium punctorium, assembly GCA_038373885.1. Taxonomy (NCBI): domain Eukaryota; kingdom Metazoa; phylum Arthropoda; class Arachnida; order Araneae; family Cheiracanthiidae; genus Cheiracanthium; species Cheiracanthium punctorium. The sequence goes on from JAWZYV010017372.1 coordinate 490,199, forward strand.
ACTGATATTTTAATTCTTTAAAAACAAATTAATTTATTATAATTTGTATTATACATGTAAGCAGAATGATTGCAAAAAAAGCGATGCACCAATAAAAATTTGAAAGCAACAGACTGATCTTAATTTAAACAGTGTACTTCTCACATGCTTTTATTCATGTGGGAAGCATAAATAATTTTCGCCAAGGTGTATGAAAGAATACAGATCAAGATAAGAATTTCAAAGCAAATAATCATATCAAGATAACAGCACAAAAATAATGACATAAAATACTAAAAAAAAATATATGTGTATATATATACCTCCTACATGATCTTTTAGGATTTCTAAAATGGAAGGTAGCAGTTTAGCTACACAGCTTTCAGAAACCAAACTGAAAGTCACTACGACAAATTCTGTATTTCCCAACTAAAAAGCAAAAAGGTAACAATTAATTACAACAGAATAAACAGCAAATACTCTATGATTAAAATTAATTGGTATTATAATTAATTAATAATATAAAAAAAGAGTAAAATAAAACTATATTAGTTTAGAAGGCAGAACATGTTGAAGAAGATAGAACTGTCATGTCTCCCAAAATGTAGAGCTTTATTTTACTGAAGTATTAAATTCTCTATTTGTTATAAGCATTTAATTATGAGGATTAAAACAGCTTAAATAATGAGTAATAAATTTTGGATGCCATTAAAAAACTAAACAAAAGAGTTGCCTTGACTTAGCATAAATCATTCAACTACAGCAAAATAAGCAATACACTGAAACAGGATGGGACTTTTACTAAAATATAGAACACATGTCAGGCATTTGTTGCGTTTATAAAAAATTCTATACATGGCTTCCCAGGAAATATCATTCTCATTAGCAAATTCTCTGTTTGCTGACATCTCTTGGATAACAATTTGATAACAGAAAAGCACTTTTAATAAACAGTTCCAAACAAAACAATACAAGGAAGAAAGAAAATGGAAATCAATATTTCCTCCTTGGCAAGATTGGCCTGTTAAGATTCACCTCATAACAATTCATTAAAAATAAACTATGAAAACTTATTAAAGTCTAGCCTTTCAAGATCTTATTCACTACAAACACTACTTAAGAAAAAAAAACACCCAAAAAAAACCTTGTTTTACTAAATTTAATTACAGATTTCTTAGATTACTTAAATTGAGTTACAGATTACTTAAAATGAGTCTAGTCTGGAATTTTATAGCCAATAACCAAAAAAAAAAAAAATTTGGAAAAGTAATTTATAGTAGGAATCTTCATGTGCAGAGCCCAACTATGCTAACGAAGGGCCCAAGGCAGACATACATCATGGAGTGCCCTTTTATACATACCCTATTCACATAACACTGCCTCAAATAGGTATTTGAGTTTAAGTCAATTTTCATATATCAATTGTTTTTCATAAAAAGTACTATTGCACTATATAAAAATAGCTACAAATACTAGAGTTGTGTATTTTTAAAAACATTGTTAGTTATTCAAGTACACAAAATAAGAAATTCAGCTTACATTCGTATACAGTAATGAGTACATGAACTTTGCAAATGAGCTCTCATGATGACTAATAGGACAATTGAGGCTTACTGCTTCTCAATACTACTGAGAAATTTCTAACCCTCCCTTCTAAAAAAATCAGATTTTTTTTTTTTTCCCAAGAATGGCAAATGCAGAATAAAATAAAATAATGGCAAAAGCTGTAACCCTCCTAAATTCCTCGACAAAAATCACCATTCAGAATGTTATTGATGTCAGGCAAGATAACAGCATTAAAATTAATAAAACCTTTTTATAATAGCCATACAGAGAGAGATCACATTTTACACAAAATATTCTATTTAGCAAATTATCTATTAACCAAGTTTTCAACATCATACAGAAATTTTTTTTAGAGAATCACAAATTTAAACAGGATAATTTTTAAGAAACAATACAATTCTGCAAAAAACAATAGGGTTATTTCTTGACTGGGGGCCCAGGGCCGCTGCCCTGCCTCCGCTGCCACAATTCATGTATCTTATTTTCATGTGTGTTTAGCAAAAATGCATTTAATTTTAATGGTATTTAGGTTGGTTGGTTGGTGTCCTGTCCCATGGGGAGATCTATAGATGACTATGAATGTGCAGAACACAGCTGGCTATCTGTTTGGCTGGATGATTTCAGAGTATAGACTCTTTTCGATGTCAAAGGGGGAGAATCTCCCGACCCCCCATACGTGGTAGCATTCACAAAATATCCAAAATGATCTCCCACGGAAAAGTGGTTGCCATTGCCTCCAAGGAGGTTGGACTTCTGCCTGCTGGTCCACGGAAGGTATTTTATTTCCCTTCTACCAACCAGAGGAAAGTCCAATGGAGGCATTCCCCTATCCATGCCCTCTAGGAGTTACAGGCTCCCCTGAGGGGGTATTTTGGTTGAAGTAAATTATGCTAAATTACAAATAGTGGTACAATTGAGCTTCACTATTCCAACACCCTCAGGACAAAAAAGAAAAAGAAAGTTTGAAGCACTTTCAGATTTTAAGTACACACTAAACTGCTATATATTAAAAGCGTACATCATAACTTATGCGTCGTCCCTATTTTTCTTCTTTATTACATTAAGTTGAAAAGTATATCATTATTCATGAGTGTGCAGTATTTATCTTATTTGTTCCATAAAGCCCATCCTTGGAATCAAAATCTATCTTAGTATCGCCTACTAAAACTATTTTACAATCTTCACCAGGTATATTCCAACTATACGTCACCGTTTTAAATATTGTTTCAAATGTGCATCATAATACATGAACTGTATTTGTTTTTCTTGGGTTGATTCCTACTTTAATGTCCCAACTCTTGCCACGGTGGTGATAATTAAACATATGCAGTTACCATGATGATGTTTTGTATTTATGAGGCAACTGTAATTTAGAATTAAAATCACGATTTTGAGCAACATGTAAGAGCAGTATTCCGTTACTCATTTATTTTGGTTTAATAATTAGGTATCTTCAAATTCCTTAACTGGTGCATTTATTGCTAATTTATTCACCTTAGTTTTAATCTAGTTCTTTTCAGAGTGCTGACAACTCCCAAAAGTGCTGGAATCAACTCTTTCTTGTACCATAAAACGCATCTTTGGATTCGAAATCCATCTTAAAATTGCCTACTGAAACAGTTTTACAACCTTCACCAAGCAAAATCCAACTATCCTCTACCATTTTAAATACTGTTTGGAGTGGGCCTCATAATCCATGAGTGTGTTGTGTTTTCCTTCCTTGTTCCATAAAACACTTCTTTGGTATTGAAATCTATATTAAAATTGCTTACCAAAACTTTTTAACAATTTTTGCCAGGCATAGTCAAGCTATACTTCACTTTTATAGATACAATTTGAAAAGTGTATTATAATCTATGAGTGTACCATATTCGTCTTCTCTGTTCCATAAAGCACTTCTTCGAAATTGAAATCTATATTAAAATCGCCTACCAAAACTGTTTTACAATATTTGCCAGGCATTTTCTAACTGTACTCGTAATATATTTATAATAAATCGTCACATTTTGCAAACAAGTTTAACGATCCATTATCAAAAATTGCAGATCTTGTGCGACTTTCAACATTTTATTAATGCCCCCCCCCCCCTGTATCTGGCAAATACATTTGAAAAGATCTTCATCGTGACAGTTCATGTCTACAAGATTATGCAGACAAAAATATGGGATTGTGCAAAATAGGTATTTCAACAATACAAAATAAGTATTTCAACAATACAATTTAATGTTTTATTTGGGAGAAGAGGGCTCATGTCCATCATGCTATTTTTCTTTCTTACATATATATATTAAGGGTGTTGTTCAAAGAAAAGTAATCAACCTCATGAACTTGACATACAAAAGAAAAAAAAAACTGTGTCTGGAACTCAAAAAAATTTAGAAAGATTCTTCATAAGCTGCATTACACACTCAGAGTTGCCAACCTGGCAAGGACAAAAATCAGGAGATTTGTTTTATATTTTTAAAAAAACTAAATTTTAAAATATCAGGGATATATCAGCTGAAACTACATTTTGGAGAGAAAAAAAGCATTTGTGATGCAATTTGTTGTCAGAAAAATACATTTTTAGAGCAGAAAAAAATTAAATCTGGATCTTAAGTAGTCTTATAATATCAGGTAGGCAGTAGCTATTAAAAAACTTGGTAACACAAAAAAATCTAATTTAAAAAGTTAAAAATTGGGGTCAGTTTTTACTTTGAAGACATTGAAGGATTAAGCAAAATGTCAAATGAAAATCATTTTTAAGATCTATGGAAAGAGATTGAAATCCGAATGCTTTAGTCTACGAGGACTGATTTTTTTTGTCACATATGTGTGGGTTTCTGGAACTAGTGTGATTGTAAGAAAGAAAAAAATGGCGAGAAGTGTTGATTGCCAAGACAGAGATTTAAAAAAAGATTTCAAATTCGCAAAAATCACATTTTTCATGAGACAAATGATAAAAATAAGAAAATGAACAATTTATCAAAAATGTATCCAAAATCAGGTTTGCAGGAGATCAGTGAAAAATCTGGAGTCTCCTGCCTAAATCAAGAGAGTTGGCAACTCTGCACACCGTAATAAATGAAACAACATTGTCCTTTCTGAAAAAGTTCAACATGGAGTTACACAGCAAATATTTTCAAAAAGTGACACATTCTCCTAAATTTTTTATTTTAAAGAATTTTAGAAAAAATTCTTTAAAATAGTGCACTTAATAGTGCATGATATAATTAATTTATTTATATTTATGCACCAAAATTTGCATGATTTTTTTCGAAATACACTGTTAAACTAAAACATATGTGACATTTCTTCATAAATCAAAAACTTTTTTAGAATTTGAAAATATTTTCTCAACATAATTCAAAGTTTATGAAATCAAGCAATGCTACACACATACACATATAATTAAATAAATAACTGATGTTTATTGTTTATATATCTAATGACTGATATAGTGTAATTTGATAAGAAGCCAGCATGATCTCAATTGAACCTCGCACCTCAGAAATAACTATACTTACTTTAAAAGTTCCAATGAAAGGTTGACACGTTACTGTAAGACCCATAAGTTTCTCTGGAGGAATATTTAAAACAGAAGAATCTTGAAGCTGCAAACCTTGGCTTGTATCATAAAGGAAACCACTAACCATAGACTGAAAAGGATTTAAAAAAAAACCAAATTAATACAAAAAATATGTTACTTGTTGATACACTCTCAGCCCGATCTGTAAGACTGAGTCAGTTTTATTAGGTGGGGATTGAAGATTATACAATAAATTACTGACCTACAGACAAAACAGTTGCAACTGTTCCATCCCTTTTGATTTATCTTTAGGACAAAGATGAAAATTCATGCTAAAAAGTGATAAACTGTAAGGCAAATAAAATATACCCATTCTTAACTGATCAGTAAATAGGGGTCACGGATTTATTGAACTAGCTGCATTCGCCATCTAATAAAACTAACCCAGTTTGACAGATCAGACTGAGATTGTATAGCCACCTTATGTTGCAGGCTACATACAATATATATATTTAAGGGAAAAAAAAAACTGTAGTTCAAAGATACAAGATTAAAAAATAAACGGAATCTATAATAATGTTTAAAAAGATAACTTTGAAACTGATGTATTTTAATAATATCTGAGAATAAATATATTTTTGGATAGAAAAATAATCATAAGAGTATATGAATTTACTTTTACTGAATTTTTTCATGCTTTTATTTACTTTTGCATCTTTTTCTTCTTTAGAGAATTATTTTATTAACATCTTATCAATAGATCAGATCAAACATGATGAAAGTTTACTTTATTTAAATTACATAACAAGGGTGGGGGAACCCTAATTCTAAATAAATAGTTATGCTTACACATTGCATATACAGTGAAATATGTTTAACATAAAAAATTGGTTACCACGAGAAAATATTTCAGTTCCCTCAGTTTTGTGCTAAACGTTTTTCACTGTAGTCTTATAATGTCTTCAGTCAGAATTCATATAAATGCACTTAGAATAGAAAAATATGTGTAAACTTATGAATTATTTTCAAAGCCATTTTACTTACAAACTATATAAGCTACAGTAGAAAGTAAGAAGTTTATTTTCCCCCAAAAAAATTATGAAGACACTTTGATTCCAGCACTAAAAGTTTTACTCACAAATAAAAAGCTAATTTGATAGTATTTCTAATAACCATAGAAAGAAGGTTTACCTTTATGCATAGAAATCATACAAAAGAGAGGCCTTAATGCATTTTAAGTAAAAACAGATTTAAAGCAGAAAGGCAGAATATCTAAATGTAAAAATGCAAACCCTTAAGGCTTCAATATGTATTATGACATACTCTTATGTAAGAAAAAATATACACAATTAAATTTAATCTGTACATAGAAATTTTAGTTTTAAAATTTTGTGTTCATATGATTTTCAGAAATAGCATGTATTTGCATTGGTTTAATTTGCTGGAAATAACTAGCTAATGATAATCCAGAGAAGAGGTAGAAAAAATTTGTTAAATCCTTAGGAACCAGCAGAAATTTTTATAGCCACATATATATATTGCATTATATTGATGAAAAGAAAAAGGCTAGTTGCTAAGGGATAATTTTAGTCACCTGGCAACCTGGTGATCGGGTTCTACCCAGTGGCCCAGGTGATCTGGGGGGGGGGGCTATTGTTAACTAAAATAATCTTTAAAATTCTTAAAAGAGGAACTATGACTTGAATAAATGAATATTTAAACAGCTTTTAATATAAAAATTGAAATTATACAGTAAAAGACAAAGAAAACTACCTTTTTAAAAGAATTATCACCGATAGTAGATGAAGGAACTAAGCTATGCCATTTGCCTTTATCACCTTTCCAATTCTTCACAGAAATTAATTTTGGTTCATTTAATTCAGAAGCAATCTGAAAGATATTAAGTGTATTATCAGCAAAAAAGTAGCAATAGATGGCATATATAAACACACAAGAAGCACAATCAAAAATATAAAGTTTGAACTGTGTTTTAAGAATTTGTCAGGCACAATACATCCTACTTATGAGCAATATATATTAATGATTTAATTAACTAATGTTATTTAACTGATTTACGATATCAGACTGAAAATATAAATAGATTCAAATTTAATAAATTTGTCTAAAACAACTTACATCAGTTTTCACCAAAAGATAATGCTTATTTTAGTCCTTAAATATGTACATAAAAAAAAATATAATTTTATCGACCTTAGCAAAATACAAGAAACATTCAAAGTGTTTTTCAAACAGTTTTCCTAAGAAAAAAACAAAGTTCTGGGTTAACCACAGAAAAGTTCATGCCTTTCGATTATGACAAATGGGTATTGGTAGAAACATTTTTAAAAAATGAAAGAGATGTAATTCATTCATAATAGAAGAAAAATCCTTTGAAAATTGTCTTAAGTAAATAATAGATAAATGAACTTAGCTACACAAATCACAAGAATGCCCGTTTTATTTGTTATACTCATGAGTTAAAACCGACAGGAGTCTTATGAAATTGCAAATAAAAATTTGAAGTACTCTATACCAATAGAATATTTCAGAAATAATATCTATATTGAATGAAGCCGAAACTATTCAACTTATATAAGTATCAGTGAAAAAAACAGATTTTAATCTTAGTGATAGCTTTTAACCAAATTAGAAAGAAAAAGAAAAATCTAGTGGCCATATAAATGTGCTATCATTCAACTTAAAAATATACTATTACACATCATCAATAACCTGCCACAAGTAAATTACTTCTAGAATGATATATGGAATGTTTCAACTAGTTCTTACGCATCTAAAATATATTAATACAGAATAATCCATAACATAGACTGATTTTATGTTTCAGTTCCATGAAAAATTGACTTGCATAGCAATTCATAGTTTTGCAATTTAGATTCTCATGTCAGTTATGAGATATGAGCAACATATTAGTAAAAGTATTTGTTATAGATAAAAGATTCTATGAAAAATGTTACTCTCTAAAATAGAACTTAATTTTATAATTGTATAGCACTCTTGAAAAGTGAGTTCCCTGTGTTCTTTACGACGAAGGGCTTGGACTGATGAAGTTCAAAACAATTTTTGAACGAAACGTGCGTATCCTCTTACCTATTACTTCTTATGTGTGCTTTTTACAAAGTTTTTTAATTACTTTACTGTTGAAAATTATTCAATGAAAACAAAATGATTTATTTCCTATTAGTAAAACACATTTTTCATCCTAATTAAGTCTTCAATATTTGGACTGAAAACTTTTGAAATTAATTTTTAATATGAAATTATAAAAATATCTAAAAGTAAAATAAAAGGTGAATTTATACACACATATATATATAATTAAATCTTGTATAAAAGTAATTAAAAATACAGCAATTACACATGCTACATAGCCCTTATGGAAGCTGCTTAATGGAAAACATGTGTATAACTTTTAGCATATATTAGAAAAACGCCCCCCAGGCTAGCCATTGTTATTATAGAATTAATACACAAAATGCAATGTCTCATCAGAGGAACAATTGCACAACACCAAAACCATATGTTTCTGACTCACAGCCTGAGGTTTTGCCAAGGAAATGTGTTAAAAGTACAAGCCGTATTCAACAGACGTTACTATAAATGTATTTAAACTGCTACAAATGTATTTAAATTGTTATGAGGCAAATAAACATTCACTCCGCTTACAGCAAACCCCAGAGGTGTGGTTCTCCCTCTCCCCCCCCAGAAATCTAAGAAAATTTAACAAAGGATCCCAAATAGTTGATACTATATGTTCCAGGAGAACACAAATTTAAGAAGTTGATGTGAATCTTCTATCTTTCCTCATAAAATGCTAATTAGTTCTTCTTTCATATAATTATGAAATTAATTCCTTTTAGATATATTATTTAAACAAAACATGATAACAAAAAATTTCTAAATAATGATTTAATATTTTTGAATCACAAAACACAATTATAGAAACTTCTAATTTGTTATAAGAAACTGAACTATAATTCTAAATTATAACAAAATGTAAACTGGTGAAAAGAATTCATCAGACTTAGTTTACAGTATACTTACTAATGATAAAGCCTCTTTTGACCCAACTTCTTGTACAGCAACTAGTCTAAAACTGAAAATTGTAGAAGATACAAAATTAATTCCAAGAAATTTTAACACAAAATTTAAAGTGATACACTGGTTCTTTTTATGCATTACTCATAAGAACCTTGTTAAAAAATTACACTAACTTATAGAAGACAAAAGGTCTCAAACAAAGACTGCACTGCACACTTTCTTTAAATACAAAATTATTCCCCAATGCATCTTATACAATAAAGCATTTTGCATACTGGAAAATACAGCAAAACTTTATTAACAATTAATATAAAATCTTTAATTTTGAAAAATGATAATTAGAGTTCTTTGCTACATGAAGAAAATAATACAATGACTAGAAGAGAAAGCAAACATTTATTTATTGTTGTTTTACTATTATTATTTAGAGACTAAATTAATCAAGTTTTGAAGTAATCTAAATAATGTATTATCATGCTCTCTAGTTTTTGCTAGCAGGAAAAATGGTCTGCCTTATAATGAAATCAACATAATCCATAAGTGATTTCCCTAGCTTTTACAGATAACCTATCAAAACACTTAGAAACTAGACAATGTAACCCAAAAAAAAAAACAATTTCCTTCCTTTAAAATAGAAATGGGAACCGCAAAAACAAATAATAAATTAAAATGAGGCTGAACAAATGTTGAAAAGTGGGTGAGAGTTGATTAGCATATTAGAACAGTATGAGATCACTGACATTTTTCGTATAACTTTTCCTGAAAGGTCAAAGATATAAAATAAAATTTTGAAATGAGAAATAGATACAAATTAAAATATTTTTTAATATGTGTAAAATCATGTTTCATGCAATAAAAATAAAAACAGCATCTTAAAATAATCATGCATATTTTAACACTTTTCACTGTGTATAAAGTTGAATTCAACATTACTACAATAATTCAACCAACTTCTTAAGCATGAATTAGCAAGAAAAAGTATTTTCACACACAAAAGAAAAAAAAAAAGCTAATAATATAACTAGACTAATAATAGACTATATATTCACTTTTTGAGACTGTGTAATAGCATTGAACTTATATAAGATGATATTTCCTCACATAGTTTCAAAATGCATAACAGTTGGAGATTTTCATCTTTGTAACAGAATTTGGCAAGTTTTTTATACATGTCAGTTTTGACCATCACATTGAAAACATATGTGGTTTAACGGTCAGAAACTATCAAAAACCTTTAAATTCTTTTTTGAATTCATTTAAAAAAGACAATATCATCATTTAATTAGACAAACCTTAATCCTAAAATCTATTTCAGAATTAACTTAAAGACTAGATTAAGAATACAAGATTTACTCACTCAGAAAGGTATTTAACATGAATATGTTTAAAAAAACATTTTGCATTGGTTAAAACCTTACAATAATACCTTAATTTAATATTCATAATGTTAAAACTTGAATATTTAATAGAACCTTCATTTGCAAAAGAAAAATGAATAGTCTACAAAAATGTCATTAATGCTTTTTTCAATACAGATTCATAAATTTGTTAAACTAATTCTACAGCTTTTGTCATGTTCTTCAAATTAGAGAGTAAAAAGTTTTTCAAACTTTGGCTAAATTAAGAAATAAATTAGAAAGTGAGAAATATGAAAAAGTAGTGACTTGTATTGAATGATTCAAAGTGCCAATGCAAAATATTAACAATTCTTTGTACCAACATAAAATTTTTCTCGTAAAACTTTACTTTTTTATGGAATGACAATTAAGCAATTAGATATAAATATGCATCTTATTTTGATTAAACTGAAAGCAGATATGGAAGTCCAGTGGTGTAATGGTTAGCACATCGCGCTGCTGTCCCACAGGTCCGGGGTTCGAATCCCAGGTTGGCAAGGTCGACTCAGCTTTTCATTCCTTGATAGAGTTGATAAAATGAGGACAAAGCTTGCTTGGGACTAAACAACTGTGAATGTTCTGTGATGTAAATCACACTTTTAAACACTTTCTGCTTCCAGGCTGAAATGCTTGGCAGTTCTGAATGTATATTCGAATTACTTTCATAATTATGTTATTCAATAATTAATGAGAAGGTAAACTCTTATTTCAGCTTACTTTTTACAAGCCATTGAATCCTCAAATTTCACATCCTCCCGCCCCCCCCCCTCCAAAAGAAAAACTGGCAGAACATATTGTTTTAATTATTAAATGAAGTTTTCATGTTAATTAAGATAAGTTTAGTTAAATTCTTAACAATTAATCAATTGAAATAATAAAAACCTTGTAATTATTTTACACACACATAGCAGGTACTTATCAGTCTGTATACACATAGACTGATAAGTACCTGAAATGTTATTTTCCTAAGTTTTAATTATAACTTGCTTACAGACTGATAAATGCCTGTTATGTGTGTTATTTTACAAAGTTTTAATTATTTTATGTTTTCAACACTAATTTCTTTTTGAGTGTTTTTTGTTAATTAATCAGTTGATTAGCATTTATCCTATTTACATTTAAATAATTCTTAAAGCACATAGGTTCTTGATACATATTAACTGGTTTTAATCTGTCATATCAAAAACCCAACACCAAGTCTATGCACTGACCTTCAAGTTTCCCATAGGGCATTCTAAGCAAACAGGTTAAATCTGGGTTCAAAATTTTTTTAAAGGCCCTATGAATATATGTTAACCAATGAGAGAAAATTTTAAAAATGAATCTTCCCTGCTCTTGAGGTAGGGGTGGGGGGAAAGTTCAAGTTTTATGTTTCAATGAGATAGTTTTTTAATACACTTATTTTTTAATAGAATTAGTTACAACTGATAAATATAGATGGCTCTGACATGGAACAAATCAATACTTGTTTTGCAAAGTAAACACATGGAATGAATAAATAATATTTTGTACTTTCACACTGATCTGTTGAACAAGAACATTCCTGTGAATTTTTATTCGCAGGTATGATCCACAGATTAAAAAAATAAGCTTAAGCAGTCCCACACAGAAAAGGGCTTATTTCAAAGTTGTTTTGGAACCAATTTTGAAGTAAGCCCTTTTTCTGTGTGGAACTGCTTAAGCATATTTCTATAATAAAATTTATTTTTTAGGAACGAATAAAGGTGTTCTTAAATGAATGTAATATTTTACCTAAATATGAAATACTGGGCTTTGTGAATGAGTGCACTAACCAGCAGAAAATATTATAATATCATTCTAATGCATTAGAAAAAACACTCAAAATACTGGTGTTAAATGATAAAGTAAATAAAAAACTTTGTAAAAAACACACATAAGATGTTATAGGTAAGTAGATACGTAGGTTTTGACCAAAAATCGTTTTGGTCTTCCTCAGTCAAAGCCCTTCGTCACAAGGAGCCCTGTGCTCCTTGCAACGAAGGGCTTTGACAGAGGAAGACCAAAGCAATTTTTGGTAGAAACGTAGGTATCTACTTACCTATAACATCTTATGAGTGTTTTTTACAAAGTTTTTTATGTACTTTATTCTAATGCATTGTTTCCTAATGCTGAGCTGCTGATCAAAAAGGCCTAGACAGACAAAATGTAGCCTATATTGAACAATGTTAAAAAAGGCGATTCAGATAGTAGCCAGGGATAATAACCATTATGTTAAAAGAATTTATTTAATTACTTAAAGTTTTAGTATATAAATAGAGCTAAAAATCATTTTTGAAAAGGAATTACAATAATAAGCAAGGTCATTCATTTCATAGATAATAAAAAAGTGGAAAATGCTATTTTATTATTGATTAGTATTGAAAAATAAAGTTAACAGAATTTTCAGCTTTACAGTATGCAAGACAGAATCATAAATTCAGAAACAATAGTTTATATTGTGATACTTTACTAAGCACTGGTTATTGTGGCTTTTTAACAGCTGTGACTAATGTAAGATTATGATACTTAAAATTCAGCATTAGTCACACTGTATTTTACTAAAATTAAACAATTATGTCCTCAAATCTATGATCTTATAACAAACTGTAAAGGTAAAAGAATGATCTTAAATTTATTTTTAAGTAATCAGTCATTAAAAACATTTCCATTTTAAACTAAAAATGTTATATTGTCACTATGAAATCACCCAGATCTTCACAGTTTTATTCTATAATGGAGGGGGGCAGTGGAGAGTTTCACAAATTCTTACAATAATGGCATAAATTTTAAGAGTTAACATTAAAGTAAGTTCAAGATGAAGAAAGAAAATATACTTAAAACAAATAAAGTGCATAAGAGTTGAATGTAGTACAACTACACAAAACGAATAAAATCAAAATAAGAAGTATAATCTCAAAAAATCAGTTAAAATTACTATACAAAATACTTATCTAAAGTATAGAGCAAAGTAAAAATTAACTCATTTTTCTACATAAAATGTAATTATAATTAGTTATTGCAGGGCTTTTCTTTTTTTAAAGACATAAAACAATTACAGAAAAAAGGTAGAGAATGTTTGTTTCGGGTTGCAAAAAGTGCACTTTCCTGCTTGTGTAGAGGTTAGAACTTCTACTGCTTAAGAACGATGGAGCTTTTGCACTACTTTTTAATGCATATGTGCTCATTTCAAATTTTTTTATTAAATTTTACTATTAAATGCCACATCTTAAGGTGTTTTTATTATACAAAACAATTCCTGCATCTTTCATATTCAAACTTTAGGAGTTTCTACACCTAAAAGAATATCGGATTACTATTGAAAATCACCTAAATTTCAACCAATGATAGATATTTAAAGAGAACATCAATATCCGGATGACAGCTCTACCTCAGCCTAAAACAATCTGCACTTCAATGAGCACTTACCCATTTTCTAAAATAGTTCTGCATATCACTTCCTGTACACCCGGGTTCTTGGCCTTATCCAGCACAAAATTTTGCAAATTCCACGAAGCTATCCTTAACACCTGCCTGCCAGAGTAACTGCAGTCAAACGCATCACTCACGGGCTGGCGAATCACAAGTGAAGAGACTAGTTCATAAAAATCCTTTGTACTACGATCACAGGAACGCGATTTGTCAAATCCACCAGGGGCTGAATTTGTTCTACGATGACCTATTGGGCGCCTACCATACACAGAATTATGAGAGAATTTGCTATTTACAGATGCATTGTTGGAACTGGAGGAATCTACGGTGAGGTACATTTTTACAATGGCCAGGCGGTCCGGGGGCAAGCCTTTCACTTTGGACAACTCCTCCAGAGTCTTGAAAGGTCCTTTCCGTTCCCTGAAGTGCACTATGTGAGCGGCCATTTCCTGAGTCATGCGGCACACGCTCATCAGCTGAAAGACATTAGCTGTATTTACATTCACCATTTTTGATGGTGATGACCTTGAACCATTGTCCGTCTGCAGAGACTCCAGCGACTGAGTCAACGAGGAGTTGTAGCTCCCATTGTTCGTCTTGCGCCTGCCGACAGAAATCTCAGTTCTGAACTGTTCAAGCTTTGAAGCACCGACACCAGACACCAACGCGAGGTCCTCCACTTTCTTGAAGCCACCTATCCTCTGGCGGTACTCGACTATATTCTCCGCTGTCACCCGGTTGATGCCGGGCAATGTCATCAACTGCTCTTCTGTAGCACTGTTGATGTTGAGGAGGTCCCATCGTACGTCGGAATCCAGCACGTGGAAAGTGGCACTTAGGTTACCGTTGCGAGAACGGTAAAATCGCTTTGTGGATCCCTCGCGCATCAGTGACAGCTTTCGTTGCGGGATGCTGATGCACTGTCCCATGATCAGTCGACTCCTGTTACGTGATGACAGATGCAAGCAGCATTTTCTGATCTGAAATGAAAGGTAAGACAAATAAAAAAGCAATAAACATAAATAAAATTATTCATCGTGGTTTTTCTTGCTAACAGGCTTATATTGACTAGCAGCTAACAGGCTTATATTGACTTAATACGTAACTAGAATGCTTGACAACAGTTATTACATTGCAAAAGATTGGTTACTTCTGTAAAACTAATTCCCTTGTAATACACAGTACAGTGACCTCTAACTTCTGTGTCTTTCAGTTATACACATTAGAGATGAGACGGGCTCAGCCTGAGCCCGAAAGCCCGAGCCCGAGACCGGGCCCGACTCGGGCTCGGGCTCTGTAATTCACGATTGCGTTCGGGCTCGGGCTCGTGAAAAATTTCTTCTTTGTTGAACATACTCCTTGAAACAGATTTTAAAAAGTTATTCATGGGGATAAATAGACATACTTATTTCAAAAAATAGCGGCACGGGGGACTAGAAGGTGTGTGAAGCTCCAAAATTTATTGTATCCTCTTAATGAAGTAGTTAATTTTATTTGTCTTTAGCTGAAATTTCGGGCTCGGGCTCCAACTTTAATAATATTGCTCGGGCTCGGGCGGGCTCGGATTAAAAGTCTTCGGGCTCGGGCTTCAAAAAATGAGCCCGAACTCATCTCTAATACACATCTCTCTTTTATATGCATATTTTGGAAGGTCCCTTCATGAGGAATAGGAAAATCGTGATCTCTGATTTACAAATGACACTTTGAATTGTCTCTCACAACTATATGCAAAAATAAACAAGGCATTTTAAAAGTCCTGCCACACAGATCTACTTCATTCCGTCATCCTTGAAGGCAGTGTTTAATGAACTTGAATGTTGAAGAAAATATTGTACTATCAAATAAACGAAAGACATTGTTTTCGATGAGTTATGAAGATGATAATGATGCAGCTGGTCTTTCTAATGCTACTGCTCCCACCTAATGCTACTGCTTCAGCAGCCACAGAAAAATTGAGATATTATGTGTAAAATTATGACTTAACTTCAAATATAATAACCAGGGGTCTGCCCAGACTTTTTATACCGGATCCTGTTTTTGTGAAATTGACAAAAATTTACTCACAATTCTGTGCATTTGAAATTAGCGTTCGATCAGGTTTTTCTATCCAGGGTCCTGTTTTCATGAATTGTGAAAAATATAGAATTTTACAAATTTAGTATTAAAGTTCCATTTAAGACATTTTATAGAAAGTCCTTCAAAAAAACCCTGTATAGGTATAAACAAATACATACAGATCAGTGTGGGAGGGGTCCAAGGGATCTGGACCCCTCCCACAAGATTAATTTTGCTTCATTTAAGTCATGTAATTTTTTACATTTAACTATGTTTATCAAATTCTCATTTTTAGCAGCAAAGGTAACTAAATAAAAGCACAATAAAAGAGGATCACGATTAAAAAAATAATAATAATAAAATAAACATTTTTTCAGCTGGATAGTGTCATATCTTTATGTGACACAGTATCACAGACCCTCCTCAGAGAAAGTCCCGTGTGCACCACTGATACAGATTTTTATAAACAAACACATCAAATTTATTCGTACACACTGATTTATATAAATATTACATGTAGAGTAGAACCTTGATTATGTGACATAATTGGAACCCAACTTACATCGGATAATTGAATTTTCCAAATAATAGAGATTTTTTTCAAGAATCATCTAGTTTAATATGAAGGGCGATTCCATTGTAACATGTGTGACATTTGTACACCGCCTTTTTTTTCCTTTTAAATGTCTTTTTTCTTAGCTCAGCTTTAAGAATTAAGCATCTGTTAATACAGTCCATATTATCTTATTCCACACATTTTTTATAAAACAATTACATGTGCAGCATCATTATTTCTAACATTTTATAATTAATTATTAATTTTATAAAACTTGCATTGTGTGTGACAACGTAATTGAAATCTGTAATCAAATGGAACAATTAGATTTGTGAAGGGGCCGTTTACCTAGGGAAGAATTTTGCAAAAAATCTGTTTTCAAAATGAAAAATATTGTGAAGGGTCTGTGTTTAAGATAAAATATTTTGTGAAAGGTCCATTTTTAGGATAAAATATTTTGTGAAGGATCCTTAACGGACCCAAATTTCTCCTAAACAGACCCCTGATAATGCATTTTAATGAGTTAGAAGAGATTGTATTACAAACACAGCCTAAACAAAAATAATTTACTATATTGAAAGCATATTTTGACAAAGGAATCAATTAAAAGTTTCTCTTATGTAAAATGAAATTATCTGTTCATTCTTTTTTTGAAATGAAAGTTAAACTTACTTGTATAGTTAAATATTTTAAAATATAATAGAACACTTTTAACTAAAGGCACAATTTTTTTAATGTTTAAATTACTAGGCCTAATTTTTTTTAATGTTCTGTATGTGATAATTTTGATGAAGATGAAGGGTTAGAAAATAAGACCCTTTCAGTTATTTCTCGACTCTCAGTTATATGCAATTTTAAATAGGTCCCTTAAAATGCATATGTGAGGAATCAATGTACTCTGTATTTGATTTCTCCTTAAAGAGCGCTGAAAATGCCTTATTAAGTAACTCTGCAATAAAGTAATAAAACTGAGTACGATGATTAAAAATGTCTTTTTGCTTTTTTGGACTAATCCTAGGGGCAAGGGTGATTTGTTTCTTTGCAATTCTGTTTTTTAAACTTTTGTACAGCTTTATTTGGTTAGAATCATCGAGTGATCAATGGTAAGCAAAGAATGCTCTTGGAAGATGCAAATTAAGACTCACCATGAACAACAATGGACAAGTGTGGAGAGGCTACTGTGTTATTAGCTGAAGAGTAAGATTGCTAACATCCACTAGCTGTTTAAGTTGAAAATGGGCTCTTCTGCCCATTTTAAATTAGCTGCACAGCAAATTGCTGATTTTTTAAGGCTAAAAATGGACCACTGTTTGAACACTTTTAAGTTGTTTTGTAGTGAGTTTTAGCTTGGGTTTTGATTCATGCTTGAAGTAAAATTTAATCAATATAGCTTAAAACTGGTTTGGGGTCAAAGGCAAAACAAAATAATTTTTTTAGAAAAAACATGTAATTAATTTTAAAATTTTGTTATTGAAGAATAGAATCATTAACGTGTATTCTCAGTGTTGGACTGCTATTAGTTCACAGGAATTGAAAAGTTAAAAATATATTATGTATACGTGCAAAAAGAGAATATAATGTATAGTTATTAACAACTGACTTACTTTTTATTCTACTATATTTAATTAATTTTATAGGAAAGTATTTCATAAAAGTTATTATTCAATTTTGTAATTGATATTCTGTTTAGTATATATGTAAATTAGATAAGCGTGATAAGAATAAAGTTTTAATGACAATTATTAAGTATTTTTATTTTTCATGAACTTTAAAAACAATATTTTGCATCATTATAGCAACATGCTTATTCTAATTTAATCTTAGTTTTGACCATTCCACCCAGTGCCTTGGGTTTTTTTTTCAACAAAAAATCTGAGCAAAATACCAACCTTACTAAAAGCTAAACTACTCAGCAGTGTAAAGAATAGCAAAAGTATTAATTTTTTATTTCTTTTTAATAATGGGAATACGCACACACACACATACTGGACATCCAATAAGGAAAGAAAATTGTTTTTCCCTATTAACCTTTCATCAAATAAAAGTGTTTTAAGAACTGCCTTCAAGGTTGAAACCTGTGTTTGTATTGCTTATTTTTTTCTTTTATAGGAAAAAAGCTGACCAGTTTATATGGGTTAAGACTGGGAGGTACAATTAAGAACTTGTGTTATTGTAGGTATTTGTAGGCTATGTTAGGTATGTTTGTAGGCTATATTAGGTATTACTATGTTATTCACATAGTAAAAAATAAAAGTGGATTAAGATTCACTGTATTGTACTTTAATTTATAAACAAAATAAATAAATATTTTGTTTATAAATTTAAGATTTTCTAACTATAGCCATATAAACATGTTACATTTTGTCTATTTATTTAATCTTGACTAAACAAAAAACATTAAAATTAATCTTAAAGGGATGTACAAAAAAAAAAATGTATTAATGACTATGTCATTTTATCTCTCACCCCCTTTATTAAAAAATGTCCAAAAAATATGTCCCAAAAAAAGCGACATAATTTTACATACATTTAAATACTATTAGTTCAAAACATCTTTCATCTATTGTTACAATATTTTGTAAGCTGTAGAATATGCATAACATGAATTTTTCTATAATTAGGTTACAATCATAATCATAAAAATTTCAACATAGGGTTACCAGGCAAAATACACGAAAGATGAGAGATAAAATGACATAGTCAATTAATATCATTTTAATATGGCAATAATGAAACTAAAAAATTAAGGGGTTTCAAGGGGGGGTCTTCCCCTGACGGAGTTTATATATATATATATATATATACACTTATTTTTTATCTGTTAATAACTAACATTTAGTTTTTCAACATTGCAATCTTCCATTTAGTAACTCCACAGCATAATCAATTATGTAATACTTGACTTGAATCTCTGTTAATTGTTTAAAACATAACCCACTCAAATAAGTTTATTTCAATAAAGCAAGCTAGAATACACAAGTAGTCAAGAACATCCCACATTACTTTTTAGTTTTTGACCCACATAAGAGGTCAACAGAAGTAACAACTTTCCTTACAAAGACTGCCTCTCTCTTTCTACTACTAGACAAAGAAAATTAGAGGAAGAGGGAAACTTTTTAGACATGCAACTTTCTTTTTTCTACATCTAAAATTCTCCTTTATCACTTTCCTTAGTAAAAAAAATGTTAAAGTAAAAGTATCAATAAATCTGTTTGAAGTGTATCAATGTAAGTTAAATATTCATTTTAAAAAAGAAAAATATATACATAAATGATAGTTAAAATTCGTATTTTATTCCTATGGAAGTTTCTGTAAATATAGTCACACAATGAAAAATCTGATAGATTCAAATAAATACAACCTATTGAAAGATGAACCAACAATTAACTTATTTAAAAGTAACACTGAAGTTATTTGAAAATAATGCTCATTTTCTTTTCTCTAAGAATAAAAATAAATGAATACTTATTCAATAGTAGAGTAAAATGCTTAAAATCCTCCAACACAGATTTGTTTTTAAATGTTTGAATTTCGTATAACAGTTATTATCCACCTTAAATTGTCCTCCACCCAAGGCATCCCTCCTTTAGACAGATAACTTTAATATGCTTTGCCTTAACAAAACAGCAATATACATTCAAATACTCTCAAGCATGTAGAATTAGTAAAATGTTAATAGTTAATCTCAAGCAATGTTAAAATCAACAGTGTTAAGAGTAGATACAGGCACAGCTGAGATATTAATTCATAGATGAATTTTATTACTCAACTCTTAATAACGTTTCGTGATTTACATGCTTTGTTTAATTATTTATTTTTACCCACACAAGCAGGGCCCGTTTATCGGCAGGGCAACCGGGGCATTTGCCCTGGGCCCACCAATTTCAAGGGCCCAAAAATGTTGTATTTTTCAACAAATTTATGTTTGATAAAAAATTTTCATTTATTAAAAAAATTATATTCTTTAAAAAATTTACTTAAAAACCACTCGACATTATCCTGCAAATGTACATTTAAAATTTTCTGTTTATGCAAGCATGCACTGTAATATCTGGTGACATTTAACATTAACCTTACTGTGAATGAAACTGGGTTGCTTTAACTCCCTATTAACTTCAGCTAGGCAATGATAACTCGTCTATACAAATATTGATATGCAGAAGTGACAGTATTTTGAAGCCCCCCTATAATGTTAGGCAAGTTTTGCATTTCCTTTCATAAATACATGCTATTTATGTATACAAAAATCCTTTAATATTTATTGCTATGTACGTATTTATATTTAGTGTTTAAACAAACAGTATATTTAAGTAGCTATATGTATCTAAAATAACTTAGATGCATAATACTGTTTTCGTGCAATTTCCCGTAAAATATTTATGGTCCGGTGCAAAGGCCCAAAAATCTGTGTTTGCTCTGGGCCCAATATTGTGATGATCGGGCCCTGCACACAAGAAAGCAGCTATCAAACATTCAAGTTTGTTTATCAATTTATTAATCATGCACACAAATTTAACTATAAACTCTTTCAAATTTGATTAATACTACTATTCAGGTACATTGGCTCATATTAAAGAGGTGTAAAATGTATATAAACAAAGGTTTGTATACACATAATAGGTTTGTTTAAGATTACGATGTCCGATTCATACGTACGATCACCGATCGTGCCCTTTAAGCCGGTGAAAACATCAAGATCAGACATTAAGTGAAATATTTACTGATAAAAGTAACAAACCTCGAGTACCAGCAAAACATATCCTTCAAGTCATCGATATATCACCACACGCTAAGGAAACAATCAAATTTTCTTCATTAGAAAGACAGTGGGGGGTATGTATGTAATCCAATGTGATATACCTACGTGAAACTAATGAACCATTGCAGCTTTAATTTCGACGTCAAGATCACACACATGCTGAATGTTTGTTATTGTTACAATCGAAGAGATCGGGATAAATCAGCACCGTTTAAGAGTATGGCAGCTTCGCAGGAAAAAAGGCACTCAGTAATTTATTCGACATTATAAAGGAGGGAAGAATTAAATGGAAGCACAACACGAACAACCACTGTCACTTGCTAGCTAGCGCAGCTCCAAAACATCAAAATCCAACCCTTGCCATGACCTCAAACAACGACAGCGCCATCTGTTGGTAGTAAAAACAAAAATGCCCTGAGAGTAGAGTTTAGAATTCCCCCGATGAGAGAAAGGAAAAAGCAGGAAAGGCGAAGTGAAAATTCTGTTGCTAGCAAACGAGTTGGTCGATTTATTACAATGTATTTTTCCTCTTTTTTTTTTTAATGAAACGAAAGCTATGTCTGTAATATGTCTTCAAATATTTCCTCTCTAAATCGATATTTATTTATTTTTAAGTAATTTGATTATTATTTTTCAGAGTAAACTTAGAATATCTTGGAAAGAAAGAAAAAAAAAACTGAAGGAAAATACGGCTTAACATTTACTACTTAACTTGACAAACAAGGTTACATTATGGGATATAATTTATGGGATATAATTTAAATTCAAAATGTAAAATAGCAATATAATTACCTATCCAAGTTGCACTTTTGCCATTTCTCTCCTGTTTTTTTTTTTCTTTTTTTTTTAAATAATATAAGAAAACGCTAGAATAGTATGTTTCTCTTCCTTATATGAGTGCCAATTTTCAAGGCAAATACCGTGTTTACTCGCTTATGTCCCACTTTTTTTTCCCAATTTTTCATGGTGAAAGTCTAGGTGCGACTATTATGCTGGAAAATCTACGACACAATATTTTACACTCTAATGCAGAACATTACTGGTGTTATATAATAAAATAACCAACTTACCAAATGTTTCCAGTTTATCTGCCGTATATTAAATAATCTTTTCTACAATTGCATACGAAAAAGAAGCATTTTTCCTTTTATAGTGGTATTTTTGTAGACATACATTAAAGTAATACGCGACTGTGCCTCTTATGCGGGGAAAATATTCTGACTATTTTTTCTTCTTCAAAACGGGGGTGCGACTATTATGCGAGTAAACACAGTAAACCAATCTAACTAACTATATTTACTAAATTTGTATAACAGTTGATTTGATAAATAAAATACATGTTTATATCATAAGCCTAAATTTTTCAAAATTATTGGGGGGGCCCGAGCCCCACAACTACATGTATTCACGTCAGTGGCGAAGCCAAGGGGGGATTAGAGGGGTCATAACCACCCCCAATGAGGAATTTTTTGCCATACAAAATGTATATTCTTCACTCCCTTATCATACAACCGTATACATACATATATGTGAGTTGCAGAAGTCGTAACCCCCCCCCCCCCATGAAAAATTTCTGGCTACGCCACTGTTTCACGTACATATAGTTTACTCATAGCTGCCAACTACTACGGAATATAATTAACCCCTTTTTCTACATGATTTTTGGCTTAAAATGTAGCAGCATTTTTGTGCTGTGCGCGCGAGCTGGTTACTATTTTGAAAAAAAATAATTAAAAAATATACTATTTACAAAAAGTGGTTAATTATATTCCGTAGTAGTTGGCAGCTATGACTTACTATATAGTACGGTAAATTATTGGAGGCGTTCGAGCTCTATGGGTCCATAGAATTCTACATAATTCATTAACATAGAATTCTACATACTATGTAAGGTAAGTATCCATGTTAGTCTCTTCCTACCATGTTATAAGTTAAAAATAGAAGCAAAGTAAAAAATCCAAAGGAGGAAAAAAGAAAACATTTTCGATGAGATAGTGCATTTTAGACATATCTGAACTTTTCTTCATTCCATACTTTCCATTGCATAATCTGATTTTAATTAACTAGAGCCTGGCGAGGGCAGCTTATAGTAACATTGTGTGTTACGTGGCGTCGCAATGAATACTAAATCATGATTGAAATCAAAAGAAGAAAATTTTTAAAAGTACAATAAAGGTTTTTTAAACGTTTGTAAATGGCGTGAATACTTTTTTATGTTAGTATAAATTAGTTTTCTGTATTTAATGATAAATTATTGGGTGGGCTCAGCCCCTATTTACAATTTATTGGGGGGGGGGCTCGAGCCCCACGGGCCCATATAACTCTACGCCTATGGTTTATATAATATTTATTTTGGGGGCTAACGTTGGTCCGCGAAATATTTTTTTCCTATTTTTTTGTTAGTCTGCAAAGAAAAGATGTTAAAAACTAGGGACCGCCCTAGGGTACGTGCGTAAACGTAACTGCCCTGTAAACGTAAAAAGGCGCCCATTTCATACTTTTTTCAAGCTTTAGAGTTCGAAATGGCGCCCTTTCGAAGACGGCGCCCCGATGCGATGCTTACCTTGCTTACCGTGTCGGGCTGCAGAGAATTGCTATAATACAATTATACGGCTTCCCAAAAGTTCGTTTGAGAAAGAAATTATCCAGATTATCGTCTGCAAGAAGTCTTAAATTTATTAGTAATTTAACAACAAAAGTGGCAACAGTATTAGTTTTGTAAGTTTGATAATAAAAATAGAATATGAAATTATTTATTTTAAGTGGACAAATATTAAATATATTGAGCGTAGGTTTTTTTTTTTTTTTTTTCAAATAGTTTAGTTTTTTAGCTTCTGTTGTAATTGTCTCCACAACGAGCTTTATCTTCTAGTTTCTTGTGTTCACATTTTTAAACATACTTATTTATGCAATTAAAACTTAGCAGCTAATGAATCATCCTTTCTCATTTTTTCTGTCTTCAACCCAGATTTAGCTTGACCATCATCGCAAAGATGCTTATAGTGTTGGCCAACTCTGGTGGCAACAAAGGGGTTGAAAAAGTGGCCAGAAATGGCTTAAAACGTTTTCAAGCTGAAGAAAAAAATAAATCTTTATTAGGTTTACTTCTAAGTGCTTGTGCTGCTGAAATATGCTTGTCTGCAAGTATTTTTTGAGTCATTTGGACTTTCATCTCCGAAATTTTTTCCTTTCATTTTCAAAATATTACGGTATTACCAGTTGAGCAAGATCTAGCCACAAAGTGGCTAAATTGGCAGCACTGTGGTGCTAGGGAGAAGATTCCCCTTAGAGACCAGCGTTGCTTCCTTGAGGAACATTTAATGATCCGCTTTTGCGTCTGTGCAACGATCTTTTTTTCTTTCTAATGTCCGGGTCAGCAGCCTACTTTAGGCTTGACCGCTACGAGGGCAGCAGATTTTGCTCATTTAATTATTGGGCTCCTATTAGAACAGCGTTGCCCCCTATGAGTAGTGGTCTCTTAATTTTGAACAAATTCCAGATGAGAGGCCTAGCACCTGGATTGGCAACCCAAAGGTATGGATTTAACATGGAGGACATTGGAACCATGAATAGATTTTACGTGCACCAGCTCCTTTTAGTGGAGTCATTACTAAGACTTTTTTAGGAGGGGGAAGATGTCCATAAACTGCCAAGTGAAATATCGGTTTTTACCAGCTTACTTATTTTTTTATCAACTGTATCACTAACTTTTTACTTTTGCCAACTGGATTTGCGTAATTTTGCCAAGTGTGCCAGAAACAGAAAGTAAAATATCGTTTTCGTTACAATTTGCCCACCAATTTTGCCAACTAGGTATCTAATTTTCCCCTAGGTTCTAGCAAAGGGGGAGACTCCCCCCTCCCTTGCTAGGGCCCTGCTTTTAGCATACACGGTTCGATAGCAGTCCAGTGGAGAAAGGTTTTCACCTTCCAAAGTACTGACCAAGGCGGTGCTGCTTCGCTTTCCGTATTCTTATGGCAACGGAGCTTAGTGACTAAGCCACTGCGGGACGTCTGTGCTGTGCAACGATGAAAAAAACAATTTTAACTTGTGTTCAATAGAGGGTTAAACATCAAATCCTCCCCTCCCCCCATCTAATGTTCGCGTAAGCTATTGCCGCTGTATTAACTCTTGATGGTGGAAATTACCTTTTGAAAATTAAACAGCAAGTGTATCAAAAATCTGCGCAGACGTGAATAAATAAGGAAAAACCACCCAACCGTAACTGGGTAATAGAACTCTCTAAAGTGTTACGTGACCGTCGATCAGGTCTTAATGTCATCTGATCGCAGTCACAGTTACGGAGTAAACGGAGCGTAGAAAAAGTGTTCAGCGTCCAACATTCTCTAAACTGTACTTTCTCCGCATTGCAGACAGCACGAAAAGAGAAAGTAGTGTACTTTCACTGGCTGCGTCAAATATTGTCAGGGGGATTTTAAAGGATTAACATAATTTTAACCAGACATGTTATGTCTTTGATCTTCGAAGAATTTGATTAAAAATTTATAATTAATTTCTAACACTAATGATTAAAGTTGTAACATGTTTATAGCTTCATTCTTTAGTCCGAACTTGATTTACCACGTTAGAACGATTGTGTATAATGTTTTAATAATGTTGCTAGCCAGGGATCGATTCAAGAATTTTTTCCAGGGTTCCACTTTCGTGAAAACTATTTATTTTTTGTAAATTTCGTGATCGATTTTTGTGAAATTTCATACCAATTTTTGCAAAAGTCACTTTTGTTGTTAAAATAATTTACAGAAGAAATGCTAATTTTGGATAAAATGCCAATGAATGGTTGTTTAAATCACTTTTATTTTGTGAAGCGGCCGTTTTAATCGACTGTATTTTTGTGAAGGAACCATTTTAATCGATTGTAATTTTGTGAAGGGGCTGCCAAACGGACCCAAATTTTGTCTGCATCGATCCCTGCTAGCTGAGCTGAGTGGCCCCATTCTTCATATGGTGTCGATTTTTTACATTAAAAAAAAAACCTCTCATATGACACTATTTCCAGTAATTTTAGATAAATCTTTTTCAAAAATGTGTGAGAGAGAGATTTGGGAATTTGATTTTTAAATTACTCAATCGGAGAGCAAATCCTGCACTTTCCCAGAACAAAAACTCGATCAATCACGATGATAATGATGAAATATAAGACTGTTTAAACATCTCGTCAGTCAAAACCCGTCAAAATTGACTTTGAAGATACATAATTCTAAAATAATTATAAAACTTTGTAAAATAACACAGGTCCTTATCAAAGTGTACACGTGTTTCGATCGAAAAAATTTCGATCTTTTTCAGCACTAGCGGGGTGCCATACACAGAATATGACGGTCAGAAAACAGGTTGATGAATTTTTTTTTTTTTTTTTTTTTTTTTTTTTGTCTTTTTCTATCCTGAGTCCGAGTCTACGTATGGATTTTTACTGTGATGACGATCGCATTTTTTTTCAATGGAAACACTTGTAAACTTTGATAAGTAACTTTTATTTGTGTTATAATTTTATCTTTTAAACAGTTTCTTTTGAGCGTTTTTGTTTCTCAAAATTTTCTCTGGGACATTCTAGAACATTCTCGGGCATCTTAGAGCATTCTTTGGATTTCTCATACATTCTCGAAAATATTTAAATTTGATTCTCAGCTGTTTCACCGACTTTACATTAAATTGCATTCTGCAGCGTTTTGAAACATTCTAAAACGTTCTAGAGAAAGATTGTTCATCATGCGATCTGCGAGTCACAGCCCGGCCCGTCAAGGTGTTTAATCCGATCTGCATGGTGCTGTTTGGATTTTATCATTATTCATTTATTTATATTGCCGCTTAAAAAAAGTAAATTTTAAAAAATTTCAATGTGCTTAATTTGTCTTTAATGTGTTTTACAGCATTTGAATGCAAACATTTTTTTACACTCGTCTAGTATAAAAAATGCTGTCCGTGCTAAATAGTGTACGCAAAAAGCTCGTTTATAACAACACAAAATAATCCCATAGCTTTAGGTACTAAGGATCTTAACCTGTTCGCTGTCATTGTTGAAAAGTCGCTGTAGGTGTCTATCGTTGCTTCCCGACGTGAGTCTTTGAATGCTCCGTTGCGCCACAGATGCCAACAACGGAAGTACAATTTTGTTAAAAAGTATGTCATAATCAATGTACTCGACATGATTACTCCCTTTTTTAACTTAGTGTTAAAAATGTATATATTAAATACAAAATCGTTTTAAACAACGTGAAACAACAGTTTTATTGTGTTGGTAACCTTTAATAATCGATGTGTTCGACATGATTTATCATTCTTTTTAACTTTTAGTGCTAAGCAATATATCAAAAATCTGGAGTGACTCCACTCGACTTTCCGAACACTTACGATTAAGATCATTACCAAGCATTTAAATCAATTTTAATCGATGAATAATTCAAACATACATACCAAATTGAAGCTCGATCGAATGTACCGTTTAAACGCTAGCGCACTTTCAAGAATTTCTCCCCATAGGCCATAATGTAAAAGAAATCTTTGTCGTAGCCCTGTAGAAAAACTATAAGTCCTATAAACATCAAAATCAATACCAGTCTTACAATGGTGGTTTATAACATGTATACCCAATTTGAGCTCAATCGGATGTATCGTTTAAACGCTAGCGCACTTTCCAAAATTTTCCTCCATAGGCCATAATGCAAAAGAAATCTTTGTCGTAGCCCTGTAGAAAAACTGTTAGTCCTATACACATCAAAATCAATACCGGTCTTGCGAAGGTCGTTTATAACATGTATACCCAATTTGAGCTCAATCGAATGTACCGTTTAAACGCTAGCGCACTTTCAAGAATTTCTCCTCATAGGCCATAATGTAAAAGAAATCTTTATTTTATCCCTGTAGAAAAACTGTAAGTCCTATACACATCAAAATCAATACAGGTCTTGCGACGGTGGTTTATAGCATGTATACCCAATTTGAGCTCAATCGAATGTACCGTTTAAACGCTAGCGCACTTTCCATAATTTTCCTCCATAGGCCATAATGTAAAAGAAATCTTTGTCGTAGCCCTGTAGAAAAACTGTAAGTCCTATATACACCCAAATCAATACCGGTCTTGCGACGGTGGTTTATAACATATATACCCAATTTGAGCTCAATCGCATGCCCTGTTCAGGAGCTATCGTGTTCACTCACATTCACATACACACAAACACACATACACACACACACACATACACACATACATACATACATCTCGTAAAAATAGCATAAATAAATTCAGAAGACCTCAAAACGTGTCAATACACCAAAATCTCGAATTCGAATTTTTTCATGATTACAATACTTTCCTTCATGGTACATGTTCGGAAAGTAAAAATAGCTTAAAATAACATGGAAGACCAATTCTATTATTTCTATATAAAACATAACGCTTTGTTCCCAAGCGACAAATACAAAACATAAACACAATTGTTCAACACACACAACAAATAAACCTGAACCACCTCGGCAAAACGGCACTTCAAAATGAAATCAAAAATACTCAAAAAATAAATATTCCCATGTGTACGTAATCAAAATCTCTTTCGCCTCTCTGGAAAATACCAACAAATATATATATATATATTTTAAGTACAAACTCGTTTTAAATCTAAAATTTTTCACCACACGCTCTAGTACAAATACGGAATCGCAGCTAACGCATTCAGCTCCCAGATTTCTGGGAAAATGAAAATAAAAAATAAAAAAGTAAAGTCTCTATGACGTGGGCAGAAATATTTTGGCATTGTGTATATGAATTCAGAAATAATATTACACATTTTTTTTTTCATTTTTTGTAGTGGGTTAGAAAACATTGAGATAGAAAAGGCGGAATATCTTTCTACCAAGCCACTAAAATATGAAAAAGCTAATGACAGGAAAAGGCTTTTTTTTTTTTCTTGGTGGATATATTCTGTAGTAAAAAAGGAAAACAGTGGAATTTCTGGAGACAGTATATACATGTTTTATAGAAAAACAATTTCTGTTTTCCTGCAAATATGGCAGACTCGGAGAATAAATATTTGAATTGAAATAGTTTCTTCTAACCAAAAGAGAAGGTTGTTGATCGGGAATTAGTAAGGGTATTGACGTATGTCAAGGGAGGGGACGTGTTAGGGGATCTAGAGCCCCCCCCCCACCCGCCTTAGTCTAAATAAAAACGCTAATTATAGCCAAATTAACTCCTTTTGTATCCATCGCTCAAAATAGTACAGCAAAAAATATTTAATTTTTATATAAATTTTGAAAAAATAATATTTCATGATTGGCAAAAGAGAGTTTTTACCAGTAACAAAAAATTGAATTGTCAACTCATTAGCAATCTATTGGTAATATCAGAAATTATAAGAATTATATTTTTTGGGAGTCGTGTCCTAATATCATATAAACACAATATTGTCAATAGCGGTATAAGTTTTCATTCTACTTATAACATAGATGAAATTAAAATTCAAAACAAATTATATTAATTTTGTAAATTTTATAATTCAGTGCGTAACAAGCGCAATTTGCTACAAAGCAGTGGTTCTCAAACTGTGGGTCGCGGAGGAATATCATGTTATTTCAAACTTAGGGAGGAGTATCCTGTTATTTCAAGCTTAGCATTAAAAGAACTGATGGAGTTTACGACCACATACTTATGTGAAAGGGCTTTTTCCCACTATGTTCTTTTTAAAAAACAAGTACAGAAGTAAGCTTTGCGTGGAAAGTGATTCAAGGTTAAAACTAACAACTTTTAATCCTGATATCATATCTCTTGTAAATAAAAAACAACAGTTTCACAAATATGATTGATTGTTTTAAAATAAAATGCACTAGCAGGACAATGTTCTTTATTGAAATAGCCTTTAAAATTTTCATTTCAACGGTTTTTTTCTCAGCAGGGCATTTGAACACAATAAAACTATTGAAAGCTGAGTAATATCAAAACAGTTTTTGAACTAAACTGTAAATTTGTTTCTATAAAAACATGCACATTTAACAAAATAAAAGGAACACATTGAAAAAGAATCTGTTCCAAAATTATAATTTATTGCAATAATAAAAAAATTTGGACATTGAAATTAAGAATATATGTAGGCCTATTTTGAAATAAAGTAATAGGCTTACATGTGCAATCCGCCAGTGGTTATATTTCCAAAAGGCATATGAAAAACATGTGGTGTATTTTATATAGCCAATATTGATTATCGTTATGTGGTAGTGGATCGCCAAAAAAAGTTTCTAGATGAAGGTGGGTCCCAGGACAATAAAGTTTGGGAACCGCTGCTATAAAGAATTTAAAAATTTTTAGTGCTACTGAAAATTTTTACCAGTTATTTATAGTAAAATTTATTGTCAATCAAATCTTATTTTAAGAGCCGAGCTCTCCTTTTAGCTGGACAACACCTATGAGACAGCTATAGCTACGCCCGTGAAAAAAGGGAATATCGGGAAAAATTCGTTCGATATTTTACCACGATAATGTTTTCAGACTGGTGTAACATGTCATTCTACAGAATACGTCACAACTTTCGTAACTGCTAATTCCTCTTAAGCAGTTTCGTATAACAAATTATCATGGAACCGATGTGAGGACACTTTGAAATAAAGTGAAAACAAAATCTAATTCTCTTATTATTAGGTTGTTCACAAAGTAATTTCGTTTATTGCCGAACAGAGGACTTAATTACATTTTTCAACAGCCAACTTCACACTTAAGCCGCCTAATCATTATACATTTTTATAGCTTTGTATAGCAAGCTTGCTTGCGAAAAAAGTTCGATTGATTCTGAGCAGTAGTTTTTGGTTGGGTACACTTTCAAATATGGAAACTGAAAAGCGGCATTTCCGACATGTTTTGCATTTTCTCTATCGAAAAGGTAAAAATACTGTTTAAGAAAGTATATTAATTATCCGATGTGTATAGAGAGAAGATGGATTCAGAGAACACCAAAACTGGTTTTCAAAATGTGGATCCGACAATTTTGATGTTCAAGATCATCAAAATCAAGATCCAAGACGCATCACGTTCTGGAAGGCCAATTGAAGCTGATGAAGGCACAATAAAGGCATATTCATGGATGAAAACTAGCGAATAACAACTCGTGAAATCGCTGAAAGATTCAATTAATCGAATTCGACCCTTCAAGATCATTTGAAACGCCTCAAAGCTCGACATATGGGTTTCTCATACTCTTAACCCTTTGAGGCGCAACCATTTCCCAATGCTGAAAAAGGGCAGCCGTTGCTATCGCTCGACTTAACTACCAGCAAGATGGCGGACGATCGAAACGTTCATCGCGTGCCACAGATCTAGGGACCTTTTTTTTACGACAGCTGGCTATGCCGGGCACAGCCAGCTGTCGTCAAAAAAGGGTTTTTTCGTTTCGATCAGTCCGTTTCGATCGTCCGCCATCTTGCTGGTAGTTAAGTTGAGCGATGGCAACGGCTGCTCTTTTTTCAACACTGGGCAATCTATCCAGCTGTTCTCGCATTCTTCTATTTTCCTGCCAACAGCTGGCTGTGCCGCACAGCCAGCTGTCGGCACAGCCATTTATGCTATTTTTACGAGATGTATGCATGTATGTATGTGTGTGTGTGTGTGTGTATGTGAGTGAACACGATAGCTCCTAAACGGGGCATTCGATTGAGCTCAAATTGTGTATATATGTTACAAACCACCGTCGCAAGACCGGTATTGATTTTGGTGTGTATAGGACTTATAGTTTTTCTACAGGGCTACGACCAAGATTTCTTTTACATTGTGGCGTATGGGGAGAAATTCTTGAAAGTGCGCTAGCGTTTAAACGGTACATTCGATTGAGCTTCAATTTGGTATGTATGTTTGAATTATTCATCGATTAAAATTTATTTAAATGGTTGGTAATGATCTTAATCGTAAGTGTTCGGAAAGTCGAGTTGAGTCACTCCAGATTTTTTGTTCTGTACAAAAACTAGTAACTTCTTTTTTGTGTTAGACCAAGTAAGTCCATAAGTACCAAAGTACCCCTAATTGTCGTACTTAACCAAATAAAGATAAAATGTAAATTCACCTGATTATAGCAGTAGTACGTAGGTAGTATTGAATTATATTGGAAACACTGTAATGTAAATCTAATTAAACAATTATTTAGGAAATATTGTGCTTGTCAGAATTGTATGGTGGAGGGTAATGTCTCTTGTGAACAAAAAGAATATATTTTAACATCTATTTACAACATCTCTGTTTACATTTTTTCTAGTTAAATATCCATTTACATTTTATTATCTAACTACAGCAACAATAAGAAAAGGGAAGTTAAGCAGAGAGAATCGTTTTAAAATTCTTTAAACAACCGTAACTAAAGCGCAGTTAACAACGAACAAAAATAGAACGTCTTAACTGAAAGAATTATTTTCCGCTCTCTTCTTCTTTAATCCTACATGATTTCATTTGCATGCATTTTACAAATGCCACTTTTTGAAAGAAAAAACATTTGCTTGGAGCATCATTTGAAAAATATTTCGTCTCACGACATTAGTAAAACTATGCTAAAGACATCTGGCAGCATGCCGAGGGCTTACATGGAGCCATTTTGTTTTCTACTGTTGAATTCGTTTTCGTTACTTTTGGTTGATTAATGTATTTTAAGAACATTTTAACTGCCGTTAAAAATTTCTGAGCAATCCCAAATATGCGTTTATTAAAAGTTTTATTAAAATGCAAAAGTCACGCGAAAGGAATGTATTTATTTCTGTTCTTTGTGAGGCAGTGAAGAGAAATATTTTCGGAAGCAGAGAATATGAAAATGCTTGCTTTGACGTATATTTTTAACATTTTTAATATCTTCAGGTGCGTTTGATTGATGTTATTTTAAATGCCCTGTGCAAACAAGATGTAGTTAATTTTGAAGGAAAACAAATTATTTCAGATTCTCATTAAACGAAACTAATAGTGATTTATTAGCATAAAGCTTACTGGAAATTTTTATAGAATTAAATGACTTAAAACATCTGCAAGTAGTTTTCCCTTTGATTTGAAAGTAAGTTGATTTTCCTAAAATCTGCATATTTTATAGATGAAAAGTTCTTTTTATTTTTGATAGTGGAAACAGAAATATGTAATACGTATTTGTGTATTAAAATATCAATTGCAAAAAAATGCAGATAAGTTTGGTCAAAATACGCAAAAAAGAAAAGAAATTAGTAATAGTAATGAAACGAAATAAAGAAACGTTTTAGATTAAAACAAAAGGCATTCAAAACATGACTATTAAGTATCAAAGTTTTTTGTTTACTTTGTTCCAAAAATTGTGGAGGTTTAATTTCCATATAACAGCTTGCGTCCACTGAATCATTGATCGGTCTTTTTCAATCTTCACATCATTAGAAAGTTATTCGAATTTTATAAAAGATGAAATCAATTTCGATTCTTTATATTAAGTTTTGGTGATTTTTATTTTAAAAAAAAGATAGTTTCCATAGGATTTCAAAATTTTTATCAAATAATTTGCAGCCGTATGATTCATGTATAACAAGCTTTAAGTTGTTAACACTTCTTTTAGTAAAGTAGTTAGGGGCTTCAAGCTTTTATAAATGATATACTATTTTATATCAAAAAATTATTGATTAGTGATTTTTCTAAGTACCTCCGCCACTAATCGTTGAGCTTTGGCAGATTTGCATGCTGCAATAAGTATCTGAGCTTCAAAGTTCTTTAAAAATATTTTGTACCTTTTAATCCATCGTTAAACTAAAAAAAAATATATTTCAAATGAGTATTTGAATTCTGGCAAAAAAAAAAAATATGTCCAAATTTCAAAAAACGCAAAACATGTATTGAAGCAAGTAGCTACACTGTGGAGAAAAATTTGATACAAAATGACTGACTGGCATTGGTGATGTGTATTGGCATCAATGACTGGTGTTTGGTGCATATTCTGAGTGAATAAGTATTTTCAAAATGTTCGTGGGGTGTGCGATGTACTGTACACACATGTTATATACTCTGCGGTGTGGTGTGGTTGTTACAGCACTCTGCATTCTTCCAGATTCGAAATGTAGTAGATCAAAAGATAAAATTTGTGTTTGAATTTTGCATCTGTATTTAATCTTACCTTCTAGATATATACCATAAGTAATTCTGTAGCACAAGCAGTATTGACCAGTATTGGTTAAATCTGGACTCACCAGTATCCTACTTGAAACTCGGAGTGATATTTTTTTTTTCTAACTTGTGCATCAAAAATTATATTATAGTTAAAAATTAAACTTATCAAATTATTATATAAAATATATATAAAGTACAGCACACTCTCTCTCTGCAAATGCCTATAATCCACCATATATTTTACATGCAAACAAATCATTTTACATTTCAGTTTTTCTACACAGACTTGGAAAGACTGATGAAACTTACACTTTCGTTAAAACAAATAGACAAAAAAATGAGGTCCATTGAAATATTAGCCTACTTATATTAATAATTAGAATAATCGTTGTGGAAACTCACTATTTTTACTGATACTGGAAAGGCATGGGATTAGATTATTATTCAGTATAATTTTGCATTGCTCAAGAGAAATATCTGTTATGCGGCAGAAACAAACTAGTAAATACAATTAAATAATTTTAATAAACGCCCATAAATAAATAAACCAGTGTCTCCAAGCACAAAAGAATAGCTATGAATAAGCTACTAGACAAAATTGTCAAATTAAATTTTAAATGTTATTAAATAACTAAAACATACAGCCTAATTGAAAAAAAATGTTTTATATCATTTTTCATATATTATTACAAAATAAATATAATGACCAGATTGGTTTCAGTTCTGTCTAATTATATGAGTACTGTCGCCAATATTTTTATTAAAATAATACACATTTTTTTCGCATGTTAACCAAATGACCTATAATCTGCAAAATTCTATAATCCGCACAACACTTGGTCCCAACCTGTGCGGATTAGACGGAGTGTCCTGTATATATTTGTTACATTAAAATTGTACAAAATATCTTAATATAAAAGGGGGTTGGTGCTGTTGAGGGATTTCCCAAAGTAAAATGTATAGTCAGGAATTTTTGTCCGGTAACTCTCAAAAATCTGGAAAAACTCCATTGATTTTTAAAAATTTAGTAGAGACCCTATTATAAGTGTTTTTATTATTGTTATTATTATTTGCAATACTTTTCTCTCATTTGTCTTTGGGGGCCTTTGAAAAATCGGGGGCCCACAGGCTACAGCCTACCGAGCCTAATGAATAATGCGACCTCCATTTTTTTCTAAACAATAACATGGGGCTCCGCAATTTCGTGTTGGAAGCTCGGATTTTATGTCAGCATATAACCCTTTAACGCGCAGTGTTCCCGCTCTGGGAACACCAAACTCCGACGTTTTGACTGTTGCCAGTCACGAAGAATAGATTTGATTCCTATAAAAATAGTTGTGGGTGACATAGCTCCACGAGAATCCTTTATTTTTTAGCACGTCATTTCCCGTAAAAAAATGGTCACGATTATTTTTAACAGCACTGACATCTGCTGAAAAATGGAAGAATGCGAGAACAGCTGGATAGATTGCCCAGTGCTGAAAAAGGACAGTCGTTGCCATCGCTTGACTTAACTACCAGTGAGATGGCGGACGATCGAAACGTTCATCGCATGCCGCAGATCAAGAGACCCGTCAAAAAGCTTCTTTAGGCTGTGCCACACAGCCAGCTGTCGTCAAAAAAGGGTCTCTAGATCAGTGGCACGCAATGAACGTTTCGATCGAGCGCCATCTTGCTGGTAGTTAAGTCGAGCGATGGCAACGGCTTCCCTTTTTTCAGCACTGGGAAAGGGTTGCGCCTCAAAGGGTTAAGCACACAAAAACTTAAAACGGTTCATTTACATATAAAATGATCCTGCATGACGCCAATCCTTTTACAAACGTACTTTATGACAGTTCTAGAGTTACGAAAACCTGCTCATGCACCAGAAAACACGACACAAATCAGAGCTGTCATAAATATTCATAATGCACACACTTAGCAGCGTCTCGTGTTTCGCCTGCTACAAGCATTCAATGACACAAGTCGAATACTCATGTAAAACATGGTATATGACTTTTTTGATACTGAAGTTTTATTATAGGAAGAAATTTATTTTCCTGGCTGGTTTAAAGGGATACTGTGGGAGGCTCCTACATTAAAACTGGAATGAGAAGGGGGAAGATTTTCATTTTTTTTTTTTTTTTTTAATCTGTTTGTGCCTATGTAAAATAATTCTTGTTCACAGCGAAGTTAAGTCTGAAATTATTTGAAAGAACAGCTTGTAATGAGGATCGCTTGCGTTTGTTATGGTATTATTAGAGATGGGTGGATTTACGAATACTCTATAGTATATGATGTCTTGGGGATCTGAATTTATTAAAAGATATGTAATTAATATATAGCACAACACATATGATTCTTTTAATATTATTATTAGATGCCTACAGGGCTCTAAAGCAAATCTTTTAGAACTATCCCTGTTATAATAATTTCGTCTTATTGGTTCTAAAAATATTATTAAACATTGTTTAGTTTATCTCTCTGTTTTCTGAAAAATAAATTAAATTAAAAAAATAAAATGAGAAAAGTGAAGATAATTTAGGTTATAGGAATTATGGTTTTAAGTTAAATACACTTAAATAATATTTATTTAAATATAATAATTATTATGATTAAATGTATAATAAAATGAATCTTATATGTAGTTATTCCTATTCTATCCCAATCACTGTGGAAAGCAGGGGCGTAGCCAGGGGGGGGGGGATATCGGGATATATCCCCCCCCGAAATTTTGGATTAGTGATGAAATTCCGTCTATTTATACACATATAAGTTCATATCCCCCCGAAATTTTTTCCAGGCGCATATCCCCCCTCGAAAAATTTTCCTGGCTACGCGCCTGGTGGAAAGTATTTTGAATATTCCTTGTTATTGAATATTCTTTTCTTGACTCTCTCTCAAAAACTTAATAAAATATTCTTATATAACTTATATATGTATTAAAATTCACAAAAATGTAGTAAACTAATAAAAATAAAAAATGAATTATTTTAAAATACTTTAATAAAATTCTAAAATGCAAAGCGCTTATTTTTCCTTATTCCTCTTCTGAAGCATTTTTCAACACTCCGAAAAGAAAAAGTCAAGAATCTCCCCTACCAAAACAGACACAGTAAAAAAAAAAAAGAAAGAAAAAAAACTCGTCTTTCCTTTTTCGTTGTAAAAATTATAAAATTTGCATTATGAAAGAAATGAAAACGGATCTGAATATAAAATAGACTTGTTGCGAAATAAAAATACAAAATATCTTTTAAAACGCATAAGATCAAAATGAAAACTGTGGCTAAGTTTCAAGAAGGGCATGGGTATTGTCGTCATCAGCTTCTAAAATAAAACAGTCAAACTTCGTTAATACGCCACTTAAAAATGAATTACTAGGCAGAATGACTTCTTCAGTGGGGTTTATATTAAATGCTAAACGAAATTTTAAATATTTACTTATTAGGTGTTTCTATAATTAACTCACATTATAATCTACTTAAATGAAACGCTAACGTATGAGGTACCAAAATCGACAATATTCCCACGCTGCGAACGGCAAGAGC
Source organism: Cheiracanthium punctorium (assembly GCA_038373885.1). Classification (NCBI taxonomy): domain Eukaryota; kingdom Metazoa; phylum Arthropoda; class Arachnida; order Araneae; family Cheiracanthiidae; genus Cheiracanthium; species Cheiracanthium punctorium. The sequence goes on from JAWZYV010017372.1 coordinate 528,130, forward strand.
TAGATGTAAACATTAGTGCAGTAACAATGACGGCAAAAATCCAAATTAGCAGTTCATTGACGTCAAACGGAGCAAGCATATGACACGCAGTAGCTAGATTACAAAACAACAAAATTGGATACACAAAAATGCAAGATCTTTCGGACCTTTTCGCAGATTTAAAATATCGAATTTACAATACTTGGCGCATTTATCGCCAATCTCAAAAATGTCACCATTCATTGGACTAAAACACATTTTAGCCATTTGCTGTTTCAACATCGGCTTTAAGGATGACACCCAAAATGTATAGCAACTCTAACCTAAACAAATTTAATGACAAACACAGTAAAACTTCGACACAACGATACTTAACCCTTTGAGGCGCAACCCTTTCAAAATGCTGAAAAAAGGGTTGCCATCGCTCGACTTAACTACCAGCAAGATGGCGGACGATAGAAACGTTCATCGCGTGCCACAGATCTAGAGACCCTTTTTTGACGACAGCTGGCTGTGCTCGCGCACCTGCGGCTATGTGCGCGAGCACAGACAGCTGTCGTCAAAAAGGGGTCTCTAGATCTGTGGCACGCGATGAACGTTTCGATCGTCCGCCATCTTGCTGGCAGTTAAGTCGAGTGATAAAAACGGCTGCCCTTTTTTCAGCATTGGGCAATCTTTCCAGCTGTTCTCGTGTTCTTCCATCTTTCAGCAGATGTCAGTGCTGTTAAAAATAATCGTGACAATTTATTACGGGAAATGAACGTGCTAAAAAGTAAAGGATTCTCGTCGAGCTATGTCACTCGCAACTATTTTTATAGAAGTCAAATCTATTCTTCTTGACTGGCAACAGTCAAAACGTCAGAGTTTGGTGATCCCAGAGCGGGATCACTGCGCGTTAAAGGGTTAAGGGACCCAATAAAATTATCGTTCTAGAGGGATGTATCGTTATATCGAGGAGAATTTATATTGCACGGACAATCCAAGGGACCGCACAATTTTATAGTTATAGAGAGATTTATCGTTGTATCAGATATCATTATAGTGAGGTTTTACTGTACTTTTAAAACAAAGAAACATGATTTTCGTTGAAATGAGCCCCGAAATTTAGTCAACACTGCACTGAGTATAAAGAACAGTAAGGTATATGAGGGGGGGGTGAAGCTGACCGCCTTGGCGCCTGGTTTATAAAAATTAGTAGAATTTTAATTAATAAAATGCATAACCAATTAAAGAAATTATAATCTGTCCCATTTAATCTGCCATCGTACGCGAGTCGAAACGTAGTATAGTCTTATATGAATTCCTAAAATTTGTTGATAAGGCAACAATCTTGGTAAGGAAAATTGCTGAGAGCTGTGCTCAACAAAAATTAATTGCATATGGTAGATAATCTTGACAAAGAAATGGAACGGAATTTGTATCTTGCAATCCTAAAAGTGATGTCATAACCCTTTAACGCGCAGTGTTCCCGCTCTGGGAAACCAAACTCTGACGTTTTGATTGTTGCCAGTCACCAAGAATAGATTTGGTTTACATAAAAATAGTTGCGGGTGACAAAGCTCCGCGAGAATCCTTTTTAGCACGTCATTTCCCGTAAAAAATGGTCACGATTATTTTTAACAGTACTGACATCTGCTGAAAAATGGAAGATGCGAGAACAGCTGCATACATTGCCCAATGCTGAAAAAAGGGCAGCCGTTGCCATTGCTCGACTGAACTACCAGCAAGATGGCGGACGATCGAAACATGCATCGCGTGCCACAGATCTAGAGACACTTTTTTTGACGCAGCTGGCTCTGCCCGGCACAGCCAGCTGTCGTCAAAAAAAGGGTCTCTAGATCTGTGGCACGCGATGAACGTTTCGATCGTCCGCCATCTTGCTGGTAGTTAAGTCGAGCGATGGCAACGTCTGCCCTTTTTTTCAGCATTGGGAAAGGGTTGCGACTCAAAGGGTTAAACGAAGTGGTTGAAAAAATAGCGAGGCAATAAGCGGAGTACAATATGTGAAAAGGCATATTAAAAAGATCAGAACTTCTGCAGTATGCGGAGTGACGTCTTATCCAGGTGACGTACTAAAGAGGTTTGACTGTATAAGATTAATGTTTTAATTTCATAAAAATATTAGAAATTTTAAAAGAATATTTAATTCATATTTATTTAAAGCCACGAAAGCAATTCCAACAAAACTACAACAAGCGATTATTAAATAATCCGGATAATAATTCATAAAAAAAATAAATGGCCATAAAGTATACTTCTAAAAACATATAACGATTCTAATTGTTGTTGGCATGGCTGCTCAGACTAGATGCAGAAGAGCAGTTAAAAGTAAAAAAAAAAAAAAAAAAATACAAATAAAATAACAATAACTTTTTCATTCCGCGATAAACTAAAACGCTAAAAGCAGACTATTGTTCTTTCATTACGATTTATGTTTACTACTCTGTTCCACCGAAACACAGCTTTTTCGTCATCCGTTAGTTACATTAAAAGAAAATAAATAAATGAGAGGAAATTCACACGTGTCCTTTCCAGTACACAGAATGAAGCATAAAACAATACGGGAGCAAAATAATTGATTATTCCCGCACACATTCACTGTAACCTTGACTGTATCCAAACTTCGCATTACGGAGAAATAAATATTTGATGCTGTAGTGTAAGAACTATTGCATGAGATTTCATTGTAAACAAAAACGAATCATATGAAACGGAGTAATCATTTTGTGAGTAGTTTTTTGGTGAGCGGACAACTTTTTATAAACAAACAAACAAACAAAAAACTGAACAAAGGTAAATCAAGGCACACGCATTCATTATACAAACTTTCTAACATGACTCTAAATGTTTGCAGTTGCAAGATAAAACTAAGTGCAAAATATGCATGTGTATATATGTCTGTCCTAGAAATAGTTGTCCTATGGCTATCCAAAGGACCAACTGTGGAAAGTCACAGGATGCCTAGGCTTTCCAAATTTAGCATGGGGGGCTCATTAGGACAGAAATCTTAACGTACCTTAAAGGTATTTTTTCAAAAACTTTTTTTTTTTAAATGTTATGTTTCACGTAATTTTTTGCATTCATCTGCTATATTTAGCGAGAAGTCACCAAATACTACTGTTATTCAACTGAAGTTTTAAAGATCCATAACTCGTGTTCTAATTAACCAGTTTACATAAAACAAAATGGAACTTTGATTATTTAAATCGTAAAACATTAATTTCTGACAAAATCTTCGAACAACCCGAAATTTTAGCTATCCCGAAATTTCTTACGTCGAAAGGAAATCATCATCCTTCAGAGATCAAGAAACTTCTTTTGAAGGTACCATAAAAGTTTTTGTGCTTTAGAATATTAAAAAAAAGTAAGATATTCTCCCCGTGCAAAGAACGGGCCCTCATCTGTAACTAATAGTTAAAGCAGTAACAAATAGTTAAAGCAACAACACTGATTTCACTGGTCTGGAAGAATAAAATCTTGGAAGCTCCCGTAAACGTGCCTCATACAGAACATCCAATATTTTCGAACAGCTATTCAAGAGCGCATAAATTGAGAAGATGGCGTATATTTCTCGAGATAGTACATTAATTTCACAAAATTTTTAATTTATGGCATCATGTTTTTGACTGCTGTAAAAGAAATCCCATTTACTTCACTAAGTTCACCAGGTTAGCTAATCTAGTTAGTTTTCTATAGGAGTAATGTATTGAAACTTACAACGATGTGAAAGAAAAAAAAAGAAACATTGCATTACACAGGACTGTTATGCATGAACGTAACCATTGTTAAAATAATAATTTTCAATAATTAAATTTATCAGAATTTAAGCTTTGCAAATTAATTTAAAGTATGTGATGAACTGCATTGCATCGTGTAGTAACAATTTTATAGCAATCGATGGATATATGTAACAGCAGTTACACGGACAGACAGGCAAACGAAATCACAAACACTTACTCAACTTAGCAAACGCTATTAAAAGCACGGATGTGTATACGGAGGGGGGGGGGGTTCTTGGATGACCCCTTATTTTACGTACAAACGCTAATTACAGCCAAATATTCACCTCTTGAAACCATTACTCTATACAGTAAAAAAGATTTAAGAAGCCCAGTGATGTAATGGTTAGCGCACCGCGCTGTCGTCCCACAAGTCCGGGTTTCGAAGCCCGGGCTGAGCAAGGTCGACTCATCCTTTCATCCCTTAACTGGGTCGATAAAATGAGGACCAAGCTTACTTTGGGTGTAACACTGGGGGCTTCACGTCAGGCTGGCCACCTGGCCGAGGGATATGCATCAGCATTCCGTAGCCTATGGTCGCAAAGGCGCGATTGGGCAGCTCAGGTCTTGGCTCCCCCCAGAGGGGCTGTTGTGCGAATGTTAAAAAAAAAATTTAAACTTTTGCATTTTTGAAAAAAGATTTAAATTTTGCATAAACTTTGAAAACTTTATATAAATTTTAAAAATATATTATTATTATTATTATTATTGTAAATTTTATAATTCAGTGCGTAACAAACAAATTTACCATAAACAATCAAAAAATGTTTTTATGCTATTGAAAACTTTCACTTGATATTTATACTAAAATTTAATGTCAATCAAATTTTACAGAAAGAAAGGTCACCCCCTCCGCCCCCTTAGCTGAACCCCCTCCTATGCGAAAGCTCGTCCGGGACTAAAAGGAAGATTACACTTGTCGACTGTACTGCAAGACAACTAAGTAACCGATTAATGGATTTCACTAGCATGCATTCACTGTAACCAAGACAGTATACGAACCAAACAATACTCAGAAGTAACTATTTGGTGCCGCAGTAAAGACTATTTACTCTTGGGATAATAGCATGGGTTTCCTGAAAATATACGCGTCAATGGAATCGCTTTATACGTATTATTTTCTAGTGGCAAATGCGGATAGACAGCTGCCTAAAAGTAAACAATAAAGCTTGATGCTTCTGAGAGAAATATCATTTCAGTATTTGTTGAACTAAATGCACTTAAAGATATTCTGAGGTCCATTATTTAAACGCCAAAAAAAAATGAATCAAGCGAAAAACTTTATTTCATATTTTTATCTAATTTTCATTTTTTAAAATTCTTGTTATAACTTTCCTTATTTTATTAACAGCACTGAGATCTGCTGAAAAATGGAAGAATGCGAGGAACAGCTGCATAGATTGCCCAATGCTGAAAAAAGGGCAGCTGTTGCTATCGCTCGACTTGACTACTAGCAAGATGGCGGACGATCGAAACGTTCATCGCGTGCCACATATCTAGAGACTGTGCCGCACAGCCAGCTGCGTCAAAAAAAGGGTCTCTAGATCTTTGGCACGCGATGAACGTTTCGATCGTCCGCCATCTTGCTGGTAGTTAAGTCGAGCGATGGCAACGGCTGCCCTTTTTTCAGCATTGGGCAATCTATGCAGCTGTTCTCACATTTTTCCATTTTTCAGCAGATGTCAGTTCTGTTAAAAGTAATCGTGACAATTTTTTTTTTTTTTTTACGGGAAATGACGTGCTAAAAAGGTAAAGGATTCTCGTGGAGCTATGTCACCCTCAACTATTTTTATAGAAATCAATTTTATTCTTCGTGACTGGCAACAGTCCAAACGTCAGAGTTTGGTGTTCCCAGAGCGGGAACACTGCGCGTTAAAGGGTTAACTGGGTAAAATCTCAAGAAAGCTTTAATGTCTGAGTCAAAAACAGCTATCTCTTTTTTGTAGCTGAACAAGGAAAAGGTGCGCTTTTCCCAGAGGCTTGAATTATTTTACCGATGACGTGAACTGCGACCCTCTACGTGCCTACGCTTTTTAAAAACCGCAAATCGGGTTCTATTTATTGTTTTATTCTCCACCGACAATGTAAATTGTTTTTCTTTTACGTTCCAAATAGCAGCGCAGCTGTAGCGGAGTGGTACTTTTTGCATAATAGAATCATTAATTCCGGTTATTATTTTTCAGATAGGTATTTAGCATATTACGTCACATTGTCATTTTATGTGATGTAATAAATTTGAAGTGGTACTTGCTGTTAACTGGATGTTAAAAGAGTAAGAATAAAACGTCCCAGGTCGGGTTCGCAAATTTGTGTGTAGCGAGCAGACGATGCTTTAAGTATGGGACTTAATCTTCCCAGTGGCGGCTCGTGGGATACAGCAGGTACAGCCGGGCTGCACTTGAAATTATCAGCACATATTTTAAAATAATTTATTCTACTAACTTTCTTAAATTCAGATTAGAATTATGGAATTCCTATCGTAAATTTAAAAAAAAATCTCAAAAAAAAAAAAACAACTATTGTAGTAACGGCCGGATCTCTCATTCAGAAAGAAACCCCTTTAATCTTCCCGCAATTCAACTGCGAAAGTCGTTGGTACAGCCGAGGCCTCCGAGAGAGTAGAAAGATTCTTTCTCCTCTCTCGGAGGCCTCGGTACAGCCCTTTGCGCTGATTAAGGAATTGGCAGCACCGTTGCCATGGTAACGAGTACGTAAGCAGTTTCTCCGGCTTAGGATAGCATAGGGTGTTTTAGCTGAGACACAGCCGAAGAAAGGGTTTCTGTCTTTTGCAGCACTCGTGAATTCAACGAACTGATTGGCTCGGACGATAAGTGAGGGAGCGAATAAAGACACAGAATATATGTTCTAGCCCAGCGTTTCTCAACCTGAGGGGGGCGCGCCCCCCGCAAAACGTTTGCAGGGGGGGGGACGAGAAAAACTATAGAGCAATAGGGCAAACTATAGAGCAGATAGGATGCATTTTTTTAAAAAAATCATCTTATTTATTCGCATTTTTACTCAAAAATATATCCATTTTCGCTTAAAATGTTCATTATTAAAGATTAAAAATCTCAATGTATGCTGAAAAATGTGAGGGGGGGGAGTGCCACTGTAAGTTAGCCTTTGTTGGGGGGGGGGGCACGACGTTAAAAGGTTAAGAACCGCTGTTCTAGCCCATTCTAACGGAAACAATAGTTTTTTGTCTGGGAAGGTTTTAGTCTTATTCGTTACTGTGTCCATGTGTTATTGGAATCTATGATTTAACCGTTTTGAAACAAGGAGCCCCGTTATTATCCAGTTTCCATCTTGCTTGAAACTCCGTTTAACACATGGAAAGAAGACAATAAACGACAACCACTAAAAGAAAATAGGCCGACACCAAAATTGTCCATTCATAAGAAAAAAGCAGGTTCGTCTTAGCATGGTCGTAGCTTCCATTTCTCATGATATGCACTATTCTCGTGGCTATGGGGTAGTTTTTATTTACAAAAAAATGTTTTGCTGGCCGTGTTTAATCGTTGAGATAAAAAAGACCGTTTGGAATGGTACTGGATAAGATGGATTAACCACCCTCACACGAGCACGTAAAACACATGAAAGCTCAATTAAGCATTTAAAAAATTCTTTAAAATTTAAGTTGATAAGAAGTGAGAGCTAAATTGCTGACGCATTAAAGGAAAACTTTCGACTTTATATTGCTGAATTTATCAAGAAGGTAAGCCTGAATAGACGCTTCATGCAATTACCTATCAAAGCAGTATTGTTTTTAAGTAAGCAAGAACTGGCATTAAGAGGACATGGCGAGCGAGAAAATTCTTTAAACATGGGGAATTTTAAAGAGCTTTTAAAATTAATGATATCTGAATTAAAACAACGCCCTTTTATGAGGACATCACTGACTGATTCGCAAGTTTAAAAGAAAAGAGGATTGATTTGACTTAATAAAAAATAAGTAAGTTTTCTTTTTTTTTTTCTTTCTTTGCTTCTCAAGTCATCATTACAAAAGAAAATTCTCAGGAAACTTCGAATCAGACACGGATTAATGCAATTTGGAGGATAGGAGCGGTGGGTTGAAATTTATGTCCATTTTATGGAAGTAAAATAGGATCTCTTACTTTTTTTTTTTTTACCCTCCGCTAAAGAGGGTAATAGTTTTGGGCAGACAAAAAAAGTCGTGGATGATAATTGATAGTAAATAAAATCTTACAGATCTCACGGAAATTTGAAACACACCAAGATCCGACACATGATTGGAATAATGGATACTTGAAAAATTTCAAAGTAACTTTCAAAGAGTCTATTGTGGTCAGTTTTTCCATGCCGTCTGTACGTACGTACGTACGTACGTATGTATGTAACTCGCATATCTCAAAAACTATTGGTCGTAGAATGTTGAGATTTGATATTTAGGATTGTTCTATGATCTAGTTGTGCACCTCCCCTTTTGGTCGCAATCGAGTGTATAGTTTATGTACAGGACCGCCCAAAAGATTCGAAATACATTACGCTCTATGGGCCGAAATTCATTAAACTCGCCTAACGCAAAAACTATTAGGCGTAGAATGTCGAAACTTCATATTTTGGATAGTTGTAACATCTAGTTGTGCACCTCCCCTATTGGTTCCATTCGACTGGATAGTTTATCTACAGGACCGCCCAAAACATTCGAAATACATTACGCTCAATGGGCCGAAATTCATTAAACTCGCATATCTCAAAAACTATTAGGCGTAGAATGTTGAAACTTTATATTTAGGATTGTTGTAACATCTATTTGTGCACCTCCCGTTTCGGTTCCATTCGACTGGATAGTTTATCAACAGAATGGCCTAACAGATTCGAAATACATTAAGCTCTATGGGCCGACATTCATCAAAGCGTTTTTTAGAGGTTTTGGGCTATTTCAAACGACGCAGGAGTGATATATGCTGTAAAGAGTTAGAAAATGAATTTCTCCATTAAAAAAGTGTCTTTATCATTTACAGTTCTGCTACAGGAACACTCAAAAGATTTCCAATACATTACGGTCAATGGCAATTTTAGGGGCATTCATCCATTTCAAGCACAATACCGTCCTACCACATAAGTTAGGTAATGGTCCGACCACGGTCACGTGCCTCCCTCAAGAACTATGCCAAAAGTCGCCAAGCTTGGCGACTTTTGGTGTACGTGTGTGCATATTTAACTCTCAAATCTGAAAAACTGGAAGAACGGTTGGTTTCTCCCCGTTTGATTTACATGCAAATACATCCTGTACATGGCTGCCAATACAAATTAAAAGGTTCTGTCAAAAAACCTCTTTAGCGGAGGGGAAACTAATTTCAGCTGAAGGCTGAATATTTTTACCCTCCGCTAAAGAGGGTAATAGTTTTGGGCAGACAAAAAAAGTCGTGGATGATAATTGATAGTAAATAAAATCTTACAGATCTCACGGAAATTTGAAACACACCAAGATCCGACACATGATTGGAATAATGGATACTTGAAAAATTTCAAAGTAACTTTCAAAGAGTCTATTGTGGTCAGTTTTTTATTCTTTTTTTTTTTTTTTTTTTTTTTTTTTTTTTCCCTGGGTGAGGGCTTAATCCGCCAGCTTTCGAATTCAGTAACAAAGATTTTCCATTCCTAGGGGGGGGGGGGGTCATATGTTTCCGGCTTGCACTAACATTTTTGACCACGGGCCGCCACTGAATCTTCCTAAGAATGATATTAGAAAGAGATAAGAGAATTCGAGATCTTTTAAAATATATTCGGAAATTTCGTATTAAAATAAGACTGGATTGTGTAGCATATGAATTTTCGGAATTACAGTTTACGCCACATGGGAAAATTAACTATGTCGTCCCCTTAGCACGGTCTCATTTGTACCGTCCCCCCCCCCCCCCCCCCCCCCGCCGCGGCTTTGAGCATACGAGTACTTTCTGTGGCAATTCACTGATTTGTCCTGCTTTTTCTCTTTTTAACAAAGTGGTGATGATTTCGGTTTGTTTGTTCGTTTTTCTGTCCGTCTGTCCGTACATGCTTAAGGTGACCCATACGTCCCGTTTTGAACGGGACAGTCCCGATTTTAGGTGGCTTGTCCCGTTGTCCCCAAGCACAGCTTCGGGACACCCTAATGTCCCGTTTTCAGAAAATGTCCCCTGCAATGTCCTGTTTTTAGAAAGAGAGCAACCCACAATAATTCAATAAAGGCCGCTAAAAAACTAAAATCATCCAACGGCAGTGTCTGTAAAAAAAAAAAAAAAAAAAAACCGAACCTCCCTCCCTCCCCTCTCGAGACGCAAAGCAAACGCCGGGGGATGTATTATTTTTGTGTTTGTTCTTTTAATGTTCTCTTTTTTTGTCAACTATTTCAATTTATTTAATTTTTATTTCTCTTTTTTAAAGTCACGTTCCTCTTTTGCTTCTAAGATTTTTTTTTTTCCCTTCCGAATTACAACATCTTTTTTTCTGTGTGTCCTTTTGTTTACATTTCTCCCTTTCCTGCTTTGTGTCGGATGGTGTTTTTGAAATCGAAGAAGGGCCTACCATTTGTACCACCTGAAACGTACGTCTTGCACTATTTTTTTATAGTATATGTGTGTGTATAGCAAAGGTTTTTTTTTCATTTTATTTTAAAATTAACATTAGCACAAGATCGGAAAAAACACTCAAAATACTGGGGTTAAACAATAAAATAAATAAAAAACTTTGTAAAAAACACACATAAGATGTTATAAGTAAGAGGATACGCACGTTCCAACGAAAAATTGTTTTGGCCTTCATCAGTCCAAGCCCTTCGTCGCAAGCTTGCGACGAAGGGCTTGGACTGATGAAGGCCAAAATAATTTTTGGTTGAAACGTGCGGATCCTCTTACCTATAACATCTTATGCGTGTTTTTTACAAAGTTTTTTATTTACTTTATTAGCACAAGATTTTTCGCGCGTTTTCTTAACAACTAAAAGATACCCAGACCTTAAATTCAGTCTCCCTACACTATTACCTTAAAAACAGTAGATGTCCCGTTTTGAGGAAGAAAATAAATACGCTATTACCAAAAAAGTAGTAGATGTCCCGTTTTGAAGGAAAAAATAAATGGCCACGTTATACATACTCCCCATCGGTCATAAAAAATCAACGTAAATTGATGAACGCAATATTTGGTAACAGTGTCCAGCAGTGGCCCAATCGACTAAGTTCGGTTCCCACTAAAAAGCGAAAATGAAACGGCGCCAACCTTGATCAGCATTTCGGAGAGTGACATCTTCTCTCGAGTGCGCCCTGCACGCTAAAGGCTGATGAACGTAAAATTTGTCGTGGCCTCAATGTCCTCCACGTTTAGACGATGCCGCTGGGGGTGCCGATCCAGGTGCCCAGTCTGTTCATCTGGTAGTGGCTCAAAATTTGGAGGCCACGCATGGAGTCAGCATTATCCTGCGTACTAGGCGTTCTCATAATGAAATGGCCAACAATTCCTACCCTCATAGTGGTTCACCCTTTAATCGGCACCTGGCACAGCCATTAGACTAAAAAATACTTGTGAAAGTTTCGATTGAGGATCTAAAAGTTAATATAATCTTTATGAATGTAAAATGTGCTAAAAATGCGCTTATATTTTTTGCCACTATATGTCGGAAAATCGAAACAAGTTAGTCCTTAAAATTTGAAAAATCGTTATCAGAGACTAAAGATTCATGGAACACTTGAGAGCTAAGCACACAGGCAACCATAAATTCCATACTTAAAACGCCTTTAATAAATTTCAAAATAAGATAGGCTGGATGTTCTTAAGATCTTACAAGCACTCTAAGCAGCCAGAGTTCAAACGCTTTAAAAATTATTATCTAGATGAATCTGTAGCCCAATTTTTACACTCAGACATGTGTGCATAACTGGGCAGTATTGTGAAGGCTGAGCCCACTGTCCCATGGATCATTACTCTTATTTTCGTTTGTTTGTTTGTTTGTATACATAGTGATGGGCCTGTATATTCAAACGCTATTCAAATTAATCAATTTTTAAATGCATTTGAGATAATCAGATTTGAAAAATCTATACGAACGCTCAGCACATATAGCATTTGAATAGCACATGACATTCGAAATCTCGAATAGGAATCGAAAATACTATTCGAATAGTGAACCGCGAATACTATTCGAATAGAAATCGTGAATATTAGAATAGAGTGAAAATCTCGAATATTCACTATTCAGTTAATCGATTATTGACTCTATTCGGATTGCAGTAGTCGATTTTAGAAATTATTTGAATGTTATATCACTTGTGCACTATGAGAATATGAGTTAATTCGGAAGGTTCTTATCCAAGACAGTGTCTTCCTAAGCAGAGCCATTGCTAAGACTTTTTTGGAGGAGGGGGGGTTGGATGAGATGTCGATAAACTGCCAAGTCAAATATCGGTTTTTACCGACTTACTTATTTTCTTATAAACAATATTACTAACTTTTTACTTTTGCCAACTGGATTTTCGTAATTTTGCCAAGTGTACCAGAAACAGAAAGTAAATTACCGTTTTCGTTAATTTTTTTTTCACCTATTTTGCCAACTAGGTATCTAATTTTACTATTTTTGATAGAATTTTGCGAGTGTTGGGGGAGGGGAGACTGCCCCAACACTCGCACGGGCCCTGTTTCTAAGCCTAAATTTCTTTTCATAATCTTTTATACAAATATCGACAATAACAAAAATAAATGAACAAACTTTGCCACAAATCTGGACGAAGTAAACACGTTACATGCATTAGTTTATTCCTACATATTTATTTCTCTAAAAAATCAGTGAACTTTAACATGAACAATATTTACAGTTTTTGCTTGCTTAATCTGTCTGTGACCAGCGAAGTGAAAAGAAGAAAGAAAAAAAAAACGATAAAAAAACTGACAGGAACAAAACACTTCTCAGCCTTTTTCAAACTTCTAATGACATCTCCATTCTAAATAAAACCATGGCGTGAGAGAATTTCCGATCGCCAACCGATGTTTATCAATAAACATACCCAGAGTGCAAATGCACTGAAAATTATGAGTTATGAAACTTGCAGTGTAATCATCATCTTAGATTTTAGAGCTGACAGCGTGCTTTTTATGCAAAAGAAAGAAAAAATATTGTTATTGTACGCAATTTGGGTTTTGGGGGTGCGGTTTCTTCAGTTAGTCTGCATTTAAAGCTATCACAAATATTTACTCTTTCAGTTCTTGTCTGGATGGTGTTTAAAATGGCTTTTAACATTTGGGTCAATGGCATTTTTAAGTGCTGGATTTTGTAAACATGTCCTGAACTCTTGTTTCTTGAAAATGTGTATCTCGAATTACCGAAGTGAAACCAATGTTTGGATTTTGAGTGGTTTAAGCCCTAATACTATAGGATAATCTACCTTAATCCATAAAAATTGGCCTCACCATGGCACAGTGGTTATGTCCCTGAAAAGGTAGACAGCCGAAGTGTGAAGGTCCCTGGTTCGGGTCCCATCGCGAGGCTGCCGATCTAGCGGTCTGGAGTTTTGGTAGGTTTTCTCCAGATGTTACGTGAATACACGTTAGAACCCCTTAGAAAGTCCTCCTGCCAAGACATCCCCCAACCTTGGCAGATCGCCCTAGCGTAACGTTGCCATAATCACACAAACAAACATCACCGTAAAAATTGTAACCATGTTTTGTATGAATCAGTGCTAAAACTGTAAATTTTTAAATTACAAAATTAAAACATAAAGATCGACTTTGAAGGTTAGAATATATATATTTTTTAAAGTACTGAGCTTGAGAGACAGTAATTTATAAGAAATCATTATACTTCTAAGAATTAAATCAGATAGGTTTGATTATTTTAATTTTTACAAAACAGCAGCTCTCTGATAAAATTGGAAACTAGATTAAGACTTTGGTAATTCTTAATGAGACTAGTTTTAAACTTAAGAAAATTTTAAAAATAAAAATACTGAACTTGAGATAGAGCATATTTAATTCCATAAAACTATTCCAGTTCCAAAATTCGAATAAGAGAAGAGTATTGCTTTTACTTTATTCGTGTGTGTACTAAAACTTTTTTCTCTAATAAAATTGAAGAGTTTTTATTAACAAAAGGAATATATGTTACGCTTGAAATATTCTTAAAAATCAGTGTGATTAAAAAAGTAATACTTTATAACCGATGAATCATTGTTGTTGTTGCGTGCCGTGTCCAGGGTGCCATTGCTCCCGAAGGGGTTGGACTTCTGCGTTGGTCCCTAATTTTGAACCAATTCCAGAGGAGGGACCAACCCCCTTGAAATCGGTACCCTAGAGGTATCTTTTAACAACGTGGAGGGCATTGGAGCCACGACGGATTTTATGTGCACCAGCTCCTATTTACGTACACGGTCCAATAGCAATCGGGCCGAGAGAGAGTTGACCCTCCCAAGCACAGGCCGAGCTGGATGCTGCTTCACATGCCGTGTTCTTATGGGAACGCAGTTTAGCGCCACTTCGGGACACCGATGAGTTATTCTATTGTTTTAATTTTTATAAAAACTCTTTGTTATTTTACATATATTTTCTTCATACTAAACTTTCAAACAAATTTTAAATTTTTTTATGATTTTGGTCTTTTTAATCGAAAATTGTACTGATTATTAGTAACACCAAAGGGGGACTAAGGGGTCTGTACGCTTCACTTAGTCTCCATACAAATACTAATTATAGCCAAATATTCAACTTTTGAATCCATCGCTCAAAACAGTATATGGTAAAAAAAATAATTTTATAAAATTAAGAAAACTATTAAAATTTTTGAAAATTATATTTATTTTATAAATTTTGTAATTCAGTGCATTTGTCAATCAAATTTTATTATAAGGATTCCCCCCAGCCGCCGCCCATAGCTGGACCCCTTCCATGGGAAAGCCATAGTTACCCCTGCATTAGAATTTAAACCTAAAATAGCTTTGCTTTTACTTTTTTACAAACTAATACTTCTTTTATTTTATCTTATTTTTCAAATTTGGAAATTGTTTATGAGTTTGGCAATTATACCTATCTACATGACTTTATAAACAAAAGAACTGGAATGAAATGAAATTTAAATTTTATTTTAATTTTCACTCAATGAAGCTTGGTTCAATTTTAGCGGATGCGTTCCAGAATATCAATACAGTAAATCCTATCTTAAGCAACAGTTTATTAATGCTAAACTGAAATAATAATATATCGAGAGATTAGAACAGAAGTCTGTCTTTATGTATCAGCCTTGGATTCCACGCGCGTGTTACATTTAATAAGTCTTAATAATATAACAAGTTAGAGGTTGAGATATAAATTTCAGTATCCTGATATCACGTGATGTTTTTCTTTTATTATAAGGGTGCATTGATTTACTTATGAATGCAAGATCTTACTTCTTTCTTTTCAAAGTTGGGAATTTTTCAAGGTTATCAGCAATCTTCAGAGCTTCGAACTTATTTTGCTAGTTGTTGTTGAGTTGAAGTCATAGAAGTTGATAATGCTGCCAACCCTTTTTTTCTTCCAGATAAACAATTATTTAACTTCAAGCGGAAAAAAATGGTCTATTTGGTTTATTTAAAGGGTCAAGTACACTTTGAAAGGAATAGAATTTCACAAAATGGATTCAGCTTACAATTTTAAAGTTATTTCTGAATATTGTAAAAAATTATACCGACACCGGTCCTTGATTTTTCTGCAAAATTTCAAGTTAACTGGAGCTAGTGAAGATAGCGATAAAATAGTTACAGACTTTGACCCAGATATACAGTGTGAATTAAATTATATGCAAGGTTAAAATAGAGTTTAAAAAAGGTATAGAATCAAAATGTTGTGCAAATACTTGTACTGTCATCGATTCTTGATACGTCAGCAAAATTTCACGTTAACCGAAGATTGAGAGGCTGGAGGAAAATATTTCGAATTTTTGACCCAGACATGCAGTGTGAGTTAAATAAAGTAAAAAATATGTAGAAACATTTTATGATAATTTGCACGTTAGCAGCAACTTGCGAAGTTCTGAAACTCTAAACCAACTCAAAATTAAAAAACTGAATTTTATTATGATATCTTCGTTTATTGATTAACCTTGCAAAAACTAGCAAAAATCTACAGAGGATGATACTACAGATACTTATCCAATAAAAATCAGTGAGTATACTAATTTCGGTTTTCATGTCACTCACATAATGAAATAAAAAAATATGAAGATATATTAGTATGGTAATCTGATAACTGAAATCGAGCGGAAATAAACTGTTATCACTGTACATTGAAATTTGTCAGAAATGGAATTTTTTTTCTTTCTTTTTACACAGATTTTTGTTTTATCAAAATTTATCCTGAAAACCAGTATATGTACAACATAACTTCCAAGTACTTTTGATGTTCTATAATTTTTATGGAATTCCTTCTCATCACCGCAAATTACCAAATAATTACTATTTACCTAAAAAGCTTGATCATTGTGATTATTTAAGCGTAATTTATTGGGAACCCTAAAGTTGTTATTGTGGATCCTCCTCTGTTTATCAGCTGTGAGGAATTTCTTGAGGAAAAAAAAAAAAAAAAAAAAAAAAAAAACTCCAGTGGGTCCAGTAAGTGGGACAGCCAATGGAAAACCTCTATTAGTATACCGTTTTTTATTTAATTTATTATACGCATGAGTATTAGAAATTTCAACCTAAGTGCTTTAAAATTTTTACATTAACCCACTTCATTGGCTCTATTATCAACAAAATCCTGTTAATCTTTTGTATCCCTATTAATTATTCAAGTTTGACGATGATTTTAATTATGACTTAAACATAAAAGTATGATTATTTATTTCCTGAATAGTGTTAAACAACATAAATGTGTTGCAGGTGCAATTCTAATCTATATGTATTAAAGCAATTTTCTCAAATAACGATGAAAATATTCGCTGAAAATATAAAATCGAAAAATAATGTTAAAATAATGCTCAATTTTTCTATTAAAATATTTATGAATCAGTTTTAAAAAGAGATAACGTGTTCTTAAGCACCTATTTTTTACTAACTTTATTTAATGTCGTATAAAGTAAGAACAGTTTAAATTTAAAAAAAAAGTCGAAAAACTGGAAATGTTGGATCTAGAATTTTTAATGTGAAGTCACAGGTGTATCATGACTGAATATTTGAAGGGGGGGGGGGAGTACATCAACCTACAACACTCACGAATACCTAAGAATCGGTTACAAAATATTTCTATTATTATACTCTAAGAAGGGTGGGCTTGATAAATGGGGAGTGCGGCCTTTTCTTGAAAGGTATATATATATATATATATATATATATATATAATTATCGTGTTAAAATTAACAAATATGTGCTTAGGCACAGGTTTTTTACATTAAAATCTTGTTGAAAATTTATTTGTTTGAATTTATGTATAAAAAGGGATATTACTTTCTAGTACACTTAATAATAAGCAAGTTTCTATAAAATTAAGTATCTTCGTTAAGCAGTTAAACAATACGAAAAGCGACTCTTTTTACTCTATTAATAAATTCAACTGTGTTTTTCCTTATTTTACGAACTGAATATTTTTTCACAGAAATAC
The DNA here is from genome assembly GCA_038373885.1 of Cheiracanthium punctorium. Classification (NCBI taxonomy): domain Eukaryota; kingdom Metazoa; phylum Arthropoda; class Arachnida; order Araneae; family Cheiracanthiidae; genus Cheiracanthium; species Cheiracanthium punctorium. The sequence goes on from JAWZYV010017372.1 coordinate 545,441, forward strand.
ATTAAATAAATTTGGCCCGACCAGTGGCATAGCGCTAGGGGTTTGAACCGGGAGACGGAAGGTGCCTGGCTCAAAACCAGGCCCAACATAACCGTTCTGAGTTTTCAGTGATTTTCTCCAAAACTTTACGTGAATATGGGTTAGGATGCCTTAGAAAATCCCCCAAGGAGAGAGATCCCACCCCTGGTCTAGATCCTTAGCGTAGATAATGGGCCGTAACCTCCATTTTCATTAAATAAATTTAGAAAAGACGATTCGCATATAATATTTACTTCAAGAATTATTTTTCATTTTTTTTTTTTCAGATTTCCTTAAAAAAAATCAAATATGCTTTCACTAAATAAATAAAGAAAGAAAAACTTTTTTACCTTTGTATCAATTACCTTCAAACTCTGTCGTCGGTTTTCAGCCAACTCAAGTCATTTTCTGATAAACCTTATACAAAGAAAAAAATAAAATAAAATATCCTTTACGAAGGAATAGCGTCCACAATAAATTCCCCTCGTTCAAAGTCTGGAGAGATTATGCAGAGGGTAACTCTGCAGAGACTTGACAGAGTCCGTCTGCTTCATTATGAATTGTCGAAAATTTTATTTCCGAATCTGAAAATCAAAAAGTTATCACCTAAGATAGGATTTTATCGATGAGTTTATCATCGATGATGCAAAAATACGTCTGATTCGAGAAATTCAGTATAAGTGTTGCAAAGGTGAATGCATATCAATTTTTTCCCCAGGAAGTTGGAAGCACGCAAAAATGATCAATGAGCTTATCTATCAAGCAAGATTATTGAATTTTTTAAAAACTTCATTGAATTATATCCTAAATATTGAAAATTAATAACACTATGCTGTTCTTCATTTAGCTTCACCAAATATATAAAAACCATATATGTGTTAACGTAATTTAATGCTTATACGTAATTTTTATTATTAAAATATTATCATAATAATTTCCGAGTTTGTATGCAGTGTACTTTTGCTTTTTAGTCTGCATTCGTAAATGAAAATCTTAATAAAAATAGGTTGTTATGTACCCTGAAAACACTCATGTAAAGGCAATATAAAAGGGGAAAAAATTAAACCACAAAACACCATTTCTCTTTTTTTTAAAATTCTTTAATCTAGTAGTTCCTGTTTCATCCCTTTCCTATAGGAAATGTAAGCATTATTATCCCATAATTAATTTACTATTTTGAAAACTCAACACAGAAAACAACAGAATTTATTCTTTTTTAAATTTTTAAAAATACGTGAACATATATATATGTATATATATATATATATATATATATATATATATATATATATATATATATATCTTATAAATAAAAATGAAATTCTGTTTGTTTGTTTGTTTGTTTGTTTGTTTGTTTGTTTATTTGTTTGTTTGTGGATTTGAGTTGTATACAAATCCACAAAAATGGACCTATCAGCCTGAAATTTTGCATAGATATGTAAAATAATATAGAATAAATCATAGTCCACTTTAAAATTTTGAAAGTCCACCCGTTCCCGGAATTTAAGAGATTTTTTATGTTCTCCACGCAAAAAGCTTTACGTAATTGTAACCCCTGTAGTGAAAAAAGTGTGAAATAAGGATCGTGGTTGCCATGTGTGGCGATTTTGCCGAATAAGATGTTTTAAATTCTCAAAGTAAAAATAAAAGAATAACAATGATTTTTTTTGTTAGTTTATATTCGTAAGGTTATATTTTTTTTAATTATAATATCGTGTGCATGGGAAATCGGAGCAGGAATGAAATGTTTTATACGCAAAACAATAAGAATTGAAGATTTCCGAGGCTAATATGTTAAAATTTTTTAGTTTGGCGAAAAAATAAAATGGCTCAAATGCCGAGAAAGTGAATTCTAGCGGTTTGCACAGTTTCCGGCTTGGCGAATTTACTGAGAGCTTAAGGAAACGGATTTTTGAAAACAAGTACAAAGGTTTTATTAGAATACAGCGTTAAATTTTAATGATCCCTGCGAAAATAATGCAGTTATTAAGGGATTTCAAGCGATCTATCTACAGCATTCTCGCGATTTTGAGGAGGATTCTAACGCTTGGCGCTATTTATCGTAATTTAATCGTCTGCTATTTGGGTTATGAATACACCTGCGTATAAGTTTTTGAAATTTTCATTCAGTTGGAATTGTGCATTTTTCAGAGAAGCTTTTCTGCATCTAATGTATTACATCCAGAAAAAAGGATGTTAGAAATATCAATTTTAATTTTGTTTAATCACACTCATGAATAATGATACACTTTCCAACTTAATGAAAGAAGGAACGAAAATAGGGAAGACCCATGGATTATAACTCTTTTTATATATAGCACTTAAGTGCGTATTTAAAAATCTGAAAGTGTGTCAGATTTTCTGATTCTAGCGCTTGGCGCAATTTAATGAGAGGGTATTTTTAAAAACAAGCGTAGGTTATCTTATAAATAAAAATGAAATTCTGTTTGTCAATTTGTTGATTTGGGTAGTATACAATTCCACAAAAATGGACCTGTCAGCCTGAAATTTTACACAGATATGTAAAATAATATAGAATAAATGATAGTCCACTTTAAAACTTTGAAACTCCACTTAAAAACGTTTTCCTCCTGAAGGGTTCCCGGAATTTAAGAGATTTTTTATGTTCTCCACCAACAAATTTCGATGAAATTTGGTACACGCGAATATTAGAACACGGAGAATATTTTTCACTATCCATTTTGCTGTAACTTGCCGCTAAATGGCGCTGAAAAGCATCAACTTCTATACCGTTCGACTGATCGGCATAAAATTTTTTATACTTACATATTTGAGAACGAAGAATATATTCTAACTGCGTTACTTTTGATGTTACTCACCACTAGATGGAACTGCAATGCATTATTATTTTAACTCGCCACTAGATGACGCTGCAGCAGGCCAAATTTTTGACCATTCAAACGGTGGCTATGAAAATCAGTATACATAGCTATTTGAACAATGAGAATATTTTGGCGTTATACATTTTGCTATAACTCGCCACATGACGGCGCTGTAGCAAATCATTACTTTAATTAACCACTAGATGGCCCTGCAGTGTATCACTTCTTGACTGTGCGAATAATCGCTATGAAAATAGGTATACATAGATATTTGAACACGGGGAAGAGTTTGGCACGATCCATTTTCCTATAACTTGACACTAGATGTCGCGTCAACACATGAACTTCAAGACTATTCAGCCGATCGTCATGAAAATTCGTATACATCGATATCTGAATGCGAAGAATATTTTTGCCGTATCCGTTTTGCTAAAACTCGCCACTAGATTGTGCTACGCCGCATCGCCTCTGCACCGTAAAAACGATTGCCTTGAAATTCAGTATGCATGATTATTGAACACAATATAACGCGATATCCATTTTGCTATATCTCTTTATTACAATAAATAGTAATCACAACAAATATTAATATCAAAAAGTCCATTCATTCCCGTGCGAAGAACGGGTACTTCAGCTAGTATATATATATATAATTTATATATATATATATATATATATATATATATATATATATATATATATATATATATATATATATATATATATATATATTTATATATATATATATATATATATATATATATATATATATATATATATATATATAAATAACTAGTTTGTCGAGTGCGTTTCAATTAATTTTACCTCTAGAGACTTTCCCCTCTCCTTTAATAAAAAGCGAAGCGTATTTCAAGGTATAAGTTGAAAAAATAGAGGAAGATGTGAGTCATGTGTTCCTCGGGCATTGGGAGTAAGTACAGTGCAACGAAAAATAGTACTATACTATTTAGGGAATGCACGTGACACAACAATAGTGCAGAGGAGAAAATCCCGTGGTCGTCCATTTTTTCAGACCATGGACTTCAAATAGTAAAGCCTATATGAAATAGTAAAGCCTATACTAAATTTTCTATACTAGGAAAAAAAAAAAAAAACCGATAAATGCATTAAAGAAAAAAAAGAGGGGGGGGGAGAAAGAAAAAGAAACAAAGAAATGAACTTTTGTGAAAAAAAATCCACATTTTATTTTTAAGTAAAAATAACAAACCATGTGGTGTGTAGTTATATATTTCAGTAACTGTTTAAGTAGCTTCGCAATGTAAACTGAAAACTAAAACAAAACATACGACAAGGCATGAATTACTGAAAATTCTAATTCTCACACAAGTTTTAAAGCTGTTCTTTTTTATTTTATAAGGATACTGATCTTCGTAGGCACCCTGTATACATTCAACTAAATTCTAGCTTTATATAAGAGCGTAGAATGTGATGCTGTTCTTAATGTTTCCCCTTAACTAAGGCTTCTAGATATTACGAGCTGACTCAAGCCACCATTCTTTCGCCCAAGGGTTGCCAACATACCCAGAGCTATTCTCATTTACTTTGGTCGCGGTTTACCAATAGTGTGAATCCCTTTAAAAAGTGCCAGAATTAGATTTAATTACATGCTTACATGGGACTTCTGACAGTGGGAGTCCTGAGGCGTAGGCTTTCCGACGGTCATCGCTTGCCATCCGGCCATCGTTGTAGGGAGCCCCTTGAAAATATGCTACCGCTGACCCTTTGCGAGACCCAAAAAACATCAGTGGGCCATTGCTGCAGTGACGGCCATTGCTATAGGGTCCCCCTTCGAAAATATGCTACCGCTGGCCCTTTGCGAGACCCCCCAAAAAAACAACAGTGGGTCCGGCCCCTCTCAAATATTTGCTACCGCTGGTCATTTGCGAGACCCCCAAAAATATCAGTGGGTCTGCCCATCGCTGTAGGGCACCCCTCCAAAATATGTTACCGCTGACCCTTTGCGAAACTCGGAAAAACAACAGTGGGTCCGGCAGTCGGTAATCCCACGATTTTCATGAGCGTCGGAAATCCCACTACACCAATTACACAGGCCAGTCAGAAAGTTAGTTGCACCACTTCGTAAATTTTTTCTGTCAAGAGCTATTTTAATGAAACTGTCTTGGCAACACTTCAGACATTTAGCCGTATCGTGCGACGTAGCGGCTTTCACGAGGCACGCGTAGTTTGTCCACTAATCAGTCGTAAAAGCATGTCTCGACAGTTGCAAGTGGCGTCCAAACTGGGAATGCGAACAGTGATTCGTTTTTTGTGCTCAAAAAGGTGTAACTGCTGTGAAATTTATCGGCAGTAGCATGAAGTTTATGATAAAAATCAATATCGCGTCAAGATATTGTGAATCGATGCGACAAACGGAAAACAAACGAGGAACTTCTGAAAAAGTTTCGGTGAAAGGTGTTGGACCATCCTCCTTACAGTCCAAACCTTTCACCGTGTGACTTCCATGTTTTTGGTCCCATGAAAGAATAACTTTCAAACAGACGATACCACTCAGATGACGAGGTAAAACCTGCAACCCAAGCACCCTTATCGGGCATTGGACGGGATTTCCCTGCAGAAGACATCGAAAAAAACTTGTATCTCACCTTGACAAACGTTTAAATAACGGAGGTAATTACGTTTAAAAATGGATTCTGCATAGAACTTTAAAATAAAATAAAGTTATTTTAAAGTGTCTATTCTGTTTTGTTTTCGTAAGGAGTGCAACTAACTTTTTGACAGACCCTCAATTACTTCAAGGTAGAATGTTGACGTAATCTCTTCGTACTCAAAATGGACACTTTTGCCCGCCTGTGTAGGAGCTCTACCCAGCCCAGTGGTTAAGGTGTTGGAGTAGTAGCCGGAGATTTGTGAGCTCGATTCCGACATAAAAACTGAAAACCACCTGGTACATGTGGTTAAATCCGCGGCTCTGAAGGACCCCTCGGTGGTCGATAGCAGTTTTCGAGGGTTGCCAATACTCAGAATTTCCCTTTCTGCTGAGGACCTAAATTGAGGTGGGAAACTTGAGGAAGAACTTATGTAACTTTAAACTGCGCATTCGGTGACATGAGACATATGTTACTCTTCTAGTAAGCTATCTTGCATAAGGCACCATTCTTGCGGCCAAATTTGTAACTTGTACCTAGAGCTAAATTCACATAGCTAAAGCACCATTGTACCTATTGAGCAGGGGCGGCTAACAAGTCGATAGCGATCGACTTGTCTTTAATAGCGACTTGCCTTTAATAGCCCCATAGCACGTGAAAATGAACCTCATACTAAATACACTGTATGAACATAGTACGCGTTTCACATCTCCCCATCACGCCAAGTCGATCGCAACAAATTTTAAAGATAAAATATAGAACATATTATTGAGACTACCTCTCTGTTTCAGCCCCCGCATCTACGTGAAAGCTTGGGGGTTTTCGTATTATATTTCAACAAAAAAATCCGATTTTCAATATTTAAAAAAGTATTAAGTTTTGAATGATTGTAATGAATCAAATTGGGTAAGCAAACCTTCCATTTTGATTTTGCAGCAGAATTTTTATGTTTTGAAGTGATTAAGGACAATTAAAAAGAGATATTTCTAACAACCTTTTTCTAGGTTTAACACAACAGGAAGACAATAGGAGAATCTGTGCAGAAAGGATGTGTAGTAGTCAGTCACTCAGATGACGTCACTGTTACGTCGCGTCGAAATGGTCTAGATAGATCGTATGTACACAAAAGTTGGCTAGCCACTGCTATAGAGTAAACTACTTTAAATCCAAAATGAGTGACAAATTACGCCAAGTATGTTTGCGAAATCTCTCTATGTGGAGACTTGCGCCAGCCAGTACTTTTTAGGGGTTCTACCCTTAACTAAGGCTCCTAAATATACGAGCTGACGCAAGCCACTATGCTTGCGCCTAAATGTTGCCGCGTGTACTCAGTACTGTATTTATTTAACATGGAAACTGACGCACCCATAATGTAATTTCCAAGCGCCAAAATGAACCAAAAACTTCGCTAAAGTAGGATGGTTCAGAAATCTCTCTCTCTACTCCAAAATGTAGACTTGCGGTCAGGCAACATATTTGAGCATTATAATGTACCCTTCACTAGTACTTTTACTTTCTTTTTACAGAAGATCAAAGCAGCTCAATGGCGAATTTGAACCGTTGTGATACATTGTTGAAATTTCTCTTATCTGAGAAAAACAATGACGGTGCTAGCGTGTCTCTATCGTGCAAGCTATCTCTCGTCTAAAATAGATATAGTTACTTTAACCGATAAATCATTTCCCAAGAGTAACTATTATTCTCTAATTCTGGCTATGAACGAATCGAGATAGCTGCTCAAAAATAGACGAAATATTTCCAATGTGTGTCAAAATAACAGTGGCGGCTCGTGGGTTATTTAAATGGAGGATCACAAAACAAATTTCGAAAATTGAATTTGCAGATACGACGCACCTTACAAGTTAAAATATATTTGCATTTCCAGCAGTTAAGGATAAACAATGCATGCAACTGAAAGAAAGCAAGCCATCTTTGGCCTAACATTTCGTCACCAACATAAGTTTTAGCAAAAGTGTAGTCTTGATTTTTTTTTCAAAGAATAATATTGAAAAATGCCATTGTTTTAGCTCCGAAATACTTACTTTATTCCCATTTTAATTATTTAGACTAGCTCTTAAAAAAATACTATAATGAAAAAAGACAATAATAAGAAAATGAAAAAAAAAATGGATGAACTAACCGAACGTAACAAACCAAGGGAGAATCCGAAAGAGATAACGGCAAAAAAATCGTCCGTGTGCACAATAAAAATGTGCGAACGGAGTGATATCAGCAGCGCGTTACTTCTCCAGGAACTCTCTCCGCGTCTTTTCTGAGACAGCGGTTCAAAACGACATTTGGCCGATCGCACGTGCGAATGACGAAATACTATGCTGTAGTAACCTACGATACAGTGCGTTAGCTATAATAAGCGTATTTAATAATAGTGTGGGGTGGAGGGGGGGGAGTAAAACTAACGTTTTAAATTCACAAAAATCAAGAAGTGTACTTAATACATTTGTTTAAATTTAATTTGTTAATGTGTTTGTTTTTTAATTTTTCCTCTGGGGGTTCACGTGCTCATGTGCTGAAATGGAGGAGCCGCCACTGCAAAATAATATAAATGAATTTCATAATCTGCACATTAAAAATGTAAAATGTATTTAAATACACTATTGATAAATGAGGATATAGTTAAAGATTTTATCTTATATGTCTGAATTCTTTCACAGAAATACACATGAGATTTAAAAGTATATTACAATATCTAAATGCAGCAATAAAGGAAATGTTTTAGTGACATTACTCAGTTTTCTTTAACCTTTTTTATAGATTAATACTTGGTAAGACAAAACAAAACATTTGCGATGGAAAGTGTCATACGATGAATGCACTTGGTAAGATTTAGCTTCCTGGTTTTAAAATAAAAGGGTATAGTAAAGTAGATCAAAGTTTAAAATATGAGCAAGTAGTAATATTCAAGCAGCTGTTTCGAGTCTAAAGTGTAATTATTTTTTCTGAAAAAATTATCCATATAAATAGTATTTTATATTGAATGCTATAACTGTCGAAGAATAAACTATTTGTTATAAAACTTGACAAGATAAGTTAAGAGAACTTGGCATCTTTCAATGTCGAAAATCAATAAAAACATCGATTTTTGTTTGTTTGTTTGCTTTCATAAAATATAGTTTGACAATCTACTATAACTGAGTGAAATTTTAAAACACTCTCATCAATATGCATGTAGTGAAAAGTATTTTAAACAGTTTAACTGCATTGATGGCCTTTTAAATGCGATTCCTTCAAACTCCATTTTCTCATTTCTGATTTTGTAACAAAGTCACAGTATTTAAAGTGTTAAAACTTCAAGATATATTAAAAAGTGTGCTTAATTTTTTTTTCTTGCGTGCAGTGTTGAGTTTAATACAAGGAAGTTTAAGAAGAAATTCTAAAATTCTTGATCTTTTAAATAAAATTTGAATTAAATAAAATTTGAATAAAATTAAAATTTGAATAAAATTAAAATTTGATCACAAAAAAAAAACAAAAAAAATCGATGTTTTTATTGATTTTCGACATTGAAAGATGCCAAGTTCTCTTAACTTATCTTGTCAAGTTTTATAACAGGAAATTAAATTAATGTTTGTTTTTCATGTGAAATGTTTTTAATTTAATAATAATCTTTAATGGAATGTACATGACATACGTAAAAATCCGCAAATAAAAAAGTTTTCGTCAAAAGGTACTGAGTCTACCACATCCAACACATTTTTTCAAATAGTAATTATTAACTAGAGTTCGAAAACAATGTCTTTGGGCCAACATTGCTATATGATTCTAATACCTTATTATGTACCCTCTCTCCCAAACAGTTTGCTGATTTATTTTTGGGGCACCCTACATGTTACATATGAATAGCATGAAATCAATGCCTATTTAACCCAATATTCTATCATAAGCGTAACTCTTAACATTTATCAACTTCGATAATAATTTTTAAAAATTTGATGTGGAGAACAAATGACTTCCTTGTATGTCTATTAAATCAAAAATATTTTCGGCCCATTTCATCTAAACGTTTTGAAAGAGATAAAATATTGCAATATAATACTAAGGTTGAGTGATTTCTAGCCAAATATTTCCGATATCGCCAAGCTGGGCTCAATTTGAAAGATTTGTTTTTTGCACTTAAATTGGCGATATTTCGCCAAAACCGACAAGCTTGAGATAGTTTGTGAGATTTTGTGGATAGCCAAAAGAGTAACTGACCACAGGCTTTCAATAAATTGAATACATCCATACACCTTAATGTATTTAAAATCATGTGTAAATAAATTACTCAGTCGATTGCAATCAAAAAAAGAGATGCACAGTTAAATGTTACAGTAGTTCTAAATAAAAAATTCAACATTCTACAGTTAAAAGTTTTTGACGACAGCTGGCTGTGCCACACAACCAGCTGTCGATATACCGAACGTTTCGATCGTCCGTCATCTTACTGGTAGTTAAGTCGAGCGATGGCAACGTCTGCCCTTTTTCCAGCATTGGGAAAGGGTTCCCCCTCAAAGGGTTAAATAAATGCTGTCACAGAAATTGATGTCACCGGAACATGTTGAGATGTGAGTCGTTTGTTTCCATGGTTTTGCCCGGAAATCTTTCAGTCACGCGATGAGACAATATTTTATAAGCAGGTTGATGTTCTTATTAAACTTTTACCTGCAAGGTATCAAATTTCTGACAGGAGGTTTCTTTTTCCTAGGATGAGATAATAATCTGTTACTACAGTTCGATTACTATCTCGGTGCTTTTAGGTTTGAGTTTATGTATTTTGTTGCATGGCACCGGCAAGTTACTCTTAATTCTATTATGGATACAAAGCGCTTATGTTCGTGGTCTATGTATTTGATTTTTTAAAGTTCTGCTTTAATACTTCTCCCTGTTGATGCCAATAACAAGTTATGTTCCCCGTCGTTTCTGGTGAGAAATTTACAATTTCTATCCATACTAGAAGAGGTATTGCAAAATAAGACTTTCGAATTAATATACAAGATTCATTTATTTCTTGTTGATAAATGGTTCAGCCCCTAGTGTTGTAGATTTAATTTTTTTAAAAATTCGACGATCTCCATTTGTTGTTGTTGTTGGAACATGTATTCGAATCGGGGCCATCGTGATTCTCCGGGCCTGCTTGTGCACTCCGATGAGTCATCCAAAGAGGCCTACGGATGCTCCCTTATTGGTTGCAGCACTTAGATACGTGATCTAATGGCCGAATCTAACCAATAAGGAAACGTCCGTAGGCCTCTTTCGGAGTTCACAAGCAGGCCCGGTACAATCACGATAGCCCCGATTCGGATTTGTGTGCTTTTTCACGAGGAACCGCTTATAAATCCACGTCAAAGAAAGGACAAACACAAGGGGGGTGCAAATGCCTTGGGGGAGGACTTTTCTGGGTATCTAGTGCGTATTCATGTTACGTCTGCAGAAAACCGGCCAAAACTCCAGACCGCTAGACCGACGGCCCCGCGAGAGGGCAGAACCCTGTTCCTCATTCAGCCATCTACCAATGTCAGTAGTTTTAAGCACTGTGCTACGCATTGGTGTTCTCCATTTACTTCGCTTCCTTGGTGGCAATATAAGCAACCTGATGTGCGCAGTTACCGAGTGTGTGTTTCGCTATCTGTGTGCGACAACGGAGTTATCCCACTTTCTTAGAGAAGTGCCTCTTTTTATATATTTAACTTCGCGGCCGAGAATAATAAAATGAAAGAAGTTGTACGGATTTTTGTACAAATTAAAGCAATATATAAAAATATTCGGAGTGACTCTAATCGATTTTCGGAACACTCGATTTACGAAGTGTTTAATTAAATTTGATTCTGCTGATTATCAGCAATGTGCCAGTTTCATTTTATTTTCAAATACATCAAGATAATTATCAATAGAGTGCGTTCTAGATAGCATAATTTACAATCCACGAACAGTGCGTGTGTGTAGTTAATGATCGAACAGGAAAATGATATTGTAACGTGCCTAGATTATCTGGTTTCCATACAGCACTGCCACACAATAAAGCATCATTATTCAATAAATGTTAATTAGACAGGCTAAAGATTTTATTGATCCGTGATTTATACAGCTCAAAGTTCATTAAATTATAAAACATTCAGTTCGTTAATATTAGGTGCATCTGAAAGTAATGTCATTTTTTTCGCATATCAGCATTTCGTCTAGCCAAAACTACTGAAGCCAATGCGAAATTTGACACGTATGTGATATTTTAGCGTAGGTGCTACACTGCTTGACAATTGCTAGGGAACAAGTGAATTATGCAAAATTGCGTCTCAGACAGCTGACCAATAACAGTAAATTCATGTTCAGAGGGCGTAGTAGACCAGGACTCATTATCTGCATAAAAGACAGTGAGTACAAGCTCATGATTCATACGAAAATTCATGCTGTTTGATGTTTGACGAAAATAGTGCTGGATGCTATAGAAGCTTTTTCTCTGAAATTCTGCTTGTTTCTTGCAGTAATTAAGAGCAAAATCTCAGCAAGACATCATTTGAATGACTACGATCGTAGACGAGCAGTTGGACGACTGGAAGCAGGTTAAAGTGTCACCACTGCAGCTGATGCAATGGGTGTATCAAAGAGTGCTATCTCGCGATTAAAGAAGGCCGCTGAAGGTGGAAATGCTTTGCGAAAGCATGCCGGGGGTCGTGGTAGAAACACCACACCTTTGGAGGATTGCTATGTAGCCCTTGTGGCAAAAAGGAACAGAAATTACACTCCTGGCCAGATAACTGCAAACCTTGCAACCGTTACCGGGACGCATGTTGCAGCAAGAACCATCTCACGGCAACTAAATCAAGTTTGTTTGCATGCATGAAAGCCTGCACTTCAACCACGCCATCGTCGAGAAAGATTATGCTGGTACAAGGAACATGTTGGTTGGTATCCCCAAAATTGGTCTAGAGTAATGTTCTCCGACGAATCTCGTTTCAATGTGACAGGTGATTCTGGCCACCAATTACCGTGGAGAGCGCGTGGAACACGTTATGCACAACAATTTTCTCGCGAACATGATCGGTATGGCCAAGGCATTATGGTGTAGGCAGGCATAATGCACACTGGAAGAACACCGCTTCACATCTTTGAGCGAGGAAGCGTTACATCGCAACGGTATTGCAGAGAGATTATTCTGGATCATGCTCGTCTTTTTAGGAGTGCTGTAGGTCCAGACTTTCTGTTTATGGACGATAATGCGCGGTCACGCAGAAGCGTTGAGGTATAGGACACACTGCAAAGTGAAAATATTCTCCGTATGCAATGATCTGCTTACTCTCTCTATCTAAATCCTATTGAACATGCCTGGGATGCTCTTGGCAGACGTGTTGCACAAAGAACCATCCATCCCCGAATAGTGCAAGAGCTCAAAGCCGCTTTGAGAGAGGAGTGGGACAATATCCCCCCAAGGACGCCTCGATAGTTCAGTGAAGAGCACGGAGAACAGATGCAAAATATGCGTTAGTGTCCGTGGTCAACACGCATCTTACTAAGGACCTCATGTCTGCATCATTCTGACGTGAAGATTTTGGGGCTGTTTGAAAATCATCCAAGGAACATCTTTTTTATTTTAAGTTTTTAATTCTTCGATGTGGCGATATCTGTACCATTTTGCACTATAATAAATGCTCATTGTCCGTACTAAATATGCACTTAGTTTCATTTCTTCAATCATTGTCTGTTCTTAATTATTCCGAAAAACGTAACTGTTCCTTAGCAATTGTCAAGCAGTGTAGATTAGAGAGCATTTTCCGAAAATTCCCAATTTATTGGGGACAGGGGGACAAGACGTTTTTTTCACATATCTTGCGTGATCTCGAAGGACAGTAGAGATATCCATAAAATTCTTGCTATAAAATACAACACTCGCGAATGCCTCAAAATCTATTTCAGAACATTTCGGGCATAATTCTTCAAGGAAGGCAGACGTGGAAAAAGAGGGACAGTGGCTATTTTTATCAAAAGAAAAAGAATACTACCCTAAAATACAGCAAAAGCGCCCCCTGCCTTTCTCGTGCATTTCCTTGCTCTTAAAATACCGAATAAAGCCCCTCCCCCCTTATGCTGCTCAGACTCCGCTCTGTCCCACCATTCTTTCCCGTTTTGAAACTGTGGCTTCCAGCGCGCAAGCTTGCAGAGCCGCAGTAAATTCACCAATGAATTCACGCCATATGTCAGCGAAGTGTGACGTCAGAACAATGCTCTCCGCTTTGCTTTGGTGAGTGGCGTCTTAGCGGTACAGAACGGACAGTATGAATCCATCTTCATTTCAAGGTAGAAGGGGCGCTTAAACGGTGTTATTTTCCGATTTCTACCGTTTATCCGCCTCCATAGATCGCGATTTTCCTTGAAGACTCGGGGGAGGGGGGGTGCTTTTGAGGTATTTTACGGTATCTATAAAATTCTTGCAATAAAATTTAACAAACAGGAATCCTATGCTTAGGCACAGCTTGTTTGTAATTCAATACTGTTTGATAATTTATTTGTTTGAATTTTATGTAAGAAAGAAAGCACATTACACTCTGGTACACCTAATATCTACTCTCCCGGGCCGTGGTAGCCCGGTGGTTAATGAGTTGGACTCGTAACCGGAAGGTTGCAGGCTCGATACTGGCGTGCTACTGAAGACCACGGTGTACGTGCACGTTAAATCCGTGGTACCGAAAGTCCTCTCGGCGGTCGCTAGCAGTTACCGAGGGGTGCCAATTTTCAGAAGTCCCCCCACCTTCTGATGAGGTTCAAAACTGTTGCGGGAAATTCCGGGAAGGACGCACGTAGCTTTAAACGACACATTTAGTGACGTGAGCTGTCCTCTCCTGGCAAATAAACAAATAAATGTGTACTCTCCCAAAATTTCGTGTTAAAGTTTAAAAAAATAATTACTGTTTGTGTAAGTGGAACAGAAAAATTCCTTGAATAAAATAGTAACCCCTTTGCCTTGGGAAATTGTGACCCTTATTATTAGGTTGTAACGAAAGTTTCCCGCCACCGCAAACATCGTCAGAACACAGTTCGCATTGGCGTATTTGCTCATATTTCGTCGAACTATTTTTGACATTTGAAAGAAAGAGGCTTACTTTATAACACTGTGTTGTGAAATCTCTGAAAAATATAGTTATCATTAAGTACAAGGTGTCTCCAAATGGAACTATAGCTCTAGAGGATTAGAACCATCATTAACTTCTAGTTGTGTTGCAAAAAGTCAGCTCTAGAATATCAACAAATTATGAGTACAGCTTTAAGTACTATTGTTGTATCATGTGACACTGTGCAGGTTTGGTACCGAAAGTTCAAATACAGTTATCTAAGGAGTTAGAAGTTAGTTTTTCAGGCAGATATGGCGGACTTCTTTCGTTACAACCTGATATTTAGTACATCCACTATAATTGTTACTTATTCAATACACTATACGCGAATATTGTTGTCTGGTAATAACAATTTAATAAAAGTCGTCGATTTTTTTTAATCTTTTATGCTAAATCAACGTGGTGCGCAAGGAGTTAAAGATCAGCCGCCATTACTTTTATTAATTTTCGACCTGTAGACTTTTCTGGTGATACAAAAATATTAAAATCTTGTTTTTTGTTTGAATCAGTATACTTCAAAACAGCCCGAAATTAAAAATCAGCTCCATTTAAACTGACAATTTTAAAAATATCCACCTAATAAACTTAAAAGCTAAAGTTAAGGGGCCATAAATGAAATTCCACCTTTCTACGCGTTAGCATGTCTACTTTCCTTCTATAAGAACTAAATATTAGTAAAGTCCCCAAAAAACGTTTATTTGCTCAATTTTCACTGTAAAGCAGAGAAATTTTACATCTGGGATATTTGAGGCGCGAGAAATTGACGGAGCAAATAAAAATAAGATTGGGTTGTATTGGAAACTCCAGAGTTAAGTAAAAAAATAAATGTATAAACAGACTAAAAAAAAGGCTAAAATTTATAGGGAATGGTCGAGAATTCTAAACCATAAATTTTGATATAAACAGTTTGTATAGCGACATTTAACTGAATGCATCGCTTATTTATTTTTTTATTTTCAGGGGAGGGTTTACTTATACAAGCAAGTCAAAAGTTATTGTAAGTGGCAACATGCTAAAACTACCAGTACATATCAGGGTCGAAATAAGAATTTGAATCTGTCGCAAAAAACGCTGTGAGCTTTTATAACGCAAAAACTGTTTAGGTCACTGAAAAATGTTAAAATCTTGAACTTCCATGAGAACGGTAAATCGCAGCTGCAATTTTGTACTTGAAGTTTAAACCAAAAATCTATATAAATAAAACGAACTATGAAATATTAGTTAATTAGTTTGTCTGTGTCTCGCGTAGCTCCCAGAGGTGATCGTACACCTACCAAATTCCGTATGGAAATTCTCCAGGACGGGTCCCGACATACCTCGAAGCGATTTTTTCGAAATTAAAATTATTTTAGGAGATATCGATAAAAAAAACTGCCGAAAAAAAGGCTAATTTTTCTCTCCGGTATTTCGCAATTGTAACCCCCGCAGTGGAAAAGGTGGGGATTAAGCATATCTAGGTTGCCATATTTGGCAAGTTTATTAAATGATTCAGACTCTTGTAGTAAAAATAAAAGAATAACGATTTTTTGTTTAGATTATTTGTAAGGTTATTTTTTTAATTAAAATATCGTGAGAATGTGAAATCAGAGCAGAAATGAAATGTTTTATACTCAAAAGAACAATAGGATTTGGAAATTTTCTGAGACTAAAATGGTTGATATTCGATTTTGAGAAGATGATTCCAGCGCTTGGCGGAATTTAATGAAAGCGTATTTTTAATTTAATATAAATATGCAAGAAATCCACTGTATCGCGTGACTGATGCTCTATCATCGTTAAATGATGCTAAAATAATTTTTTATCGTCATTTTATCGTCTGCTACTTTGATTATGAATACACCTGAATAAGTTTTTGAAACTTTCATTCAGTTCGAATTGTGCATTTTCCTGCGCAGCTTTTCCCCTCTATTTCTAATGTATTACATCCAGAAAAAGGATGTTAGAAATATCAGTTTTAATTTTGTTTAATCACACTCATGAATAATGATATACTTTCCAACTTAATGAAATAAGGAAAGAAAATGGGGAAGACCCATGGAATATAATACGCTTTTAATATATAGCACTTTAGTGCGTATTTAAAATCTGAAAGTGTTACAGATTTTCTTTTTTTTTTCCCTTTCCGTTTTTTGATAAAGGCCAATATATCAAGAAGCTCTTCAGAATTGATATAGGACGAAAATAATTTGTACCTTTTTGTAGGTTTTTATCATTTAACCATTTTATTTTTGTAACCAGGCTCGGCCCGACACGGTAAGAATCACATCTGGGCGCCGGCTTCAAAGGGGCGTCATTTCTAACTCAAAAACTAAGTAGAGCATAAAAGGGGCGTCTTTTTACGTTTGCAGGGGGCACCACTTATCCTACGGCCGCTCCTGTTTGTAACCATTTTAATTTTAAATTCTATTCAGAATCTGAGAGATTTCAGTGCCAAGGAAGCCAGTGTGAAGCAGGATTATCTCCGAACAAGATTTATTAAGTTGGCGAACCAACTGGTCGCCGGAGGCGGCTAGTGCAATGAAAAAAAAAAAAAAAAACTTCACCTTCTTGCAAGCATTCTGCAAATTCAATTGTAACCTTATAATATATCTGAGATATAAATAATTACTCAGTTTTAAGTACACGCAGTTAAATCTACCACTTTCACCGTTATGATTGATCAGATTTCCATTTAAAAAAGAGTTTTTCAATCAATAATCAATATACAACAGTTCAAAAAAAAAAAAAAAAAAAAAAAAATCTGTTAGGTATTGATAGCATGCGCATTTCTTTCACCAGAAAACTACAAGTGCAAAAGTTCTTTTATTTGTTGTTCGATACAGAATATGAAAATACATTTTCTAGAAAAGGTCTACATACCACTTTTCTCTGATTTTTGTTATTTATCAGGTACAGAAATAGATTTTATGAGTTTCAAAATGTGTCAGCTGTAGCTGTGTATTCCCATAATGGCCAGATGGCTAAAATAAGCTCACAACATAACTTGCAAAAGATAACTGAATATAGTAAATTCTTAAAAAGGCGAAAAAAGAAAGAATATCTCTAAAATGCACGAAATATGATGCGTATAATATTAACGTTTTCAAAAAATATTAATGTTTACACTTGTCTGTTTGTCCGTCCGTCCTCTAACTGCCTTAAATGTTTTGTGATTGCTACTAGTTTTTATAAATATTATTTCAATGTACTATACTATGTACCCAAATGTATATGTAGTTTGTAGCAGTTAAAGTTATTGTACAGGACTCTCCAAAATAATTCCAATACATTGGACAGTCATTGTTTAAAGCGCATTTTAGAGGTATTCGTCAATTTCAAACAAAATAAAATTGCTATATATCGTTAAAGTTTTCAAAGTAATGCCTTCCATCGAAGATATTGTTTGTAGCTAAAACAGTTCTCCACATTGCAATCTATTGCAGTTTGGACACTAATCCATTTGACGTTCAATACTATATATGTATATAAACGTTTATAACAACTTACGCTTCATTTAAAGGATATAATAACTTAAAAATAATAATTTTAAGTTCTTTTACTGGTCTCGAAAAATCAATGTTGTAGTGAAACAGCTGTTTTGAGGTTACTTTGAAAATCTCGCCAAGTTTGATTATGATATATTGATTCATCGCCAAATTATTCTGCATTAAATTTGTCTACATCGGCAAATGTTTTAATAGCAATGCGTTTAGCACAACTTACATTTTTTATGAAACTAATCATTACATTTTCTTCGTTCTTTGATTAATAATTAACATCTTACCATATCTTTGAGTACTTTTCACGCAAGACACGCCAAATGCCTTCTAACCTCGCTTAGAACAAGGAAAAAGAAGTCGAAGTATTTTTCACTTTTCATTGCGTGTTCATTGAAGCAGACGATTTGAAACAGAGCCTGCAGGCGTTCCATGATCTCATTTATGATTAACGTGAGCAGGACAGACGAAAGTAATTTATATATTACCCTAAAATCTTAACAGTGTCCCAGAATGTTGGACAGCAATGGGATAATCATCGAGCGTTTAATGATTAGATAATCACTTAGTAATTATTATTTTCTGTGTAAAACCGTCATTATATATGAGATCATATAAACTTAATGAAAATCGCGAGACTAGGTTACGTTTTAAGTGTATTTGGCGCCAAATTGACATGCAGCATAGGAGGATCAAAATGTTTACTATGGTAGAAAATAGTTTCAAACAGGTGATATCTATATTTTCCTGAATTATTTTGTGAGAGGGGCAAATACCCCCCTTGGAACCCAGTAATTACACCTATGTTTAAGTGTGTGTGTGTGTGGTATTGCCGTTAATAATTTGAACAAAAAAAAATTATATTTACAAGCTAGCCTACATTCAGGGGCTTTAATAAGGGGGGGGAGTCTCCCCCCACCCTTAACGCTCACAAATTCTCTTAAACTTGGTAAAATTAGATACCTGCTCTGCAAACTTGGAAAAAAAAATGTAACGAAAACTAAACTTTCTATTTCTGGTACACTTGACAAAATTACGCAAACTCAGTTGGCAAAAGCAAAAAGTTGGTTACATAGTGGATAAAAAATAAGTTTGTAAAAACCGATATTTGACTAGATAGTTTACTACCCCATCCCCTAAAAAAAGTCTTAATGATGGCCTTGCCAGCCCATATGTAGTTTTAGAAATATCAAGGACGGTAAATCATGTCACACATCTATTATAAAGCATTTTCCAACGCAATTGTGTTGTTTTTACAGTTTGAAAGGGAAAAAAGGAAATTCTAAGTAAAAGGAGATTTTGGAATGCATTTGCCACACCGAGAAAAAAATTGCATTATTTTACCTTTTATTTTACCGTTCTGCAATATTACTATACATAAAAGCCCTAAGATAATGATGACTACGATTTTTTTATATCAATTATTTATTTGTTCTCTATCAATCTTTAAGGTAATTTTTGTCTTTGAAAAGAAACTTTAGATTAATAATTCATAATTAATATTTTTACGTTAATTATGAATTGTTAAATATGACTTCAAAACAAGTTAAAAAAGGAGCATCATAAATTTTTACCCAAGACAAAATTCATGCTAGTACCAGCAACAAAAATATGCTAGTTATTGCTATGTCTGCTAGATTTTCATGCTATTCTTTGCTATGTAATGCTAGCTAGCATCGTATGCTATACTCCTAGCTTATAAAGTAATAGCATGAGAAGCTATATACAAGCATTTCATGCTTGTATATAGCTTGTGTGTCGAATACACGGTATGACTTGCTGGTAAAGCTGCTAGAACTAGCAAGTGTTTATGGTAGTTTATGCTTTTCTCCTAGCTTGGATCCAGTGCTAGTCTAGCAAAGAAATACCAGCATGAATTTGGACTTGGGTATTACAGTATGCACACTTCAAACACTCCAAAAAATAAATTTTGGTTCTATTCAGTGGCGGATCCACCGGGGGGGGGGCTCTGGGGGCTCGAGCCCCCCCTAGAGCTAGATATAGTACGGATTAGGGAATAAAAAAAATTTTGTTGTAAATTTTCACATGAACTGAAATTTAAAAAAGTAGTAATGTATATACAATTGACTCTCTGTTTAGCAACGATCTCTTCCTAAAGACGATATTTCAAAGTCCCGGCCTCTCCAATGCAAAAAATTTCTATTCAAAGACGGCGTCGTTTCTTTTTAATGACGATTTTTTTTTTTTTTTTCATCTTACGCTACACGAATAGAGGAAAAAATTTTTAAGAGTGGGAAAAAAGTGTTGGAAAATGCCAAAAGTGCAATTCGCAAGATAATTTCAAAGTGTATTCTTAAAGGTATTTTAGAGGCAAAGAGAAAATTCTTGAAGCAGCACTAAAATTTAGTTCGGGACCCAAATCCAAATGGCCGAAAAGTCAATTTGGCCGATTAGAAGAGTTTGCTAAGGCACTTCTAAACGCAAATTGTATCATGAAGTAAGAACATACAACATTGTAATTACTGGGCCCCACCATGGTCGAGTGGATAAGACACTTAACATGATAGATGGCTGAAGTGTGAAGATCCCGCGTTTTTGCCTAACGCGCGGCTGTCGATCTAACGGTCTGCAGTTTTGGTCAGTTTTCTCCAGATTTAACGTGAATACGCGCTAGAACCTCTGAAAAACTCCTCCGACCAAGACAACCGCCCCAAACAGCAGATGCCTCTAGAGTAGGCTTGCAACATAACATCACGTAACACATAACTCCAATTTCTGGAGGCCCGACGAGTGGCTGAGCGCATAGCGCTCACAACTGGGAGAAGAAAAGTGCCTGGTTCAAACTCAAGTTGATTCCGTCAATCTAGCCGTTCGGAGTCTTACGCGGTTTTCTCCGAAACTTCGCATAAATAAGGATTAAGACGACTTAGAAAGACCCCCCACGTAGAGCACACCGTGCTCGGCCTAGATCCCTCGTGTAGATAATCGTTCGTATTACCAAAATAAAATAAAATCAAGCGATTTCTGCAGTGATATTCAAAGAAATTGCTATTGTTCTGGCAGAGAAATTTGGAATGCAAAATTCTCAGGCTTTGGCTGGTTAGGTAGAAAAATTCATAAAATGGAAACTGACACACTTCACATTTGAGAAAATCTGGAAGAAAGAATAACGGAAAGGAGAAAAATGAAACAGTTGGCTCTTTTTGATTTTCTTAAAGCCTAATTTTATTGCATTCCTTGTTTTTACTATCTTTTTTTAAGGTAACTTAAATAATGTTTTGTGGATAAAATAATATAATGATAATAAAGTAACATCTTTAAACACGTTAATATATCAAGAAATGTGTTCACAGTCCTAAGAATGTAAAGTGTGAAGGGTTGGTGTTGGTGTTGTAGGATTACGGCCGATTATCTGCACGTGGGATCAAGGCCGATGGGCAGGGTCTTTGAAAGGGATGCTTCCTAACACGTATTTACTCTAAGTTTCGGAGGAAAGCGCGGAAAACTCCGAACGGTTAGGTCGGCGGACGTGACCTGCTTTTGAACCAGGCACCTTCCAAAGTGTAAAGGGAAATGCTATTCTTTTATTAATTCTTTTTAAGGAAGATCTCTATTTAAGGATGATTTTTCACGGTTCCTTGACAGCCGTTAAATAGACAGCTAACTGTATATATACTTGTATACATAAGCGTAAAGTTTTCAAAATTATTGGGGGGGCCGGGCCCCTCAACCACATATATTCACGTCAGTGGCGTAGCCAGGGGGGTGGGGTTAGGGGGTCATAACCCCCCATAAGGAATTTTTTCCCATACAAAATGTATTTTCTTCACTCCCTTACCATACACCCGTATACATATATGTGAGTTGCAGAAGTCGTAACCCCCCCATGAAAATTTTCTGGCTACGCCACTGATTCGCGTACATATAACTTACTCATAGCTGCCAACAACTACGGAATGTAATTAACCACTTTTTCTACATGATTTTTCGGCTTAAAATATAGCAAACTTTTTGTGCTGCGCGCGCGAGTTGGTTACTATTTTGAAAAAATAGATTAAAAGATGTGCTGTTTACAAAAAGTGGTTAATTATATTCCGTAGTAGTTGGCAGCTATGACTTACTATATATAAGTGTAAATTATTGGAGGCGCTCGAGCTCTATGGGTCCATAGAATTCTGCACCTGTGTAAGGTAAGTGTCCATGTTAGTATCTTCCTACCATGTTATAAGTTAAAAATACAAGCAAAGTAAAAACTCCAAAGGAGAAAAAAAAAACAGTTTCGATGACATAGTGCATTTTAGACACATCTGAATTTTTTTTCATTTCATACTTTACATTGCATAATCTGATTTTAATGAACCAGAGCCTGGCGAGGGCAGCTTATAGTAACATTGTGTGTTACGTGGCGTCACAATAAATACTAAATCACGATTGAAATTAAAAGAAGAAAATTTTTAATAGTACAAGTAAAGGTTTTTTTAAACATTTGTAAATGGGCTGAAATACTTTTTTTATGTTAGTATAAATTAGTTTTCTGTATTTAGTGGTAAATTATTGGGTGGGCTCAGCCCCAATTCACAATTTATTGGGGGGGCTCGAGCCCCACGGGCCCATATAACTCTACGCCTATGCTTGTATATATATATACACCAAGAATATTTATACCAATACTTATTGAATCTTTCTGGACTAAACATAATTTCTCTATTTACAAAAATGATAGTGCTTTTATATTTAAACAGAAGGAGGGGAAATTTTTATTGACTCGTTATCGCCACAGTGGCTGGAGCACAGTTCTCAGTTTTATTTGTACAGTGGAACCTGTCTAATGGGACTACCTTTGGGAAGAACAAAACTGGTCACCTTTTGAAGATAGTCACCTTACAAAGGTGGTAAAGTGTGATGGTTGTAAAGCGAAATTGCACAACTACAGACGATCTGGTCACTATATACAGACGATATCTTTACCAGGGTAGTCACTTTAGCGGGTTCCACTGCATTTAAATGGACGACAAGACACTGATATAGGGAAAAAAATCTTCTGTTGTTCTCTCCATTTTGAAGAGGACGGGGTTTGCGGTTTAGTGCAGAAATCTTTGTCGGTGGACTTCGAATGGTCATTGAAAAGTCGTAAAATTCGCAACGAGAATGCCCTCTTACCCACTGCAGTCACGTTAGACGCAGCGGCAATCAGCATCGGCCTTAAGTGACTTTGAAGCATAGAAGAACAATCCACGCCTCCCCAATTTGGACAGCTTTCATTCTTTCAACTGCTCTCATAAGTTGTCCACACCTCCCAGACGTATGGGTACAAATCCGCATTATAAAAGTAAAATATATTCAAAGATATCAGACAAAGCGAGTGCCTGGCAGTGTATAGGTGGTCTGGTTTTAAAAGAGGAAGCTCAAATTGTAAATAGCAGGTAATTTTGATAATACAGTAGAAGATCCATATACCGCAATTCTCCATAAACCGCATTAACATTGCGGATGTAAACAGAGAAAATCACAATTAAGAAATTTCTACAATCTGCTTTTTTTTTTTTTTAGTTGCTTTCCTAGGGAATTAATTTTGAGACATTAGATAAATCCCACAACATGCCAAGCTTAAAATAAACAATTATTCTCCCATGCATGCATTATGCATTATCAGCATAACAGCTGGCCGGCCGGGTCGAAGAGGAAGGAATGTTTACTTTAATAAAACCAGGAACCTCTCCCTTTTTCCCTTCACTACCAAACCACTCTCTTTCTCCCTCCTCCACCATTGACTTCCCAAACAGACGTTTATTTATTTAGTTATATTTCTCTTTGTAAATTGATTTGTTTTATATTAAATCGTATGCCGTTACTTGGCTTCCTAAATCATACGCGTAGCATCACCTTTTTTTTTTTTTTTTTTTTTTTTTTTTTTTTTTTTATGTGTGTGCGTGTGGGTGGGAGAATGCACATAGCATATTCTAAAGTAAAAATAGCCATGTTTCTTTAAGTTTGGCAAGAAGAAAGGTTTTAAAATGAATGGTTTTCTAAACAAAGTTTGGGGGGGGTGGCACACGCCCCCGCCCCCTGCCCGACGATATGCTTATGTCTCAATATTGACAGTAAAATACTTTTTAAAAGTCTATGAGAAGTAGGGGAGTTTTCTCAATGTAACACTATTTTAAAACTGAATTTTGGAACTGGATTTAAGCCATCTTTAGTTAAAATGAAAACTGCTGAACTAATGCATTGTGCACAAAATGGAAAGTACTCAGTTTGCAAACCTGCATGAAGAAAACATTTTGAATATTTGGTAATGGATGATAAGTCACAAATTGTTAATCATTTGACCAGTGCTGAAATAATTTCCTCTGTTTCAAAACAAGAGGAAAACAATTCTGAAACAGAATCATATGCTGGAGAGAAAGTTGAAAAACTTTCAGAATCTGAAGAATTTTCCATAAGAGATCAATATTTTAAATTCCTAGAAACACAAGACTGCATAACCAAAGTAAAATTATTACCTGTTCAAAGGCTGCAAGAAAAGTTATTTGTTGAGAGATTGCAAATTCTAAAACAAATCAAAATTAATATATTGTTTAACAAATAAACTTTAATGCTTTTGGTAATTTCAATTTATTTATTTTTTCTGTAAATAAATAAATTCCATTTTTTTGTTTTTTAAAGTAGTATTTGTATTTAAAAAAAGTTTTAAGCATTATATTTATGTCTTCTAGCTATATTTTAGTATGTTTACTAGGGAAGTTTAATGATATAAGTGAATGATCCATATAACGCAAAATTCTATATAATGCAAAACCTTGCGTTTCGAGGTTTGCATTATAAAGATCTTCTACTGTAGTTGTAAATAGCAATTGAGGTTGATTTACTACAGTCCTCACAGAAAAGGATCGAAATTACTGAATCTGGAAAAATTCATGCCATCCTAAAATGCGAAAATGTATGCTGTGAACACTGTACATTGCTATGTGGATGTGAAATGGGTTCAATAATGCATTCAGCAATTATACTCTGCACACACTAAAATATTAATGAGGAGGGACTGCGAACAACAACATGAATAAAGGCCGTTGCTGATAGGGCACGTCTTGTCGTCACTACAAGGGTTAAGGCGACATTTTTCTGGCGAATTTTACGACTTTATAATGACCAGTCGGGATGTACCAGCAAAAGATTAATGTGCTAAACTGAAAAAACCGACCCCCACACAATAGAGCGAGCAACGGAACATTTTTTCCTGTATCAGTCCCGTCGTCCATTGAAATGCATAGAAAACGTAGCTTATGAGCATGGGCCTTAACTTGATCGGTGTAGGGGGCCGACAGCTCTGTTTCCCCCCTCCCGGACCCGAGTTATCTTTCGACGGTCCTTGCAACAGACAACATACTTATTTAGTTGTGATATACAATGCCTAGTTATGCATTGGGAGAAAAAGTATTGGGAAATCAATATATCATCCTAATGTAAAACGGAGCCCCCCGCCCCAGATGGTTTTTCTGGATCCGCCCCTGGTTCTATTTGAGAGAGTCGCAACGAATCTAGGGTTTTAAATGACGCTCATCCAGACAAGTAAAATAAATAGTTTAGCGCGTTATATGTGATCGGTTTATTAGCTTTCTGCTTAAGCTGTGGCTACACGAAGGCATTTCAAAGGCTCCCTTTTAAAAGCAACGTCGGACTCAGAAGTAGAATCGCTACCGTCATGTCTCTGCAACAATGACGTCAAAAAGATTAGCGCATTAAAAAACCTTATTGGAAAGTGCTTTGTAATCCGCACTTCAACTTTTATCTGTACGTGGATGAACAGTACAAAAGCGATAGACTATTTATTTAAATTGCTCCCATTAGATTGAAAGAGGTGTTGAAATTCCTCCAACTGAGTGCTACTTAATAAGCTAAAATGTAATGGTTAAGTCTGCGACTAAAAGCTATTTATACTCAACCACTGCTAAGATAAACTATCTTCACTAAAAGCTTTAACCCAGAAATGAATTCTTCATCTATTTGCTAAATGAAGGTTCTTTTTATGTTAGTCTATAATAAATTACAGATTGCGCATTAGTATTGCATTTACTTGCTTGAAAGGTTGAATTTTGCATCATCGCAAATAAAATACTTTCCAACAAAATTAATAAATATCTTTGTATTTAATACCAACAACTTCTAGATCTAGAAAGCCTAACAACTGAAACTTTGACGTCATCAATAGATCTTCTTAAATGACGTCATCACAGTTGACGTCACAGTGACGCATTTTCAAAAAGTAAAACTATTTAAAATTTCTGCGGTGCGTGCTACAAATATTAAAAAATATCTTAAGTTAAAGCTAAAAATTAAAATACCATTATGATAAAAAATAATTATGATATATTTCTATATCATATTATATAATTAGTGAAGGTCAAGAATCGCTATTTGTCGAAAAATTAGTTTTTCTGTCTTAAAATATTAAAAGCGTCTCAATGTCCTTCAAGTTCCCAAAAATGATACCTCTGGGGCTCGGAAAACTAAGCCTTGGGGGTCTTCAGCTTGGTATTTACTTCAAAATTAAGAAGACCCCCCCAAACACTAATGATTGGTAGTGCTGCCATCTGTCGGCTCCCGAATGAGGTAAAAATGAACTCTTCGGGAGTTTGTGGTAGAAATTAAAAGCCTTGGCCGGTACTGCCGCTGTGGATAATTTCTTTTTGCATATTGATTAAATAATCATTCTTATGCTGTTATAACATCTTTCTTTGTAGGGTATGATATGAAAGTTACTTTGTATTGTATAAGAATTTTTTCGTAAGAGGGAGCCCCCCAATTAAGCTTTTGCCCTAGGCCTCCATCTCTGGAAATCGGTCTCTGCTCGCGATAATCCGGAGGTTGTCTGGTCCCCATATATGACGGATTATCAATTGTACTGTACATCACTTTTCTTGTAAGCATTCTAAAATTTCATATGTAACCTTAAAACAAATGTGAGTCAGAAAGAAACACTTCAGTAATAATAAAGTTTAAATAATCACAGTCAAAGTTGCCGCGAGAATTGGTGATCGTCGCGGCTATTTGGGCTGATCGCCCGACATTTGCCGATTTTGCCGCGAGTTATTTTGAGTCTTTGGTACAAGGCACAGTACGATGAAACAAAATAATATACGTAATCGAAGTATTAAAATTGTAATCGAAGTAATCGAAGCATTTTTTTTTCCATCAGTTAGAGCACGGACGGACAAAACAAGCAGGGCCATAGTCAGGGAGTAGATCTAGGCTTGCCAAGGATTAGGGCTATTTTTTAATTGAATAAGTAATTTAATAACTTGATAAATTATAATGATCTCAGAAGAGAGAAATTCCAAGCATAAAATTTCTTTCCTAAAAATTATGATTTCAGTAGAAGTGATTATATACTTAAAGTTTCTTTTCTAGACAAATATTGTGATTTCAGTAAAAGTAGTTTAATATAATTTTTTTTTTCAAATAAATAATTATAATCTTAGTAGAAAATGAGATTTAAGATTTTTTGTGACTCAAGTTTCTCTTATAATGTTACAGATGCCGACTTTCGTTTTAATTACTTTTAAAATGCCAAAGTAAAAAAGTTTTGTATTCTTTTGTGAAAGAAAATAAAAAGTTTTTTTTTTATTTAATTGTAAATGATAGCACTATTTATTTTGATTAAAAAGAAGCGAGATGGAAGACTAATAATTAAAGTTAATTTTTCATTAGTTTGCTTCATTGTTTAAACTGCCAACTATGTTGTATGTATAATAGTGCCAAAGTAGTAGTACACTTAATATTGAATAAAACTTTTTAAAATGTAAAAATTAAATATGGTTTTAATTGTATTTTTCGCTTTCTATAATAAGTAAGATGGATCCCGTTTGTTTTCGCCAAGTCTCGCAATTTAATCACAAAAGTCCAATAATTCCTTGTATAAAAGTTGGCAAGCCTAGCTAAACCCCAGCGTGGGTACATGCAGAAGAGCGGGCACAAAATCAGCTGGATCAGAAGAGGTTTAAATATAGTTTTACTACGATGTTTGTCCGTTAAAAATAGCACATCTGTAGGGCAGAATAAGTACGATTTTATTAACCCTTTAAGCCTTACTCCCGTCAAAATCACGGGCTAAGCTTCCTCCCCCTATTTCTCGTGCACGTGATATTGACGGTGTGATGAAGATCACATATCTAATTTAATAATCATTTACTTTGGCTTTCTTTAATGTAATCTATCCAAAATTCAAGAATTCTAAATCACTTCTGTTCTCATATTTTCTGCCATTTCGGCTTTTAAATCTGTATATTTACCTTTCCCGTATGCACTATTCTTTTTGTTTCGTCTCTTCAGACCGGTGTGCTAAAAAAAGATTATGTTGCGTCCGTTTGCAAAATCAACGGCCTTTTTGAGTTTCCTCTTGGCATCCTGCTGGCGTAAGTTTTTTAGTTGTTCCCCTGCGACGACTTTAAAATTATTTGCTCGCGATTACGTCATTGTAATTTTATTGGATTAACTGTTAGGGTTGCTCTGGAATTGGCGTTATTAATCTCGGCCAAGTTATTGTTCTCGCCAATATGTAATTCTGTGCTGGCGTAATTTTTAAGTCATTCCACCTTAATTTCACTGTCCATATAGGACGTATTTTTATTTTCGCTGAGCCACCACCGCCCGTTATAATAATGTTTCAATAGTATCCTTTAAATAAACATTTTTAAGCATTCAATGTCTTTTTCTAGACTGCAGCAAAGTGCATATCGAACCTGGATTTTCATCTCACAACGCAACTAAGTAATTTTAAAACAGCCCAACCAAATAACCTTCTTTACAGACGGGTAATAGTGCTCAAATGTTATGCGCCACAGAAAGAAAAGAGCATTTCAATTCTTATGGTGGGATTTTTTTATATATCATTTTACGCAACAGATGAAAATACCAGACTATTTGTAACTTTAATCGGAGATCTTTTATTTTAAATAGACGGTAGCAGTACTCAAATACGCGTATTTGTGATATGCATTGTGCAATCTTAAGTCACTTATTTTACTTCTGTTCAAAAAAAAAAAAAAAAAAAAACCTTTACAAATATTTATTCATTTTACGAAGTAAGTTTAGTAAAATTCCCCTTTAATGTTTAAAACATATATTTTTAATACTGCTTACTACAAAACACACGTTCAATCACAATAACCTTGAATGTTCACTTTTTCTAGAAATTTAACTTTTTTTTTTCCCTTTCACGCTAAAAGAAAAAGGTTTAAAACCTTAAAATGAATATATACAGGATATTCTTTAAATAGTGGAATAATATATGAGGAGAGGTAGTGCACATATTAAGGAATAAGAATCACGCAGCAATCTGCGGTTGGAAACACCATCTACATGTAGCTCTTAATAATCCCTTTGGAATAAGTGCTGAAATAATAGTGAACTTTCCGACTATTGTACATAAAAGACTAATGTATTTATCTTAGAAAACACGTGACTATAGTTTAAAAATTTTATTTTATTTCATGAATGAAAATTTTGAAGACGAGCCTATTGTTTATGAAACGTGGTTAAGAAATTAGACAAACACTTCAACACTTTTCATAAAGTGAATATTACCAGGTAAGTGAAACGGCGTTTTTGACCCCGCATTGCAATGTGATTCTGATTCCTTGTTATGCGCCAGTGCCCTATCTCCCCTTAAATTTTGTACCGATAATAATGGGACACCCTGCATATTGTACATGCACTTATTTTTATACAATTTTCTGGAATAAAAAAATAAGCACTTTTATGACCGTTTTCTTGAAAACAAAACTATCGTTAACTCTTTAACGCGCAGTGTTCCCGCTCTGGGAACACCAAACTCTGACGTTTTGACTGTTGCCAGTCACGATTTGATTTCTATAAAAATAGTTGCGGATGACATAGCTCCACAACAATCCTTTACTTTTTAGCACGTCCTTTCCCGTAAAAAAATGGTCACGATTATTTTTAACAGCACTGACATCTGCTGAAAAATGGAAGAATGCGAGAACAGCTGGATCGATTGCCCAATACTGAAAAAAAGGGCAGCCGTTGCCATCGCTTGACTTAACTACCAGCAAGATGACGGACGATCGAAACGTTCATCACGTGCCACAGATCTAGAGACCCTTTTTTTAACGCAGCTGGCTGTGCGGCACAGCCAGCTGCGTCGGACTGTTCTGAAAGGGGCACAAAATCACCTAGCTACGCTCCTGAGGACGAACCGAAATCATAAACACTTTCCAAAAAAGTTTTAACACCACCGCTTTAAAACCCTCTTTTTTCATTCTATTTCCTTCCTTTGCGCCTGTACGTGCACAGAAAACAAAACAAAGGCCAATAAAAGCTAAATTTAGAAGGAAGCGCATCGCTTCCGCCTCAGTAGTTTCGGTTGCAAGTTCTTTTTTTTTCCGATTTCGGTGCAGTGTTACATCATGCTATAGAAACTAAATATTTTACAGAACAGCAATTTTTCTGGTGTAGAATTTGATAACATGCTATGATTATTCGATAAGACATAGAAATATGTTTCGATGTGGTGTTCACGTTTCTTGAGAAATGAAACCAATTTTTTGTTTAATGTTTAAAAACGAAATTTTATTTTATAATAATTTATACATGGATTAACATTTGACTGAGATAATGTTAGGAAACTATTGCGTATTTTCAGATTAGTAAGTGTTGTGTGTGATTATGCCAACGCTACGTTAAGGCGATCTGCCAAGGATGGGGGGTGCCTTGGTACAGGGACGTACCCAGAAAAAAATTTCGGGGAGGGTCCAAAACTTTCGGAGGGGGTCCAAACGGTGAAAAAAATGAGAATTTTCCACAAGGAGGCTTCATCATTATTATTTTTCTAACAAAAATTGAAATTTCGGGAGGGTTCCAGACCCCCTGGACACGTCCTTGCCTTGGTAGGAGGACTTTCTAAGGGATTCTGACGCGTATTCACGTTACATCTGGAGAAAATCTCCCCAAACTCCAGACCGTTAGATCGACAGCCCCGTGATGGGATCCGAACCCGATACTTTCACACTTCGACCATCTACCATTTTCAGCGACATAACCACCGTGCCATAGTGAGGCGATTAGCAAATGGAGATTTAAAAAATGATAGATTGTTCTGCAATATGCCCATTAAAGTCTCTTGCCATGGGCGCCGACAGCGTAGGGCAAGGGGGCAATGCCTCCCGCCTGAATTTTTGTATGCAGTGTTTTCCCTTTCCTTTTGCTCTTTCCAATATGGTAACCATAAGTTGAAGTAGTCTTTGCCCCCCCCTGGGAAATATTCTGTCCCCCTATCCCTGGGAAATATCCCATGTCTCTTGCCACCTTCTTAACTTCGGAATGGCTGCTGCTATATGCATAAAAGTGATGTCTAGGTACAGTAAATTAGCCATGCGCTACTGAACGAAACCGCCCACAGCGCCATCTTGTGGAAAACTGCGCCAGGCTACGTTTTCGTGCTTGTTAACCCTACAGTGCATACTGTAGCCAATAGGCTACACTCTTATTTTTGAGTAATAAAAAGAAAATTTTGTAGTTCTTGTCTAAAATGTGCATTAAAAATAAATACAAAACTATTATGCAAATAACTTTTATTTTTAAAAAATTCTAATTTTTCAAATTTCAACTGTTTTCAAAATTTTCTGAGAAACTTCATGTTGAAATTTTTTAAAAAGATTTTTACAAGTATTAGTAAACCTAAATGAAGTTAGAATTTTATTTTCAGTCCATTATAACAAACCATGCATTTTAGCACTAAAATACGGTTGTGTAAGACACCCTGGAACACAACTGCTCCCCTGATAATTAAAAAAAATATGCTTTGTTCTCGAATTAAAAAAGTATCCTTTGTTGCGTCGCTCTCCAATTTAAATTAATGCCAAAGTGTAACACTCCTAATGGTTCTAGAAGCACTATTGGAGCCAGCTTTGAGGAGAGTTATTAATAACTGCCCGTTAATTTCAAAAGGCTCCGACTTCAATGAACCTTCCTTCGCTTCAGAATTAAAGTAAGAGTTCCATTATTTTTTGTTCCAGAATGGTCCAAACCTTTCTTTTCCAGCAGACATAGAGGGGCTGAAGCTTCTCGGCTTTTTAACAGGAATATAAAAGGTGAAATTCATCAGCGGTCTTTTGAGTTGCTGTTTCATTTTGATACATGTGAATACCATGTACGTTGTACGTGCGAGATAAAGGTATTAATCTAACTTCGGGCCACTTTAAAAAAAGTAAAATAAAATAAAAATTTAAAAAATGTAATATTTCGATAGAACATCGATGTTTTTAATTTAAATGTGTTACAAAACTAAAAATATTAAATGCAGTTTAAATGAAATTCAATGTAAAACTTGAAATATTGGCAAATTTAAGTGAAATTTTGTTTAAAAATTGCATTTATTCCGCACTTCCTGTAAACAATTGTAATAAATATTTTTTTAATAATACAGGGTGTATATAATTAAAAGTTCCACTTTAAAACGACCAGAAAAGGAAAACTACTGGACCAAATGTTAACAAACTTGGTGATTGTGTAAAGCTGATCAGGAGATTATTATCGGCGAAAAAAAAGTTTAAAAATTCAACACCAGGGGCAAGGATGTATTTAAGGGGGGAGGGGGGGCAGGGGTCCGAACCTCCTCCCCCATGAAATTTGGATTCTTGTTACTAAAATGATAATGATATAGTGTCCTTTTGAGAAAAATACTGCCTTTTTTACCGTTTGGACCCCCTCCGAAATTTTTCAACCCCCTCCAAAATGTTCTTCATGGGGGTTCGGACCCCTGATCCACCACCCCCTTTTTCCACGGATAATAAATCCTCTGCCCACATTTACCAAGTTTGATAACATTTGGTCCAGTAGTTTTCCTTTTCTGATCATTTTAAAGTCGCCCGTCAATTTTAATTACAGTGCTATCTAGTGGTGAGTTAAAATATTAAACTCTAGGGCTGCAGTCAGGGGCAGATTTGCCGAATTGGGAGGCCCTGGGCAAAAGCTTCATTAGGGGACCCTCTTTCGAAAACTTTTTAAAAATTTAAAAATTTTTAAACTTAAAGAACAATTTGGGGGCCCCCTTTTTTGTTGGGGGGCGGGCGCTTGCCCCGAATGCCCTTCCGGAAATCAGGCTCTGGCTGCAGTGCCATCAAGTTGTGAGTACAGCCAAATGAATACTAAAAAAATATTCTCTCTACTCAAATGTGTATGTACACCAATTTTTAAGGGGATCGGTAGAACGGCTTTGAAGTTGGTGCGCTGCATCGGCATCTAGAGGCAAGTCGTAGCAAAATAGGTAGCGTAAAGGTATTCTCCGTGCTCAAATATCTGTGTGTACCATTTTTCATAAATCAGCTGAACGGTATTTTCATAGCAAACGGTTGAACGGTAAAAAAGGCGAGTTATAGCTAAACGGATGCTAAGAAAATCTTCTTTCGTTCAAACATCTATATTTACGAATTTCCATGCCGATTAGTTGAACGGTCCTGAAGATATTGGTTTGAAGTAACATCTAGTGGCAAGTTATATCAAAATGGATAACGCCAAAATATTCTCCGTGTTCGAATATCTATCTATACCAGTTTTCATAGCGATCAGTTGAACAGTCTTTTATATGCTGCAGCCGCATCAATAGACGAATTAAAGTAAGAAGTTGATACGTTGCAGAGTGCTATCTATTGGCGAGTTAAAGTAATGATGTGCTACAGCACAAAAGTAGCTATTTATAGCAAAATGGATAACACGAAAATATTCTCCGTGTTCAAGTATCTATCTATATCATTTTTCATAGAGATCAATTGTCCGGTCATGAAGTTGGTGCTCTGCATTGCCATTTAATTGCGAGTTAAAGTAATAATGCGCTGCAGTGCCATCTAGTAGTGAGTAAAAGCTAAATGAATAGTTAGAATATATTCTCCGTGCTCAAATGTGTAAGCATCAAAATTTTTATGGCGATTGGTTGAATGGTATAGAAGTCGATGCGCTGCAGCGCCATCTTGCGGCAAGTTGTAGCAAAACGGATAGCGTAAAAATATTCTCCATGTTCATATATCCATGTGTACCAATTATCATCAAAATCGATTGACCGGTATTTTCACAGCAAGGGCTTAAATGAAATAGAATTCGGCGTTCTGCAGCACCATCTAGCGGCAAGTTACAGCAAAATAGATAGTGTAAAAATATTCTTCTTCTTCAAATATCCGTGTGTACCAATTTTCGTCAAAATCGGTTGAATAGTATTTTCATAGCAAGCGGTCGAACGGAATAGAAATCGACGTTCTGCAGCGCCATCTAGCGTCAAGTTACAGCAAAATTGATAAAGTAAAAATATTCTACGTATTCAAATATCCGTGTGTACCAATTTTCATCAAAATTAGTTGAACGGTACTTGCATAGGAAGCGGTCGAACGGAATAGAATTCGATGTACTGCAGCGCCATCTAGCGGCAAGTCATGGCAAAACAGATAGTGTAAAAATATTTTCCGTGTTCAAATATCCATACGTATACCAATTTTTGCCAAAATCGGTTGAACGTTATTTTCATAGCAAGAGGGTTGAACGGAATATAATTCGACGTTCTGCAGCGTCATCTAGCGGCAAGTTATGGCAAAAGGGATAACGTAAAAATATTCTACGTCTTCAAATATCCGTGTGTACCAATTTTCATCAAAATTAGTTGAACGGTACTTGCATATCAAAAGGTCGAACGGAATAGAATTCGACGTTCTGCAGCGCCACCTAGCGGCAAGCTGGAGGAAAATGGATAGCATAAAAACCTTCTCCGTGTTCAAATATCCTTAAATGGCAATTTTCATCAAAATTGGTTGAATGGTATTTTCATAGCAAGCGGTCCAACGGAATAGAATTCGACACTCTGAAGCGCCACCTAGCGGCAAGTTGTAGCAAAATGGATTGCGTAAAAATATTCTCCGTGCTCAAATATCCATAAATGGCAATTCTTATCAAAATTGGTTGAATGGTATTTTCTTAGGAAGCGGTTGAATAGAATTCGACGTTCTGCAGCGCCACCTAGCGGCAAGTTATGGCAGAAGGGATAAAGTAAAAATATTCTACGTCTTCAAATATCCGTGTCTACCAATTTTCATCAAAATTGGTTGAACGCTACTTTCAGAGCAAGAGGTCGAACGGAATAGAATTCGATGTTCTGCAGCGCCACCTAGCGGCAAGCTAGAGGAAAATGGATAGCATAAAACCCTTCTCCGTGTTCAAATATCCATAAATGGCAATTTTCATCAAAATTGGTTGAATGGAACTTTCATAGCAAGCGGTCCAACGGAATAGAATTCGACGCTCTGCAGCGCCACCTAGCGGCAAGTTATAGCAAAATGGATTGCGTAACAATATTCTCCGTGTTCAAATATCCATACGTACCAATTTTCGTCAAGATAGGTCGAACGGTGTTCATTTATAATCACCCTGTATTTATACAGTACATACTAACATATTTATCTGTGTTATGAACCAAAAGATTCGCAAAAGATCCATAAGTTATGAAAATATTTCAATTTGTATATGAAAACTCAGTATTTTTCTATAAAAAAAAGCATTTTTTAAGAAAAAAAAATGGTCATAAAATTAATACATAAACATAGAAATATTATATTCTGCTTCATAACACAGATAGTAATGATCAAAACATTCCGTCGAAATTTTAAGTCAATAACTTAAACACGTTATGAGATATGATATTTATCGTAAAGAAAATTTACGAAAAACACTCTTTCAACGAACGCGATTAAAGATTTCAGTACTGTTGCGGAGCACTCTGCTTGTTTCCTAGGTTCGTCGTTCTAAAGTCCAGTAAGTGTAGAAAGTTCTAGAAAAGAGTACAGTTGTCAGGATAGAACACGAACTTTATTGATTCTAGAACTTCTTCAAACAATCAGGTGTAGAAAATTCATAAGCACAATCAGCCAGTAACGTGCTTTTAACAGTCGCTTAGTACAGAAGCTTTTACAAATGCTGTAATTCTCACACAAAATAAATCACATCCACAGGTAAAAATTAAGTGGAAATACACGAGGGATAACACTAACAGTCCCTCAAGATTCAGAAATGAAGAATTTACACACGGCACTTAAAAACAAAGCTTCATAAACAAGCGATAACACCGCTTCTATAGCGTCAATACAATGCCTTAAGCTGTCACGGACATGTGCTCTTGGCGGAAGTAGAAACAAGACTGAGATAGAACCGGGGGAACCCGCTTGGCGACTTTTAGCGAAATATCATCAAATTTTGAGCCAAAAATAAGTCCCCAAAAGTGAAGTTACGGAAAGCCTAGGGCCAATATTTCTTGAGATTTCTAGAAATTGCTATAGAAATCAATGGGAAAGCCCAAACCTCAGTATCTCCGGTTCTAGTTGACCGATTTTGATGTAACAAAGAG
Organism: Cheiracanthium punctorium; assembly: GCA_038373885.1. Lineage (NCBI taxonomy): Eukaryota > Metazoa > Arthropoda > Arachnida > Araneae > Cheiracanthiidae > Cheiracanthium > Cheiracanthium punctorium. The sequence goes on from JAWZYV010017372.1 coordinate 581,861, forward strand.
CAAAATTTAACTAGTTGAAGCATAGAATACGAATTTTGAACTATTTTAAACCCCAGAACAGCATATTGCCCCGAAAATTCATAAAAATTCTGTGCAAAATACTATCCTTCTGCTTCATTATTTCTTGGATAACTTAGTTTCTACTTATAGTAGAGAACAAAAGTCAAAATATTTTGGAATCCGAATCGTGTGACCTATAAAATAACCAAAAAAAAATTTTTTTTTTCGAAAATTTTCACAAAACAAAGATTTTTAGGGGTAATATCATATCTTAAATAAAATTGCACAAAAAATGCTATTTAGTTCAGCGTGTTTATAATTAAAATTTCCCAATTCAGATCGGTGTGCACATAAACTACTAAATTTGCAGCAACCTTAATAAAATCATAGGAGAAAGGTTTTTGTGGAAAAAAAGAAATGCCTAGTCAAAAATAAAACACCGCCAGATGGCACTTAACAATATTTTAATGAAGACAACAAAATAGACGAATGCAGGAAAGATTACAGATTTCAAAGGACTTTGTTACTTAATTAGTGCAAAACATCTTCGATGTAGTTGCCTTTATTTGCAGGCAGCAGCTGAAATGAACCAAAGAAAAAGTATGCTGTTTGGTTTATTAAAAAAGAAAAAAACAATGGTTTTTTTTTTCGTGTTTTCAATTGCCTTCGCATGCTTCTACTTTATGCAGTTTTCTTTTCTTTTTGGCTCATTTTTTCTATTTTTTATTCTATATTTTATTTATATCTTCTCCCCCTCTTATTCTCCCTGGTTTCGTGCTTTTTCCTTCCTCCGATTGGCAATTCACTCTTCGCTTTTGTTTCCTGTTTACACTTTTCTGTCTCCAGTCCCAGTCTGTGTATGGATTTCTACTGGAGCTGGTGAAGATCGAAACGTGTACACATTTATAAGTAACTTATGTGCGTTCTTTTTTTAACAAAGTTTTAATTATTTTATCTTTTAAAAACCGGTTTCTGTTGAATGATTTTGAAAGCATTTGAAACCATAAAATGGTACTCCTGATCTTCCGGTATAAGGAATTATCTGTTCAGCAACACACCTACAATTTCTACCGGAACGAATACTAAACCATCCCACGATCCAGTTGCTTAAAATTTTGCCGTAATATTTGGTAGCCTCGTAATTTGCCATTGAGCCTTGTCGAATTTCTTTTAACCCTTTAATGCGCAGTGTTACCGCTCTGGGAACACCAAACTCTGACGTTTTGACTGTTGCCAGTCACGAAGAATAGATTGCATTTCTATAAAAAATAGTTCCGGGTGACATAGCTCCACGAGAATCCCTCACTTTTTAGCACGTCATTTCCCGTAAAAAAATTGTCACGATTATTTTTAACAGCACTGACATCTGCTGAAAAATGGAAGAATGCGAGAACAGCCGGATAGATTGACCAATGCTGAAAAAAGGGGCAGCCGTTGCCATCGCTCGACTTAACTACCAGCAAGATGGCGGACGATCGAAACGTTCATCGCGTGCCACAGACCTAGAGACCCTTTATTTGACGACATAAAGGGTTGTCAAACCTTTATTTACCTTTATTTGACGACCCCGACGAGACCCTTTATTTGACGACAGCTGGCTGTGCAGCACAGCCAGCTGTCGTCAAATAAAGGATCCCTAGATCTGTGGCACGCGATGAGCGTTTCGATCGTCCGCCATCTTGCTGGTAGTTAAGTCGAGCGATGGCAACGGCTGCCCTTTTTTCAGCATTGGGAAAGGGTTGCGCCTCAACGGGTTTAAAGTGCGATGTCGACAGTGCAGAATTAATGTTTCGATAAAAGAGTTCCACGATCTTGCTGAGTAAAAATTGCCAAACGGGAAGAACAATCAAGGTGTTTTGAAACAGATGTTCTTTACCTGTGTTTGGTGCAGAATTTGCATATCAGCAACTATAGCATCGTGAAACGCTATCTGGTGATTTTTTTTTTTTTTTTTTGGAATGATTTTTACGTGTAAATCTCTTCTCCCGTGGTCTGATTAAAGTGCTGTGCAAGTTCGTGGAATCTGATCTGAGGCAATAGTTTTAACACTGCAAAGCTCAATTTTTTTTTTTCTGTGTCTGAAATAAATATATGTGATAATGTTAGTGATTAATATTTGGGGGAAAATAGTTTATAAAGTAATAACCTAATGTTTTACTAGAAAATCACTTTTTTGTTTCAGTTTTGTATGCGGTACACTGGGCCTTAGCTATACTTTTTTTGGTATTTATTTTGAAATTTTAGGATTCAGATCATTTCTTGATAGGGCGAACCTCAAAACAGAGTCATTTTTTTTTTACGGGACAAAACACTTTGCTAACTATTTTTTGTTGATTTTCTAAAATAAACAAAACCACACCCGAAAGATAACTGTTTAAATTTCAATCAGTTTTGGCAATCATATGAACAGTAAGTGCACCTGTCAGCAACAGCCTGAATTATATCGTTGCTATCTACGTATAAATACTCTTAAAAACCGACAGATGTCTCTGCTAGTATTTTATAGACATAGATTAATAATTAAAGTGACTGTTCCACATAGGGTGCCAGGTGCCTGGTAGGGTTGATTGTAAATCGCTCTAATTAGGAAAACTGTAACTATAAATACTCGTTATTTTATTCTTAATACAGTGTGAATCGAAACTCTTGGGCAAAATTTTAAGGGGTGATAGGGCACATAATAAGGGATCAGAATCACATAGCAATATGGGGTAGGCAACGTTGTCTTCGTGTAGTTATTAATAATCACTTCAGAAAAAAGTGCACTTTCCGACCATTGTTTCGTCAGAAACTAATGTATTTTTCTCCGAAAACAGAAGACTAAAATTGATAGTTTAAAAATTCTATTTTATTTCACGAATGTAATTTTTGGAGACGAGCCTATTGTTTATGAAACTTTTTACAAATTAGACGGACACTTCAATACTTTTCCCAAAGTGATTATTACCGGGTAAGTTAAAACTGGCCCCAGATTGCTATGTGATTACGATTCCTTATTGTGTGGCCTATCACCCCTTAAAGTTTTGCCCAAGAGTTTAGATTCACCCTGTATAAAAATCTGATGTGGACAACACATAACTTCCTTGCACGTCTATTAAATCAAAAATATTTTCGGCGCACTTCATCTAAACTTATTTTGATTGAAAGAGATAAAATATCAGTAATAGTAAGGTTTAGCGATTTCTAGCCAAATATTTCGATATCACCAAGCTGAGTTCAATTTGAAAATTTTCTTCTGACACATTATTTGGCGATATTTCACCAAAAGCCGACAACCTTGAGAAAGTTTGCGAGATTTTGGGGATAGCCAAAGTAGTAATTGACCACAGACTTTCAATGAATTGCATGCATCCATACACCTTAAGGTATTTTAAGTCATTTTGGCTGGCTCTGTAAATAAATTACCCAGTCGATTGCAGTCAAAAAAGAATTGAAAACTGTTAGATATTACAATAGTTCTAAATAAAAAATCTGATGTGTCCAACACATGACTTCCTTGCACGTCCATTAGATCAAAAATATTTTCGACGGACTTCCTCTAAATTTATTTGTTTGAAAGAGATAAAATATCAATAATAGTAAGGTTTAGCGATTTCTAGCCAAATATTTCGATATCGCCAAGCTGAGTTCAATTCGAAAGATTTCCTTCTGACACTTTATTTGGCGATATTTCACCAAAAGCCGACAAACTTGAGATAGTCAGCGAGATTTTGGGGATAGCCAAAGTAGTCATTGACCACAGACTTTCAATGAATTGAATGCATCTATACACCTCAATGTATTCAAAGTCATTTGGCTCACCATGTAAATAAATTCTCAGTCGATTGCTGTCAAAAAAGATATTGAAAACAGTTAGGTATTACAATAGTTCTAAATATAAAGTTAAAAAATCAACGGGTTAAAGTTTTAGAGTTATACAAAATAGGAAATATTTTTGGCGCCAAATTTGGCGATATTTCGGCGAAACTCGTCAATGTCGATGACATTTGGCGAGATTTTAAGCATGAACCAAACAATGACAGATTATCGCCAAATTTGGCGATATTTCGCCAAAACTCGCCAAGAACGATGACAAATGGCGATACTTTGGGCATGGACCAAATGACTGACTATCGCCAAATTTGGCGATATTTCGCCAAAACTCGCCAAGGTCGAGGACAGACGGCGAGATTTTGGGCATGTACCAAACAATGACTGTCTACAGTTGTATTATATTGAAGATGTCCATAGACATTAAGGTACTGAAATTCTTTTCGGTGGTCCTGTAAATAAACTCTCCAGTAGATTGGAACCAAAAATCGGGATGCACAACTAGATGCTACAACATTCTTATATATGAAATTTCATAATAGTTTTTGAGATTTGAGAGTTAAATATGCACACACATACGCCAAAAGTCGGCAAGCTTGGCGACTTTTGGCATGGTTCTTGAGGGAGGCACGTGACCGTGGTCGGACCATTACCTAACTTATGTGGTAGGACGGTATTGTGCTTGAAATGGATGAATGCCCCTAAAATTGCTATTGACCGTAATGTATTGGAAATCTTTTGAGTGTTCCTGTGGAAGAACTATAAATGAAAAAGACACTTTTATTAATGGAGAAATTCATTTTCTAACTCTTTACAGCATATATCACTTCTGAGTCGTTTGAAATAGCCCAATACCTCTAAAAAACGCTTTGATGAATTTCGGCCCATCGAGCGTAATGTATTTCGAATCTTTTGGGCGGTCCTGTAGATAAACTATTCAGTCGAATGGAACCGAAAGGGGAGGTGCACAACTAGATGTTACAACAATCCTAACTATAAAGTTTCAACATTCAACGCCTAACAGTTTTTGAGATATGCGAGTTTAATGAATTTCGGCCCATTGAGTGTAATGTATTTCGAATGTTTTGGGCAGTCCTGTAGATAAACTATCTAGTCGAATGGAACCAAAAGGGGAGGTGCACAACTAGATGTTACAACTATCCAAAATATGAAGTTTCGACATTCTACGCCTAATAGCTTTTGAGTTAGGCGAGTTTAATGAATTTCGGCCCATAGAGCGTAATGTATTTCGAATCTTTTGGGCGGTCCTGTACATAAACTATCCATTCGATTGCCACCAAAAGGAGAGGTGCACAACTAGATCATAGAACAATCCTAAATATCAAATCTCAACATTCTACGACCAATAGTTTTTGAGATATGCGAGTTACATACATACGTACGTACGTACGTACGTACGTACAGACGGCATGGAAAAACTGGCCACAGTAGACTCGCCACTGGTCAAAATGAGTTGCAGACGCGTTAATATGATCGTGCATGCTAGCCTACGATGAGATGCATCGAAAAATTTTTTTAAATTAAATTTAGAGGTAGTCAAAATCGGTTTTTATGTCGAAATTTGGCCCCCAAAATTTTTCGGGATCACATTACTTCCTTATACTACGTACAAGGAAGTAAAAAGTTCAAAATTCTACGGATTAAAGTTTTAGAGTTATACAAAATACGAAAGAATTTTTGGCACCAAATTTGGCGAAACTCGCCACGGTCGGCGACAAATGGCGAGATTTCTGGCATCGACCAAACAATGACTGACTATCGCCACATTCGGCGATGTTTTGCCAAAACTCGCCAAGAACGATGACAAATGGCGATATTTTGGGCATGGAACAAATGACTGACTATCGCCAAATTTGGCGATATTTCGCCAAAACTCGCCAAGGTCGACGACGGACGGCGAGTTTTTGGGCATGTACCAAACAATGACTGCCTACAGTTGTATTATATTGAAGATGTCCATAGACATTAAAGTATTGAAATTCTTTTCGATGGTCCTGTAAATAATCTCTCCAGTAGATTGGAACCAAAAATCGAGATGCACAACTAGATATTACAACAATCTCATACATGAAATTTCATAATAGTTTCTGAGATTTGAGAGTTAAATATGCACACACGTGCACCAAAAGTCGCCAAGCGTGGCGACTTTTGGTGACCGTGATCGGGCCATTACCTAACGTATATGGTAGGATGGTATTGTGCTTGAAATGGATGAATGCCCCTAATATTGCCATTGACCGTAATGTATTGGAAATCTTTTGAATGTTCCTGTAGCAGAACTGTAAATGATAAAGACACTTCTTTTAATGAAGAAATTCATTTTGTAACTCTTAAAAGCATACACCACTTCTGATTCGTTTGAAATAGCCGAATACCTCTAAATTACGCTTTAATGAATTTCGGTCCATAGAGCGTAATGTATTTCGAATCTTTTGGTCGGTCCTGTTGATAAACTATCCAGTCAAATGGAACCGAAAGGGGAGGTGCACAACTAGATGTAACAACTATCTAAAATATAAAGTTTGGACATTCTACGCCTAATAGTTTTTGAGATATGCGAGTTTAATGAATTTCGTTCCATAGAGCGTAATGTATTTTGAATCTTTTGGGCGGTCCTGTACATAAACTATCGACGTACATACGTACAGACGGCATGGAAAGACTGGCCACAATAGTCTCGCCGCTGGTCGAAATAAGTTGCAGACGCGTTTATAGGATCGTGCATGCTAGCTTACGATAAGATGCATCGAAAAAAATTTTTTAATTAAATTTAGAGATAGTCAAAATCGTTTTTTTCTTAGAAATTTGGCCCCCAAAATTTTTCGGGTTCACATTATTTCCTTATACTCCGTACAAGGAAGTAATAAAAAATAACTACTAGAGATTTTGTACCTTTTTTCCCATTTGCATACATTACGCTATTTTTATTCACATAGTTACCCGGTGCATTTACCCTCTTTTATACCATAAAAGAATATATTCTACGCTTTTATCGCATACCTCCGCTGCCAGTCCACAGAAATTTAAGCACTGCTTCCTTAATGCTGATGCATATTGTGAGATTAGTGGAGTGACGAAGAGCTTAAGGTAATTCGTGCTGTGAATGGACAGGCGGCAGGCGTGTGCTTTACTTTTAGAACCACCCTCGTATGAAGATTTGCTGATGTATTCATAGATGACTATGATGTTAAACATGAAAGGAAAGTGTTATTATCGCACATTGAATGCCATGCAATGTAGTGGAAAAATAAGATTGAAATATGTTAGTTACGCTGATACCTGACTCACTCACTCTCTAACAATTCCGGTCCGGCCACATCAAGACAAAACTTTTACCGGTCATTAATCCAAACCACAAAGGTAAATTTATAGGAGTGGACACTTCTCTTAGAAAGTTGGATAACGCCATTGTTGCAAACAGATGGCGCTACTCACACTGGGTAACTGCGCATCTCCTGCTTCTGCGCATCTCAGGTTGTTCATATTTCCATCGAGGAGAAGTAAATGGAGATCGTCGAATTAGCAGAACTTTAAAAAATTAAATACATAGACTTATGAACGGATTTAATAATTTCTGGCTTCAGGTGTGCTTTAATTACATAATTGTCTTAGAATACTATTTCGTAATTAATATAGGCAATAATTTCGAAGCGAAGTAATATTATGTATGTAATGCCCTTCTATTATTTTGCCCAAAAGTTGTATTTTAACCCTACAATGCATGATTTTTTTAAATGGGCTGAAAATATAATCGCAACTACATTTTGATTTACTTCTGCTAGGAAAAATATTTGTTAAAAAATTCAGCATGTAATTTCCCAGAAAGATCATAAAAAATATTCAGATACGAAGCTCCACCCTATAGCTCTCGTAAAATCGAAGAAAGTAATATAGCCCAATTTTACTTTATTTAGTCCAATATTACCACGTTTTAATAGTTTTGTGTTTATTTTCATTTAGCAATAAAAAATAGAAGCAATTAAAAATTCGGCTAAAATTTGTTCAGTGAACTGGAAGCACTTGTTATAAATCCATGCTTGTTTTCTCAAAAAATAATGCTGCCATACATTTTAAATACTAAAATTTATTTCCATAAGATCTTACATTTATTTTAAATGCATATTTTAAACAAAAACTACAAAATTTTATTTTTATTACAAAAAAAAAAAAAAAAAAATTGAGAGTGTAGCCAGTTGGTTACAGTATGCACTGTAGGGTTAAGAAATAGTAGTAAATTTAGAAGAATGTAGTATGTGTGAATGCAATATTTAAAAAGTGTTTATTTTTAATGACGATCACACTCAAACAAGCAGTATTTACATTTATTTCATGCTTTGACAAATTTTAACACAGCTTTAAATTGCCGCTAAAAAACTCGTATTAAAATATTAAATTCATGTTACATATAGAACTCAGTAATGGATTCAAAGCCATTTTCTAATGTAAATATATACCGTAGCAGACGAAAACTTCTTTTCTGTGAGCCAGGATATACGCACTCGTTAACAAATATAAACTCAATATTTTTTAATAATCTTAAGATAGAACATTTTTTTTCTTTTTTTTATACATTTGTTACTAAGGCAACCATGTAAGCAAAAAGAAAAAAAAATTGTGCTCGCGTTCATAATCTCGTTCACATCCTAGGTAGGAAAATTAAAAACAAGTAAAATTAGTTATAAATCAGCACGGGAAATGCTTTATCTTTTGCCGCTAGGATCGCTGCACGTCACTAGATTTCCAACGTTTACATAATTGAAACTTATTTGGGGTACCAAAAATCTAGCATAGCAGCTATTGAAAGTGTCTACTCCTATAATATATCTCTGTGATCCAAACAGATTAAAAAGTTATGATCTAAAATTCACACCGTTTGAACGATCCACTTGAATTTTTTTGTAATCATGTATAAAAATATAGAAAACAATCTGAGCTACTTTAAAAATCTGAAAATCCAGCCGTTCTCTCATTTTTAGGCGATTTTTCGTTCTTTTCAACTCCATTTTATTTCACAGAGTCGAAAAAGTGAATCATTTGCATAACAAAATTACCTTTCTCAAGTAAAAATGACGTCACATAATTGGGATTCCAATTCATGTAAAACAGTTTTTCCAGGTAACATAGTTTAATTTTTTTCATTAAAATAATCGTCTGCTGAAGCGTTAATATGAGAGATGCTGAATTATTCAAAACGAAATCACTTGAATGCGAAAAGTTTCTTCGCATTTCGAGAAGAGAATGAAAATTCGATTTGGGTATATAATGAAAATTGTATATAAAATAATTTATTTTATTTGGACGAAGATTAATATATTTAATGTAGACATATTTTAGTCAAATGTTTTTTCTAGCGCCCGTTGTAATTGCCTCCGCAACGGGCTTTTTCTTCTAGAAAATAAATATGGGATCAACGACAAAATAACTGTCTTCTTTTTGAAGGTATTACTTTCACCTTTATGATACGGTGTCTTCAATAAGATTTCAATATCTTCTACGAACTGTTGGAAAACACTACGACAGACAATGACGGTATGCAGTTCTTAATATAGAATGTTTTTTGTGGGGATTTCCTTATTTAAAAAAAAAAACCACTTAACAACTAAGAAAGAAAAATAGAACACTTGAACTTCGTTTCAAGGTATCGAATGTTCTTTTAAATGCTCATAAAAAATCTATTTATATTCCCCGACCTTAGGGAGTCTCATAGAATAAAGTACACTTACTTATTTCATTGTCAAGTCAAAGAATGGAATAAATCCATAAATATCTGATGTTATAGAAACGACATCAAATGCCAATTTTTTTTTCATAACGAATTAATGCTGCCAAAATTAAAACAGAAATTCACGAATCCCATTAGAAAGCATTCCAACAAGGCGTCGAGAAGCTGGGGAAAAAAAGAATGCAAACATTTTAACTCTCGTCTGCGGTCGGTAAATATCTCTTTTCGTTCTCCGAGATCTTGGCAAAGATCCGAAGAGATTTCAGCCTCGAAAATCTTCGTCTGGTGCATTGATTCGAAATTGCCTCTTTTTTTTTATCTCTTTCTTCTTGTTTGTTCACTTGTTGAGCCTTTGTCAGGACCTGCAAGTAGAGCATTAAAGAACATTAGCGTATTAGTATATAGATTTTGTGCTTGGATTCTATGCTAATATTTCGGTATTAGACGTATTAGAGGAAAATAAGTCATAGGCATATTTTTGATAGCGTTAAATATTTCTCTTTAATATGTAGTATATGTAACGTTGGTAACCAATATTTCTCAATTAGTTCGTTGTATAGGTTTATCCAAAGACACATATATTTAAATTTTAAGAAAAGTCCTGTGTTAGATGCTCTGAAAAAACTAAAGTTTTATAATTATTTATTATTAATATTAAGTACTTCAGGTTATTTAGCAAAGTCTTGTGTTAGATGCTCTGAAAAAAACTAAAGTTTTCTAATAATTTTTTTTTTTATTATTATTAAGTTTTTCAGGTTATTTAGCAAAGTCTTGTGTTAGATGCACTGAAAAAAAAACTTTAGTTTTATCAATTTATTATTATTATTAAGTATTTGAGGTTATTTAGTAAACTCTTATTTATCAGACGTTTATGCAAGATACCCGAATAGCACAATTAGTTCAAAAAACGTTCAAAATACGTCCAAAGAGTGTTCAAAGACGTTCAAAGATCGTTCTGTGAACGTCTTTTGAACTAGCTGTGCTACTGGGGTAGTTATTTGTAATCTCTTGCGTAGAGATATTAGCTTTAACGTGATTCTGAAAGAAAATATTCAGTTCTATTGCACTCACAACTGAGCTGTCACGTTGGTAATATCTTTTCATACAGGGTGCACCAAAAACGAAAGATTGGAATATTTTCTCAGCTAAATCTTTTTCATTAACTTATTTTGAACATTTTTTCAATTTGCATTGCCCACTTACTGAACTAATAGATAAAGTTCAGGAATCGTGAATCATTGCATAGCGCAACTTCACAATTGTACTGGATATTTTCACCTCTGGGAGCACGCAAAATATACAAGAAACTGTAAATTACAATTTTTTAATTACAATTTATTACCGAGCTAATAATAAGCATCACTCTGAATGAAAGAATAATCGAAATGGTTGGAATAGTAATGGAAATTAGTAATCGACCAAATTTTGAATAGTTGAAAATTAATATGCAAGTCATAACTAAAATAATGCTTTTTCGCATAATCGTAATCGCCTTTTTATTAAAAAAAAAAAAAAAAAAATCCAAAAACATAAATTCCCAAATTGTTATCTGTTGCTGCTATTGGCAATATCTAGCACGTCGCTAAACTTTAAGCATAGCTTGATTTCTTTTATAATGAAAGGCTGAAATGATACATCTAATTAATAGCGCCTAATTAAGAGGCACATTTTGAGAGTTTCTTGTCCAGGGCCCTATAAAAGGACAGAGGTCCAGAGATGTGACAATTTTAGTTGGACTCAGTAGTAAGACTACCTCTCTAAGAACTTTACAGTTATAACTTTACAAGAAAATAAAGTCCTTTATTTGGCAGGCTTTTGGAGATTTTGAAGGTTCGTTGAAACGTGAAAAATGTGCCCAAACTTCTAATGGGTACATTTTTCCAGTTTCAAGGAATCTTCTCCAAGTGATGCTTATAAATCAAAACTGTAATTCATATAAAAATAACGCAATTAATAACATGAAAAATACTTATGCAAGTCAAACAGAGAATTGGATTTTGATATTATTGGTCTCATAATCTCGCAGTAATATACAAAACATGAAAACTTGCGCTGTTAATAAAGGCATTTAGCATTTCACCATAATATGGTGCTAAATTAGCTGCAACCTTTCTTTGGAGAAACGTTGAACAATGATATTTGGTGCTTAAACTGATCAATGAAACCAAATCATGGTGAAACCTCTCTCCATAGAAAGGCTGCAGCTAATTTAGGTCCATTCTATGGTGAAACGTTGAACACTTCTATTAGCAGTATACATACATGAGAAAGGAAACTAGGTACAACACAGCCTTAAATAAACGTTTCAAAACTGTCAACATTTCTACGGAACGCAAAAGTGTAAATTAAAAAAAAAAAAAAAAACTCGCATTAATTCAGTTCTATTAATAACATGAAAAATAATTATACAAATCAGACAGATAAATAGATGTAGATATTATTGGCCCCATAATCTCGCTGTAAGATACATGAGAACTTGCATACATGAGAAAGGATCCTAGGTAAAACATAGCCTTAAATAAACGTTTCAAAACTGTCAAAATTTCTGCTAAACTCAAAAGTCTGTAAGTTTTAGTCTTGTTGAACTCAAAAGTGTAAATTGCAAAAAAGCAGTTTGGAAAAAGAAAGAGTTTCTTTTTAAACATAAATCCTTCCTTGGATGAAAGAGACTTAATGACTGCGTCACAAGACAAAAGTTATCCTTGAAAAAATAAAAAAATGGCGGTTGATTTCCGAATCGTAGAAAGTATTGTATTCTGAAATGGTAGAAGTTCAATGGAAGCAGAGCAACTTTTAATCTGGCAGTCTACCATCAAGGGGGACCCCTTGCGGCGTCGTGAATTTCTTTCCACCATCGATCTGTAAGATTGCCAAAACGAACGTACAGTGCCGATTTCAGCTATCTTTGTATGTGTATAAACAATGTTTTTTGTATGTATGAATATTTCAGACATTGTAGAACTTTGCTTTTGTTCTAAAGCTACATGTATGACAAAAGTGATAGATAGATCGGGTTTGAAGAGATTTATTGAATGATACCGATCGTAATGTTGAAGAAAACTATGCTTGATTCCTGGGTTCGTCGTCCTAAAGTCCAGTAGGTGTAGAAAGTTCTACTAAAGATTCCACTAGTCAGATGGAACATGAACTTTTGCATCTAGAACTTCGTCGAACAGTCAGCTTAGATCAGAAGCTTTCAGAAATGCTGTATTTGTCACACAAAATGCTGTATTTCTCACACTTCCACAGGCATAAATTCAATGGAAACTTACGAGGGAAATCGTACACAGTCCCTCAAACTCAGCAATGAAGAATCTACTCACAGTACTCAAAAACAAAGCTTCTAAAACAAGCTAAACATAGCTTTTCTAAGGGCAAATGCAAAGCCTTAAGCTTTCATGGACATCTGCTCTTGGCACAAGCAAAAGCAAGACTGACTGGATCGGGGCCGCCCGCTTTTATTTATAGGTGAGGCCAGGGGCGTAGCCACGGGGGGGGGTTAGGGGGGTCATAACCCCCCCCATGAGAAATTTTTTGCCATACAAAATGCATATTCTTCACTACATTATCACACACACGCATACATATATATGACTTGTAGTAGTCATAACCCCCCCCATGAAAAATTTCTGGCTACGCCCCTGGGTGAGGCAGAAGCTATTAGAAATTTCCCGAAGGTTCCCCTTAAAGCGCGAATTTTCATTACTTCATAAGAATACAGGCTGTTATGTAATATTAATGCAGTAAAACAAACTTTAAAGGCCACATTGGAAAAATCGCGCCAAATGTCCGAATTGTCGCCAAGTTCGGCTTTGTTTCGAAATATCTCCAAATTTGGCGCCAAAAATAAGTCCCCCAAAAGAGAGGTTAGCGAAGCTCTAACATTAATATTTCTCGAGATTTCTAAAAAACCCCATAGTAACCAATGGAGAAACAGAAAACTTCATATCTCGAGTTCTAGTTAACCGATTTTGATGCAAGAAGAAGCAAAATTTAACTATTTGACGCTTAGAACAGGAATTTGAAACTATTTTACACCCCCAGAACAGCGGGTTGCCCCGAAAATTCGCAACAGTATTATTTGTTAGAGTGGTAAATCGCGTGTCTACAGCATATGCTATTTATATCTTTAGGTATGGGGAGGCGAAGATGGCCGCCTTGGCGGCTAGAAATAAAAAAATATAGCATTTATGCGATTGAAAAACATAAAATTTACTATAGATTCACCACGAATTATTTATAATTATACTTTAGACTCCTCTGCGTAACAAACATGAGAGCCTACTCATAAATAATCAATAAAATGCTTTCAGAAGGCATATATTCAACTATTTTGCGACACATTCTTTAAACTGACACTTTGCATATTTCGGAAAGACGCGTGTAGCAGAATTAATGTTGTGGAGTGTCTTAGCAACTCGATTAAGCGCACGTCAGACTGAATTATCACGTGACACGGCGTTATAAATGGTGGGTGTCCGTTGAAGCAAATTAGTGCACAGGGAAGACAGCTAGCTATATTTCATGCGTAAACATCGAAGAGAAAATTACTTGATGTTTGAAGATTGTTCTCAGTAAATTGAGGGAAAACGTTCTTTTTTTTAACCCTTTGAAGCGCAACCCTTTCCCAATGCTGAAAAAAGGGCAGCCGTTGCCATCGCTCGACTTAACTACCAGCAAGATGGCGGACGATCGAAACGTTCATCGCGTGCCACAGATCTAGAGATCGTTTTTTGACGCAGCTGGCTGTGCGCGCGCACAGCCAGCTGCGTCAAAAAGGGTCTCTAGATCTGTGGCACGCGATGAACGTTTCGATCGTCCGCCATCTTGCTGGTAGTTAAGTCGAGCGATGGCAACGGCTGCCCTTTTTTCAGCATTGGGCAATCTGTCCAGCTGTTCTCGCATTCTTCCATTTTTCAGCAGATTTAACTGCTGTTAAAAATAATCGTGACATTTTTTTACGGGAAAGGACGTGCTAAAAGTAAAGGATTGTCGTGGAGCTATGTCACCCGCAACTATTTTTATAGAAATCAAATCTATTCTTCGTGACTGACAACAGTCAAAACGCCATGAGATTGGTGTTCCCAGAGAGGGAACACTGCGCGTTAAAAGGTTAACTTACATAAATGGAATGAAACTGTGATTCAAATTAAAATAAAGCACCTAGCAAGATGGGGGCTAGGCCGCTTCTAATATTCGGAATCTTATTAATATGATGTCAACAATATGAGCTTTCTAGTCAGAAATTCCATTTTTTTTACCTTTTGAGCACCCCCTGAAGTTATATCTGGGTACGTTCCTAGGTTTAATCAATGCATAAATAAGCTGGTGACACCAAATGTTCCAAAAAACTCTGCTTGCATCCTGGGTTCGTCGATCTAAAGTCCAGTAGACAGGGTGCGAATTGACGGGGGGATGCCGGGGATCGTCCCCGGCTGAAGAATGTAATATCCCTGGCTAGAGAAATATTAATGGATCCCTGCCAGGGATACTACTTACCCCTGCTGAAGAAATATTTGGTGAGTGAAGATTTTGGGATTCAGATTGGGAAGTCAAGAAGTCAAAATGAAGGTGGTATGTTATCGTTTGTTACTATACTCTAGGCGACTGCCTTAAAATTTCGTCTCTTTTCTAATCTAAAAACCCTCAAGGGTGGCTTCCAATACAGGTACATTGTATGTAGCTTGTGTATCTGTGATTCCATAGAACAAACAATCTATGACTTTTGTTTGAATATAAGTCAGTTTCCACACCTGTCGCCGACTGCATTTGTCAAGTAATATCATGTGACGGAAGCATTTGCACCTCCCCTCCTTCTTCTTTTCATGTGTCCCCCCCTGGAGAAAATGTTCAGTTCGCACCCTGCAGTAGGCAGTGGAGGTCTTGTGACCTGTTTCAGTGGTGGGGCCCGAAAAAAAAAATAGTGCCAATTAAAATCGCGAAAATATATATACATATAGAACAACCTATCCCCACGTGCACACAGCGTAAGTATTTAAAATTTCTCAAATGACAAATAATTATCGAATTTACTATACAACTTTTGCTATTTTTTACCTAGTTATGTTAAATTGAAAAGTTTACTTTATTACTAAACAAAAAGCCACATTTAAATATTTAATATTTATGTTCTTTATAGTTGCCTGTTCATAATTTTTAGATGATTTATTTATTTAAAAATAAATATCAACATATATATAAAAAATACATTTATACATCGCTTTTCGTAAATCAAGAAAACAAAACAGAAAAATATCTGACTGCACTGCAAAAATACGATCACGCAAATAAAAAATGATTTCCTCCTAAGCGGAAAATTTCGCCAATAGCTACCGATTGCCGAAATTTCCCCGTACGGTCGTGTAGATCACCGTGCGAGGGCCCGAAGATCTGGGCCCAGAAGGCAGCGCCAAATAAGCCGTTTGGAAGCCAAGTTAATTCCGCGTCAGTATGGCTTTTGTGCTCAATGCCAAATATGTCAACCCGGTGAACGGAGAAGAGACGCCCAATTCAGGGCAAGCCAGCCCATGGCCCATGCATGGTTTAGATAGGGGGAAAATCGTATAACTATCGCTTTTTTAAGTGCGTTTTTTAATGGATAGTATTAAAATAGAGTAAAACGCGTGTATTTTTTTAATGAAGGTAAATTACTGAAAGAACTGCCTTACATAATAGGAAGATACTTTGATTTAGACGGTGCTTAGTCGGTGGGGCCAGGCCCCTCTGGCCCTTAATGACGAGCCGCCACTGCCAGTAGGTATAGAAAGTTCTTGTAAAGAATCCACTTGTCAGAATGGAACTTTATTGCTTCTAGAGCTTCGTCGCACATGAGCTGTAAAAAATTCAAAAGCGAAATCAGACAGTAACGTGATGATAACAATCCGCGTAGTTCAGAACCTTTCACAGATGCTGTGTTTCTCAAACAAAATAAAAAACTTCGACAGGTCAAAATTCAGTGGAAATATACGAGGGATATCGCAAGCAGTCCCTTAAGTCTCAGCAATTAAGAATTTACGCACAGCACTTAAAAACAAAGCTTCAAAATGGCAAGCGGGAATACCGCTTCTATAGCACAATTCACAGTGTAATACACCGAAAACACTCAACGAATGCTCGTTGAGAAACTCACTCTGTGTTTCTCTCTGCCTCCTATTTATAAAGGTTGCCGAAGTTAAAAAGAAGCTTCCCGAAGAATGTATTTCCCGAAGGTGCCACCTAAAGCGGGACTTTTGATTACGTCATAGAAGAGAAATAGAGTAATAGTAGGATATTATGTGATGCTAATGCAGTATTACAAACTTTAAAGACCCCATTGAAAAATCGCGCCAAATGTCCGAAATGTCGCCAAGCTTGGCGACCTTTTGGCGAAACCAATATAGGGAAACCCAAAATTCCGTATCTCGCGTTCTAATTGACCGATTTTGATACAATAAAATGCAAAAATTAACCATTTGACGCATAGAATACAAATTTTAAACTATTTTTTAACAGTCAAGAGGCAGAACATAGCGAAAATTCGTAACAATATAGTGATGTGACGGGATGTGAATATTGATGTTTTGGTGAATAAAATTTAAATTTGAGCATTTTAAGGGGACATTTACAGATTTATTTTGAATCAACTCCTAATTTTCCAATAGAAACTGTTAGTTTATTTTTGCCTAATCGATATTTTGAGCTGCATTGAACCCAAAAAGGATTTATCTTCAAAGTTAAAGAAATGAGTAATGGGGGGACTTAATCAATATACAGTAGGCCCACTAAAGTCCCTTGTCACCCTCTTAATTTCGGAACGGCTGCTGCTATTTATATAAACGTGGTGTCTACGTATAGTAAATTGTATATGCGTTACCGAGTGCAGTATTACAAACTTTAAAGACCCCATTGAAAAATCGCGCCAAATGTCCGAAATGTCGCCAAGCTTGGCGACGTTTTGGCGAAACCAATATAGGGAAACCCAAAATTCCGTATCTCGCGTTCTAATTGACCGATTTTGATGCAACAAAATGTAAAAATTAACCATTTGACGCGTAGAATACAAATTTTAAACTATTTTTTAACAGCCAAGAGGCAGAACATACCGAAAATTCGTAACAATATAGTGATGTGACGGGATGTGAATATTGATGTTTTTTTTAATAAAATTTAAATTTGAGCATTTACAGATTTATTTTGAATTAACTCCTAATTTTCCAATAGAAACTGTTAGTTTATTTTTGCCTAGTCGATATTTTGAGCTGCATTGAGCCCAAAAAGTTTTTATCATTATCAAAGAAATGAGTAATGGGGGGACTTAATCAATATACAGTATGCCCACTAAAGTCCCTTGTCACCCTCTTAATTTCGGAACGGCTGCTGCTGTTTATATAAACGTGGTGCCTAGGTATAGTAAATTGGATATGCGCTACCGAATGAGACCGCTGACAGAGCCACCTGGTGGAAAACTGCGGCAGTTCGGTTTCGTATATCGAAAACGGTACGAGATAGGCAAAAAAGTGAAATGCAAAGAGTGTCACTTTCCCCCCCCCCCCCTTATATCTCGTACGGTTTTTGAGATAATGATTGAGTAGCATTGTTTTGCATTTAA